>VYXF01004859.1:460736-478016 GCA_013397295.1 Polioptila caerulea | reverse complement strand
CCGCTGCCCCGCCCGCCCGCCATCCCCTCATGAGGCGGCCGGGCCGGGGCACAGCGCCCCCTGGCGGCGCGGGGCAATCACCGCCCCGCCCCGAGCCCGCAGCGCCCCCGGTGGCCGTGCCCGGAACTGCACCGAGGGGAACGCGCCGGGGCCGGGGGCGCGCCCCGCTGGGCGCTGCTGCCGCCCTGGGGGGGTTGGTTTGTCCTGTGCCCACAGACAGACACGAGTAAATTATTGCTAGTCCTCCTCCACAGCTTGGTCTGAAAGCCCCGTAATTTCAGAGTTACAATAATTCAGAGGGAAGGGGGTCACATTTTCCATCCCAAGAGAGTTTCCCGCCTTCCCTGGCAGACACCTGTCTTTCAAACCGAGACAACAATATCAACCTGTAAACCAATTTTTGAACATATTTTGAAAAACTTAATTCAGCTGTATTTGACTTTTCTAGAACATACAAAGATTTAATTAAGAGATTTGAGGCTATTTCTACTTTTGGCTCTTCTGTGATTTCAAATCAGCTTTGTTTCCCCAAACCAGAATTGGCTCAGTGCTTAATTCAAGATTAAGGATTTCCCCAGTTTGAAATCAGGTTCTAAAAATAAGCAAAGAAACAAATCACCCTTATAGCATCTCTGGCCTTTTGGTGAAACCAAAGCAGGTGGTGACAGAGGTGCTGTTGGTCTCGACTCATTACATATTCACATATTTGTGTCTGTCAGGACAAATTCACAGTCCGGATCACCACTGGATTTGCTCCAAACAAGGATCACCAAACTTGGGAGAAGGCCTGGCTCAGCTGTGTGAGGGGCAAGAGGCATAAGACTAAAGGCAGGAAAACTGCAGGAGAGCATATCCCAGCTGAAATCCCACCTATCTGACAGGATCTTTCCTTGGATATGTGGAATTCTGTTGGCTGCCTCTGCCATTTGTTGACCTCCTGCTCTTCAGTGACTCTCAGGGTTTAAGTGAACTCAATAAACTTAAGAAGACATTTGAGAGCAATGTAATTGATTGTGAAGGAATCACCATCCATGGTGGAGACGCTGAAGGCAGAAAGCAGCTCCCCTTGGACACAGCTCGGAGAATAGGCTGAGTCAGCATTTCTCCCGTGCTCCCAAAGACTTCCTCTACCTTCAGGCACTAATTTGTCTGAAGACTTTTGTAAGGCTTTTGCTAAAGAGAACCAGAAAGCCTATGAAAATGTGCTGTACTGGTAACACTTTCCATCTGTTCCCTGGGAGGCAATGAGCAGGGAATGGTGTGTTTGGAAACACCTCAAGCTAAAGCGCTGGGGCTGGCAGGTCTGCCAGGGGTTAACAGTGCACTTGTCAGTGACTTCACTGAGGGGGCAAAATTTAAACTCCTATCCCTCAGAAAATGTGATTTCCTTGCTTTTTATCTCACACTTGGCTTTCAAGGGTTCAAGAGAGAGTTTCCACAGAAGATGCCTATGACAAATCCATAAGCAAAGCTGTAGGTGCAATATTCCCACCTGTTCCTTGGAGGAGCACCATTGTACAATGCTGGATATAAGAACTGCTTTGGGTTGGTGGTTTTTTGGGGGTTGTTTCAAAGTTTGGTTGCCTGGTTGCTGTGGGGGATTTGTTTTGGTTTTTATTTGGGTTTTTTTGTTTGTTTAGGATTTTTTGGTTTTTGGTTTTTTTTACAGTGATACACTGGCGTCTCCTCTCATTCACAGCACCATATGCATGAAATAACTTTTAAGATCAGCCAGATCATTATCTTGGGAAGAAAAAAAGGCCAAGCTCCCAAAATAACGAAAAATATAGCATTAAAAAAACAAAACAACCCCAACCAACCAAGAAAAAAACACCAAACAAAACAATGTCAACGGCACTCTTCATTTTAGTATGGAGATGTCATTCCATTTCTATTTTTATCCTGTTAGGGCTGATCAAACTTTCCTAAATTTTGAAATTTCACCTTATTTTTTGATTCTGGCAATTAAGGAGTGTTTCCAAAAGATATTCAGGGAAAATATAAGCAAACAGTAACAATAACTCATAGAACTGAGACTTCATTCCAGAAGTAGGCAAATCAAGGACAACAGAGGTATTCGTGTAGTTCCTGTATTTAACAGAAGTATTTTACTCTGATTAATCTGTGTTTTATTGGCTATGTAACCTTACTTTTATTCCCTATTAGACTTTCTCCCAAAGTTTAAAAATATATTTATTATTGTAAATCTTCAGCCACTATCGAATATCCACAGCGGAGAAATGAGCCGGCCATTAGTCCCATTTCAGTGCTCTGTTCCAAGTTCACAAGTTTTTATCTTAACTGGCTGACTATTCAAGCCACATTCTTAACCTTTGCTGACAACAAATGAGTGAAATCATATGGCTTTAATACCTAAGGAGCTGTTCAAAAGAAAACTAACGTACACAGTCTTGAACCCAAAAGATAAGGAACAGCAGAAAGCCAAAGTTACACCACATCTTGCAGTAGCTGTACCTTAAATCTATAAAGCCTTTTATAATGCCAAACTATGCTTGAAACGTAAGTCTCAGAAATATTTTGTTTCTATATCATAATCTTTTAGCCAGTCTTTACCAGCCAGAAATCACAGGAGGGACTAGCTTAAACTACACAATGTTTTTACCAGGAGTCAGCCCTCTGGCTGCTACACAAGGTGAAGATAATACAAGCCTGTGCTTCACAAAGTTAATTCAGTTTGATGCTCAATACAGACAAGATTTTCTTTTCTACTCGGGGAGATTGAGATTGGCAAAGCGTGAGCCACTGGTTCTGTTTTACACTTGCAGTTGAAATACTGAAGGTCTTTAATGCAGCAATGAAGAACAAATCACAAAGGAAAGGCAGCTGACCTTGGAAAGGAGAGATTTAGAGAAAAGAAACTTGAAGTGGTCTGTGCTAATAGCCAGGGTTGGCAAGAATCTGAGTCCACAAAATATTTGCTTAAAAGTGGCTTGGGTAGACTTTTTTTCTGGATTTGTAAAATCAGTGAGTGAAAGGAACAACAGACTAGGGAAGACAATCTCCTGCAAACCTCAAACAGTCAATCGGACTCAAATGGAGGAGAATCCTCACAAGTTTATCCCACATACCCTAAAAAATAGAAGCCTCCTGGCATTATGGGGAAAATTCCAAGGCTTTCAATACAAACTCCCACAAACCCATGCAAAAGAGAGATTGATCCTGTGAAGTTTGCTTAAGAGCAGCACGAACCTTAGCATATGTGTGTCAGTCACCTAATGTCCCACCTTCAGCTGCAGCCAACCTCTCATGCTTCAAAGAGAAGGGAAAGAGCCCCAATCCATCCACAAATAAACCAACAAATGAATTGTGATCAACAACAGCAAAAACAATAAACCATGTTGTTCATATTAGGGGAAAAGAAATCCTCCCTGGTTCCTGTTAGCTTCCTTTGCTTTATTGTGTTCTGACTACCCTAGCCACCAGGTAAGTACTAACAACTGCTAGTACAGGCTGGAGCAGTGGAAGAGCCAGGGAAAGTTGGGGATGGTGTTCATTTGAGATTCACTCCTGCATAGAGGAGTAATTACAGTGAGCACAGGCTCTGAATCATTATGTACCATGGACACCCTTGCAATGAGTTCACTGCAGCATCTCCTCAAGAGCACTTGCTGTGGGAATATTTACAGCACAGGAAAGTGGGTCAACACAGATCTATAAGATTGGTCTGTGTGAGGATGTCCATGAGAGAAAGCTTAGGGATTTACTACATTTCCTGTGGGAGATTCCCAATTCCTAGAACTGTCTGGTTGTTCCATACAACTTCTAGTACTTGGCAGAGCTCTGGTTACACTGGGCAGTCCCGCTTGAGGACAGACAGGCTTCTCCAGGTCACAGTCATCCCCCTCATTTCCATCTTCTGAAGGGCTGGTCTCTGCTTTTATTTCAAGTCTCCTCTATTTCTCCCCTCTCTCTCTGTGCGGTCAACAGGCCACTTTGAACTTTGGAATCAGACTGAGTACATCAGGTAATCCACAGATACAAAATTCCAGACAATTTCTCCCACCCCTGTTACCCCCCTTAACTTTTCCTAGAGTTTTTCTTCTCCCTTTCTCTTCCTACCCCTTCCATCTCTCCATGTTTGCTTTTAGGCCTATGAAGGAGGAAGGAGAGATGGAAGACCTGAGGGGCAGGGTCAGCAAAGCTGGGCTCAGGCTTGGCAATTTGCTGCTGTATGAACTTGTTGCTATTCCCTCGCTGGTGCTTGGAGCTCAGAAGGCTGCACAGTGCCATTGTCCCCCTGCCAGTGCTCTTTCCCCACCAGGCCAGTCCTCGTTAATGAAGCCCAGCTGGGCTCCACTGACCTTGAAGCAGGTACCCCAGGGCTGGCAGCAGCTCCTCGTTAGACATCAGCCTCGCTCAGCCCACTGGAGGGTGAAGGCAGCCACCAGGGCTGGCAGGGCCAGCATGTACAGGCTGCCAGGGCAAGGAAAAGGCAGCAGAGGTGGGTGGCATTACCCCCACGTCACATTCCTTATCCTGCTTCCCCCAAACATTTGGGGGTGACACAGAAAAGGAGCTACAGGCACCTGCAGCAGATGATTCAGCTTCAATAGAGGAAGCTTATATGGCAGTGAAGGAAACTAATCACGGTGGCTCTAGGAAAACAAATAAGTGCTGAACAGGTGCCAGCAGTGACTTGGCACTTCCAGTCAACCTCGCAGTTCATTTCCAGTGCAAGCTGGGAGGTGAATACAAGAAAGCTCTTTCCTGTTCTCCATGTGTCACCCTGCAGAGGTCTTGGAAATGACAAAGTACAGAGAAGAAAGGAAGCAGCTGAAGCAGCTTCGAGTGAGGGGATGAGAGCGTTTTCCTTTGGGATCTTGCAAGCACAGCATCCCCAGAGCCACATCTCTGGGCACCATAACCTCTATCATCCCCTGCTCCAAATGCAACACCAGCTGCAGAGGGAGGTGAGCAGGGAGCAGGTGGTTATTTCGGGTACACCGAAACATCTTCACACTGACTGTGGGGAGCCCTGAAACCAAAACCTTCTTCAAAACTTAATAACAAGTTAGTTAATAATGCTCCAGAGGTTTGCAGTGGGGAAAACAACACAAATGGTGGGAAGCCCAAGGCTTATCAGCAGACCAGTATCATGAACAAGTGTGAAGAGGGCTGCTGGGTTAAAATCACAAAACTTTGAAATAAAGAAAATAAAAGCAAAAATATGGGCTGCACTAATGACCATAGATCTGGAATACAAATTGCAACAGGCTACTGCTGTTTATAATGTTGACCTTGCTTTTTTTTATAAATCCACTGTGAAGGACAGACACATACCACCTACCGCCTCATCCACCAGACTAAGGACTGAAGCTATTTTTGGCATTCGTTATGGTCCAGGTGGCCCATCTGGCCTGATTCACTTGGCCAGTTTTCCTTTCCATCTGGGAATTTTGACCCTCGTGCTTTCCAACTAATTGTATCACATTATCTCCTTTTTGTTCCCCACTTCCCTCGCTGCAAAAGGTTGCAAAAATCTCATGCGCTGTGTTAGAAAGTCTCAATTAACCTCTAACCTTGCTTCAGTGCATGCGGCTTGGGTTACTTCTCACACCCAACCGTGGGCCCATTAACACGTTGTCGTAAAACAAAAACTGTTTTGACGGGCTGTAATTGCTGCTAAGTGATGCCGAACAAAGGCGCTCTTGTCCCGGGCCGGCCGGGGCTGAGCCCCGCTCCCAGCCCCGCTCCCCCGGCCCGGGGTTCGGCCCCCCTGGATCTCTTTAAGCGCCTGAGCCAAGGCGCTCCCCACGGCTATGAGCTGATGAAGGGGCCGCACGGCACCCCGCAAACCCGGCAATGCCCCCGCAAGAGCCGCAGGAAGATTTGGGGGAGTGGGCTTTACCCCCCTTCCCTCTCCTGCCGCAAATATAATTAGTTTATGTTAGCTGGAAAAGGTCGGGGGTGAGCGAAGGGCAGGGCCCTTTTTGTTTTTAGGCAAGATAGTGGAATAATTGCTTGACGCTCAGATCTGCAGGTGCTTTACGAAGCTCATTTGGTGCTGGCAGCCCGCAGTGAAAGCTGATTTCCCTGGAAAACGCCGGATTCCATGTGACAGGGTTTATTTGCTGTGGCAGGAGTGATTGTCCATTCATGCCATTCATCATTACGGTACCTGTTACAGTCAACACTTCCTTGAGCCGCCAGTCCTTTTAACACTTGCTGTCCTTCCCGAGGCGGGCTGAGGCAGGCCGAGCCTCCATGTGCAATTCCAGAGAGGACACAAGGATGCCATGGGGGTTTGTGCCTTCCAGCTCTCCTGCTGTCCCACCAGGACACCAAGAAGACCCTCAGGGACAGTGACAGAGCCACAGGGTGCTCTGCAGGGACTGATTGACGTTCTGAAACACCCCCTGACCAGCCCGACTGTGCCCAGGCACCCCGTGGCAAGTTGGCTGGCTGAAGCAGGTATTTCAGGCCCAGGCCACCTCTCTGTCAAGCTGCAGGGGTGGCAGTGTCCATTCTGCCAGGTGTGCTCGCTCACAGAGCTATAAATAGACAGTTTGTCAAACATGCCATGGTAAAAATCCCTTTGCCAAGGGAAAAACATGGACCAAACGTTCCAGAGTCCTCCTGCAGGCTGAAGAGAGGATCTTGCTGGAAATTTGTTTCTTATGCCCATTCAAATTCAAGTTTCAAAGGAACTATCCAGAAGGTAGAAGTGGCACACTTCAGCACTCCCTGCATTGATCTAAAAAGTTGTTTTCTATTTTGTTTTCAATTATGTGCAGTTCTTGCATATGGAGCCTCCCTGACAGACAGCCTGGCAGTGTCCTGTCCTTAATGCAGAAACTTCCTCCTGCTATTCAGCCTGACTTTTTGGATGCAATTTAGTCTCATCACTAATTGCCATATCTGCTACAAGAACAGAATTACCCCTCTTTCTTCTGCAGAAGCCTGTGCACCGTCAAGTTCTTTGTTCACCTCCTTACACAGCTACATCGACTTCCAGAGAACAACCAGAAAACTTCTTGTCCTTTGTGCAAACCAGCAATGGTCAATCCCTGTCTGTAATAAAATAAAAGCACCCTATCTTTTTTAAATTCCAAACGTCCCCCCATTCCTTCAAGTGTTTAGTGGGCTGTTATCTTTGTTTCTTACTGTAAATAACAGCTAAAGAGCTTCTAACATTAGCATTTCAAAGCAGTCTGTACTTGGAAACTCACCAAAATAGCAGTTCCAGATACTCTGGAATAGCTGTTTTGGTTAATTTCCAGGCATAGACAAGCCTTAAGATTTCCCCTCCTGATGTTGCCTGCGAGGGGTTGCTGACCCTAAATCCCAGCACTAACCTCCTGTGCCTGGAGGTACCACCTGGCCTCTAGGAAAGCAAACTCTTTCACAGCCAACAATTACAGCTCAGACATTTCCACATCAGTATTTCTGGCCTACTGCACTCATTACTGGTTTATATCTTATTTAGCTTTTTATCTCCTGGCTGAGGAACAACGTTTCTACAATATTATCTGAGCCCTGATTAATAATGCACAGATATTACCTAACCAGTGTCGACTGGCACTTCTCCATGGATCTGCACAGAACAGCTTTAATTTCTATCAGGTGAGGATCTGGCCTGCTTAAGAGTGTGTTAACAGCAGACAAAACCCAAATGTGTTTTATCTCCAATGATAAATGTTGCATTACACAGGGCATGTAGGATATACATTCTCAGAAATGTGATCTTGGCCAAAGTGTGTACTGGGCACAAGAGCTGGAAAAATGTAGATATTTTCGAGTAGGAGTGGTTAGAAATTGCCAAGAGCTGTCAGTTGAAGCCTGAATTTAGGCAATTTGTTATTGCCTAAGTGCCCAGATTTATCAGGACAGTTTGAAGAGACAAAAATCAGGTCTCTGGCCTACTTTTGCAGCCAAGAAAGGAAGGCCCTGAAGGGGGGCATTCACAGGTGAAAGCAGGGCACCTCAGAGCAATCCAGAGCAAAGATAGGGTAGTGCTGGCTAAAGACAGACCTGGGCATTCAAATCAGAACCAAACATTTCTCTGCCTGTTTTGGAAGGCTAATATATACCCAGGGAAGGACAAGATCCAAAAGAGAGGATCTGAAGAAACTGAAAGCAAAAGAAACTGAAGGTGTGCAGCCTGTCCATTTTCTGAATCAGTTAGTGAAGTTTAGCACCTGAAGTCACACCTACAACCCCTGCAGGACTCACTCTGTGGCCATTGCAGGGTGCTTTCCACCTGTATTTCTCTTGAGAGCTCTAAAGCCTGCCAGAGGAATGTGTACAACACCCTTCCTCCTCCCACAGGTCAGGGTTTGTACCTGTAACCCCAGAAGAAATCAGCCCCTGCAAACAGGACAGGTGAGTTCTCTTCCTAGTGCTGCTGGGTAACCCTTTTCTGTCTCTTCTTTCTTTTTACAGTGAAAAGTTCTCCACACAGACAGATGGTGCACGTTTCTTTTTCAGGAGATCCACGTTACAGGTACTTCTGCCATTAGACACTGCAATTTGCTCAAACAGTGCAGGGAAATTATTCATTAAATGCATTTTTAGTCTTCAGGGAAGCACTATGAGGAAGTTTTTCCCAGGGACAGCACTTCAATCAAGGAGAAAAGGTAAGAGCAGTGTTTGACTGTCACATCCCAACTTTTGGCCTGTATAGCTGCAGAATGTTTCTCTGCCCCTTTCACCCATGATTCACCAGCATATTCCACTAAACTGCTGAAGCAAAGCCTATAATTAGGTTATTATCTTTAAGAGAGAAGTCCAATTGTAGGACAACAAATGCCAAGCACATGAAAGATTACTCGTGTCTTACGAACAGATGATGATCCTTTCCAACACATGCTTCTTTCCGTGTGTGGAAGACTTGGGTGCCAGTTTCAGACAGGACTGGAGCACTGATAGCTACTCAAAAAGACATCTGGAAGTGGATGATCTCATGTGCTGAAAAGGGACAATAAATTAACTACACGGACAAAATCATTTTCCCAGCAGCAAGGAAAAAAAAAAAGAAAATTATTTCAACTGTATGCAAGTGCACTTCCAGTCCAGAGGTAGAAACATATGGGAATCAATAGCAGAGGCGGGAGGACAATGGCCATACAAAGGATGCAGGGAATTTAAGCAAATTAATAGCTGTGGGAAGATGAAACAAAGATGACTCAATTGTCAGGCAAATAATTGTTTCCCCCCACAGCCATCATTACCAGTTATTTGATACAGATTCCCATTAAGCTGCCTCAAAGCAGGTCAGAGAAGTTGGACCTATGGGTTGAGCAAGGCCTGTGCTGGAGGTAATGTGAGCTCTTCTAGAGAACGGCGCAGCCTCTGGAGCACAGTTTGGGATTCATCTGCAGGAGGGCATCTTGGAGACACGCAGCTTGGATTGGGCTCCTAAACCCCAAACGCTCAGCCCCCAGCCCTATCAGGTCTAAACACAGTCAGAACTTCCAGAAGATGTGCCCTTAGGAACATATCAGAGCAAAGAGCATCATACGGGACTCACAAACCGAAAGCACTTTTCTTTTTAAACTGTTTGTCACGTTTGCCAAAACCATCAGATAAAAAGACTGAAGCACCTTGACTCAGATACCTGAATCTGAAGGCACTAGTTGAGGAATATATAGATTTTTTTTAATCAAAGCTATTAATTCATGCCCTGGATCAGGCAACCAGATGCAGGGTTTAAGGAAATTTCAACTCTTGTGGCAGAAGAGTGACCCATCCCGTTTCCCAGCCCACTCACACATCTGCCTTGGTGACCTCCCGCAGCACTGAGATTGACAGAATAACTAATACACTGTGTGAAGTAGTACAGTAAAGCCTTGTTAATATTCCCTTTGCTAATCCACACACCTCATAATTCACACACAGAAAGCCGTGGTCTCTTCCCCCTTCTCTGCTAAGATTTAACAGATTGCTTTAAGGAGGTCTCACATTACCAAGAGTTCAGGAATATTACCAAATGTGCTCCTGGACATTTCTTCCTGTACATGAAGGATAAACAGAAATCATCACAAACATCCACACAACTACTGACCAAACCCCCAGCTTTACAGTCATATCCACAGTGTTAGAATGAGAGATCAAAAGGGGATTGCTTTAGCTTGTGTTTCCTATTTCACCTAAACAAGCTCAGTTAGTAATATTATAAAAAGGCATCATCTCAACGTGAAAGAAAGAATTGACCCATTTCTAATGTTTCCTCCAAAATTCCAAAGGCCTTGGGAAAATGCCTGTTAAACACTTTCTCCCTGCAAAGTTAGTTCAGGGAGAGCTAACTTTGCTGTACCTCGAGTTACCACCTCACACAGGAGCAGAATTCTTAACTTACAGGGGTGGGTTTGTCAGCTCTCCCTGACTGCTCCACAGACAAGGCATTGCCATAGTGAGTAGATGGGAACTGCTCGTTCTCCAGTGTTTTCCCGTAACTCTTACTGGGGAGGAGGAAGGACAACAAAGTTTTCCTGGGTCCCTTAAAACACAGTTTGTAGAGCAGTCTAGGTCAGCAGAACCATCGTGAAGAAGGAGGAACCTATGAATTGATTCTTTCATCAGGATTTCCAGGAGAACTGTTGTGTCATTTCTGAGCCCCGGAGAGGTTCAGCCTTTGTCCTCATGGCAAAATAAGTGGGTTGCTCAGCTACCCAAGTCAAACAAGCTGACATCCCTTCTCTCCTCCTGGGAAGAAGCATGGAGAACATCTTGCACAATCTGTCCTCTTACTCATCGTGTGTCCTCAGCACGGCTAACCACAGAGCTGGGGACCACATCCAGAGGCCACAGCAGCCATGGGTTAGGTCCTTCTGAATTCCGGTGGAGTAAAACCTGCCAGACCCTTCACTTGACATCTGTCACTATATTAACTAGAAACTCTCCAACTGGATATATGACTTCCTAGCACTGGTTTTGTTTCCTTAAGATATGCAAGAAATTCAGAACCTGCTTGGATAGAAGCAATTTTTTTCCTATTTCTGCCAGCCCTCTTCCACCACATTACCAGAGCCTGGTGAAAGGAAACTTTCCCACTGCGTCCGGCAATAACATCTGCTCTGCTGGCTGCCCTCACTTAGCTCCACTAAACTTCAGCTTACAACTGCTTGCTGAAAAAACAAGCAAGCAAAACCTCCCAGCCCCCACTTTAATAATTCAAATAAATAACTGGAAATGAGTTGCAAGCACTTTTCTGACATTACATTAGCGCTGTGCGTTACAGAAGACCGCTTGTGCTAAGGCTGAAATTCGGCTTTGGGGCTAAGTGCCTCAGTTCCTCAGTGGACTCAAACAAGTTCAGGCTGCTTCAAACTTAATTTCTTCTCTCGTGGCTGCTTGGAGTCAACAGCAACTTCACCATGTGCTGCATATGTAATTCCCAACACAACCATGATGTCACAATGCTGCTACTGGCCCCAAACTCTCCTGCTGTCAGTCACTCCTCAGCAGGAAGGAGCTACCATCCCCTCCTCTGGGGCTCATCCACTTGTCCCACAAATCAGTCTGATTTCCTTTTCTAAGCTTCTGTATTAGGGATATCATACAAGCAAGCTTTATTCCATTGTATAAGCTCTAAATGGAGTCTCTTAGGTCAGGAAAAAGGACTATTTCCCCTCTAGAGTGGCTCTGTTGTTTTGACCCTGGCAGATGAAACCTTTTATTTTAAAATGAAAGCTAAACAATTAAATGAAAGGCAATGCAAGACCCAAGAACTGCTCATGTGTTTGTTCTTGAGTGTTGGAGGCTTTAAGTTTTTTGGGTAGGTGGGGAGAGAAAAAGGGTGAATGAACATAATTTTATTAAAATATCTCCTTTGTCAGAAAGCTGCAGTACCTTAAAAGATCTTCTGAAAGGAAAAATTACAGACTATCTACTTTGCAGCTAAATTCAGCATTTGTTCAGCTCAGAGCAGTTTTTATCCAGAGTCAGGAGCTCCTGGCAAACATGAGTGAGTGCAGCAGCATTCCAGCCTTTCCTGCTGTCTGTACTGGCCTTGCCACTTCAGACTGAAATTTCTGCAAAACGCTCCGGATTGGTATTCCTGTCATCTCCTACTTACAAGCTGCTCCAAATCTGATTCCTTCCTTGAGGATTTTGACTCCTAACAAAAGCAAACATGGACTTTTCTCTTTGAAAAACAGTAAAATTGTTTGTGTCTCCTTCCTTATCCTCTTCTGCAGCAGAGCAGGAGAACACTCAGACCTAACTGAGAAGGCATTGAGCAGACCCTGGGGTGGGCAGGGATGAGCTCTGCCCTGGGCAGGGGTCAGATTCCCAGCTTGCCCCTTAGCCTCCCCCTCAATTCTCAGGCTGGTTCCAGAATGTCCAGGTTCCTCAGGGCTGAAACCACCCCAAAGAGAGCAGGGAACATCATCATCCTCTAGGTGCTGCGTGTCACTTGGCCAGAGCAACTCTGAGCCAGAGCTTTTTACAAGGTGTGAAGTAGGCATGATTTTAAACCTTGAAGCATCTGCCACACATTCATTTGTAATTGCTTCAGGTATAATCCATAAATCAATAATCCTGTTAATCCTTCTTCTGTCATCAGACTAACCTGGCTGCCTAATCCTACTCCCTGGAGTAAAACATGGAGCTATTTTGAATCATTACTACTGCCACAAGCCTCGAGCAAGAGGCAGAGATTACTGAGCTGGCAGAACTGGAGCCAGACTCAGAGATGACTTCCATGGGGTCAAGGAGAGTTTCCATTCAGTCTGATGGGGGTGAGAGGAAAGATGCACCTTAGAGCTTCCTGGCATTTAGAAATCTAATAAAACAAGCCATCCCTTAAACAAGTGGGCACTTCCCTTGGAAGTTATCACGAGAGCAGTCCTCTCCAGCTAAGCTCCACACAACTTGGCTCAGCCCCTGAGCTGTGGCATGTCTGCATCCACTCACCCAGAGGGAAATCTCACTCTTTGCAGCCCAGCTTGGTTAAGGAGCAGCTTTAATACTCTCTGCTTCATAATGCCCAATTTTATACAAACTTTTTTTGTTCAGAGAAGGATTTTGATAGAAAAGCTCCAATGTGATTAGTTAAGATGCAGAGTTCCTCTAAAAGAACCACCAAGAAAAACTCTGAGCAGTCAGCATCATTAAAAAGAACCTATTTCTGCCTCCCTGCTTATTAAGTTAGACCTTTCTCCCCAGAACACTGCTATTTATTTTATCAACTTGTTATATAAAAGCTGTTCCTCTTGGGGAGCGCTGTGCACACACACACAGAGATAATCACTAATAAATTGCAGAGCTCTGGATTTCACAAATTAATTCTGGCTTTATCTTGCCAATCATAATCTGCCAACAAGTTCTTAGGTCCAGCCATCACATTTTTGGTCACACTAAAAGCAGGAATTTTAATACTTGTATCGCAATTCCATATAACGAAGGTTGATGTTTAAAAAATATTTAAAGTAAGCTCAAAAGATTTTACTTTTTCTATTTATAAAGGAAATGATTGCTACTTTTCTGGGAAATTAAGTTTGCACATCTACCTAGAACCTAATTAGTTTCTATTTTCTTAATACCTGTAAATTGTATTTGACATGTCTTCCTTTATTAAGCCCCTAAATTTGGCCTGGAGATTATGTGTGCTTGTTTAAAGTAGTTTAACACAGTGGTTCAAAACCACTGGGGTTGCCAGGGCAGAACTTTGAACTTCAGGCTCCCAGGAAATGTGGGGCCTTGACCTTGCCAAAACCCCCTGTTTTATATTTAAATGGTCACAGATTTAATAACGGGCTGCAAGAAAGACTTGCCATTAACTCCCTCCTTTGCTTTGCTCCGAGTTAACAAAACACTTGTGTAGGCAGTGGATGCTGTAAGAATTGAATTAGTTATCTAGGATAATCTGTCCACATGAGCAAATGGAGTCCCACTAGGTCAATACAGAAATTAATTGTGGGATTCTTGTCAAATCCACATTGTTTCCTGGCGCAGTTGCAAGCCACTCAATTAGACACCTTTCAAGGCCTTTGCTGGTCTAAATGTAGCTAATTGCTCCAGTTCTGGCTGGGCATGATTCATCTCCCAGATGTCTCAGAGCCCTCCCCAGCAGTGCCCAGCAAAGATCAATACGTCCACCCAGCCCACAGGATATTCCTGTGAACAGGATATTTTTCCTCATGCCTCCCTTTTATATGATTAATCCCGAACAAGGAAGGTCTCCTGAATCCCGCTCTTGACACGGCAGCTCCTTTAGGTCTTGCTGGCTTCCCACACACGAGGGACTGGGCATGAATGCAGCCCCTTTGTCCGCGCTCTCCAGGTGCAGCACTATTCTCACTTGAGCTTGACAGCACAACACAACAGTTTTTATTTGCCGGTCTCCTCTGTCAAGTATTCTTTTCTCTTGTGCCGCTTCCTCATTTGTCCATATATCAGTGGCAGGCCTGGCCAAATTGAAGATGAATGAAGCACAAAGAAAGACTGTAGTTTCCACAGTGACGCTCTATGGGAAAGCAGTGCACTGTTTGGTTTTTTTTAGAGAGTCCTCAAAGGTCACTGGTAGCACTTGTAGCTGTGAGTCCCAGAGGGAAAGACCAGAGCATCTGGTCCACTGGTTCAAGAAGAAATCCTCATGGGCTGTTGCTTAAGAGCCACAGGGGAAAGGATTAAAAATATAATAACCCTGACATTTCTTCCCTAGCTCCCTTTGGAGATGAGTAAATTCAGGAATACAGGAACAAGGGAGGCTGGGGCAGCTTGGTCTCCTTCCCCATGGAGTAGGACGCAGAGTTGTACGTGGGAGCTGTGTTCTTCCAGCCTTGGTGAGTGACTGCAACACGAGACTTTAACTCGATGTGGTGCAGCACCTTTGGCTGCATAAAACCTCAGCGAGGCCTCCTCGCTCACCTGCCATTAGCCCAACCAGCCACCGGATGTCTTCAGTGCTCCATGCCAATAGCCAAGGAACAGCATCACCCAGGAGTGGGAAACAGGTCTCTAAAGGATGGGGATGCACGAAATGACACCTGGAAGATCACAGCTCACTCACCAAACCAGGGCTTTAGCAGACACCGATGTGCAAGTGGACATTGCTTGAGGAACAAGTTTTTGTTCAACGCAATGCTGGCTGTCCCTGGGACCTTCACTCACAGGACAGATTGTCTGAGTTTCTCCATCAGCTAAGTGGAATGCTGGATACTCCCCACCTGTGGAAGTGTCAAGAGAACTGCACAACACGCAGAGAGAATTTGGAATGCTGAGGTCCTTATTCCAGAACTGCAGGGACCTGTCAGGCACTTTCCCTGTCTGTGCTTCTCACTGTCCCTGTGCCGTTGGGTACATGGCATCCTACTGACTGAAAGGGGGAAGAGCTGTCTACCCTTGAGAGCTGCTTCTCACCCAGCTCTGCACACCTGCATCGAGCTTCAGCAGTGAAAGCAAAAGGAGGAAAGTGAGGTGGATTTCAGTGGTGTATGTAAATACACACAGAGACAGGTGCAGTAAGCACTATTTGTAACACGGGCGTAGGCAGAGGCCAGCACTGAGCTGGCCAGCACCACCCTGAACATGCAGAGCAGAAAGACAGCACCATCCACTGTTTCCCTGCAGCTCCTTGGAGTGTGTCTGTCAGTTACTTACTTTCTCTGAATTTCTTCCTTTCCTCTCCCAGTAACCCCTCCTTTCCTGTTTTTCCTTGTCACTCCTTTCTCCTTTCCCTCTGTTTCACTGGTGGTTGTCATTCTGGATCACACTCATACCATCGCTCCCCGGGATCAGTGCTGGGCGCTAAAGACTCCTCTGTGCATCCCAAACTCTCTGTGAAAGAGGACAGAGAGTGTTTCCCAGCTGCCTGCCCATCCTCAGCCATGCCTGCCTCCATGGCAGCTCACACTGCCAGTTGTTACTGGAGGCGCCTCAGGACAGGTCATGGGAAGGAACTACCCCAGGCTGTGGTCCCCAGTGCCCTCCTGCACGGGACATTTGCTGCCAGCATGTGGCTTAGGCATGCCTGGAAATGCCTTTTTCAATCCTGCACAAGCCACGTTTGCCAGGGACATGCTCAGGAAGGAAAGGCTGAAGAGATGTAGCCCAAATACAACACTGAAGTAACACAGTTTCAGAAAGGCAAGGGTTTGGGATCTCCTGAGGCCTCAGCATAGCATATGAAGAAATTTATCTTTCTTATCAAAACTCTTCACGTGCTAACAACTGCATATTTGTCTAAGTGCTTTCATATGGTTGGGTCTGTCTGACACAACAGCCATTCAGAGCCCTGCTGACTCAGAGCTTTCTTGGCGATTCCACTGTGCCTTGGATCAAACTCTGCCTTTGGGGGAGATGTAACACAGCATTGAAAACAACCTACTTAAGGTTTCTCAGCTGTTCTGACTCCCTTGGTATGTCCATTCCATTCACTCAAAAATTACTGCATCAGCAAAGGCTCCATCACATTTCTAATCTTTCTTATGCTGTTGTATGTAAGTCACTAGGATTATTTTTGTGGTGCAACAAATTAAAAAAGCAACCTAGACACGTTTGTACAGTTTTCTAATAAATTTTTGCACTTTTATTGAGGTGGTAAGCCTGTCTCTGGCTAGCAGATGCACTATTTTCATTTCTAAAGAAGCTGAGGTCCCAGTGGCAGCAGACACAGTGCTCGGGGCAGTGACTTCTGGCAGGACTGCCGAGCAACTTTGAAAAGTTTCCCATCCAAAAAGTCTGATCTTTCCAGTGACCCTTCTATGGTAACACCTTGAGAAGACAACCTTGTAATATTTTAAACCTGCAATCATACTTTTTAGTGATAGAATCATGTTATTTAGTAGGTTATTGTTCCACTGTTATCAAATATCAAGGGAAAATGACTTCAGTGTGATACTCCTTAACATGGCCTGCAAGTACTATTAGGAAAATTGATGATGCAGGATCTCCTAATTTTATTTTCTGGCTGTTTTTCTTTAATTATTTAACTTGCTCTGACTAATGATCATCTTACACTTATTTTCTTTACCCCATTGTCAGGTTTTTCGGCATTTTTTCCTGATCCCTATGGAAAGCTTCAAAAGCTTTTTTAAGCACTCCAGAAAATTAAACAATAATTGAGTCTTTTGTTTTTGCTTTTGAAGACTAAAGCTAATGAGAAGTAGGTCAAGCTGAAGTCTTGTTTTCCCAAGCATTATTCCTGAAATCTGTTAGCACCTTGTATCTCCATTCCTCTCTTAGCACTACAGTGTGTTTACAAGCTCTCTGAGAATGTCCTCACGTGCCATTTACGTTGAACAGACCAACTCCAACTGGACATGCCATCCCCAAATTTGAGCAAGCAGCTTTTTGGGGTAGCTATTAAAAAAAAAA
>VYXF01004859.1:309255-460708 GCA_013397295.1 Polioptila caerulea | reverse complement strand
ATTGGGAAAAAAAAAAAAAAAAAAAAAGGAAAATCCCCCAAACCACAAAGAACTGAACATCACCCAGATCCACTAATTCACATTGTTTTTGGCTTACTTCCAGGCTGTGTCTTAAGCTTTGAATAGGGACTAATGCAGAATATACACACAGAAGTTTATTATTCCACTGCTGCTCAGAGAATTTAATGCCAGAGAGAGCAAGGCAACATGTGTAAGGGAACAATAGCCCCTTATAGCAAAGTTTTGCAATTTAAGATGAAAAGTAGCGTTCTGCTATGATGACAATTGAAATCCTTGTTACATCAAGCAGTGCTACAAATCCTTGGACCCCAGCACTGGAGCTACACCCACGTATGAGGCTGTGGGGCCTGAGTTACACAGCCGTGGGCTCAGCTGCTTCTGAGGGAAACACAAGCTCTTGGGGCTGCAGGGTCAGCAGCCAGCCTGAGTTACTCCCTTGAGCCATAAGGGCTCTGGGAAGTTATGGCTGCTGTCTAATGAATCCCCATGCAAAACCATTTCAGGATGCAATCCCTGCAAACAGCCCCTCCCCACATCACTATGAACCCTTCTGAGCACTCAGGACCTACACGGGGGCTTTGAGGCTTTGATTTACACCTCTATTCAGATATAAGCCCACCAGCAAAGATCCAAAAATGTATCTTCTTTCATCTCTCCATTTCTCCTGGACATTTGATTTTCCACCTCCAAAGGTTTATATGGAAAAGTCAGAAATCACAGCGATCCAAGATTCTGATGGCACAGAACCAGGCTAACACCTGAGAGTTATGTGCCACTACAGGACACCAGGCTACACCAGCAGGCTTAGGGAATAATCCCTCTCTAGGAACAGAAGGAAGCTTGGAAACCAGCGTTAAGGATCACACGTCACCATGGAACTGGATCTGCTGCTAGCACTCAAGTACTGAGACATAGAATGAATCCCTGTTCGCACAGCTGGGCTGTGGATGGTGCAGCTTAGCTCGGAGAAACCACCTGCTGCTCTGAAGAAACAGCCCATGGCTGCATCTTCCCTGCTGGCCATGAGAAAACTGGGGAAGGGCCTGAGCCACGGGATACTTGGATAACTTTTTAAGCCTGAGCCAACAGAAAACTGGTTTGCAGCTGAAATCAAGTGTTGGTCTTGATGAATCAATCAAAAGGCACATGGAGGAAGTCACACTGTCACAGTTCCCTAACCCTGCAACACAAACAAACAAACAAAGCTGGTTCCCTGGCACAGGCTCCACATAAAAAAATTCAAGCAAAACTTTGATTGCTGCAGGAAGAAATAGAACACATTCATGGAGTTTTACATTGCTAAGTCTGCGAGATGCTCAGATAGCAGAACTACAGTGTGAATTATCATATAATCAATACTAACATGCTTATTACTCTTGCAGGATAATTTATTTGTGTCAACCAAGTTGGTGTTTCTTTTCCATTCTGTTGTAATTCCTTTTTCTTTTATGCAATGTAATTACATTTCCACAAACGCCATGTCTGCAGAGGGAGCATGCCAGAAAGCTGTCAGCCTTTTACTCGTCCTGCTGCGCTGCCAGATGCAGAATGCATTGATTTTCTGAAGACCAGGAGGTGTCTCATTTTGCCCAATTCTCCACGTCTGGGTGAAGCCACACGTTCAGACATCAACACAGCCAGTTTGCAAAGGTGGCAGCTCATAAGATCACCGAGTTTAGCTCCTTTCCACCACAAGCCACCTACATCATTAGGCTAGAAAAAAGTATTGGAAGAATGAGAGCTGCTATTTCCACAGCAGCTTACTCCAGACCTGCTGCAGCCATCTAAAAGGCAGGACTGCACAAATACGAGCAAACAAAGGAAGAGTTTTGCCATTCCTGGATTCCTGTGGAACAAACCTGGAACTTTGCCATGCCTTTTCAATGACAGTGTTTTCGCTATCTTCTACCACCTGCCCCATTAGTAAGCTACCAGAAATGAAAGCCTAAGTCATCTTAGGGTAAACTTTGTTATTCTTTATTAATGCTCTATAAATCAGCCTTGTTATAAATCAGGGAATGTTCATTAATCAATTCTCAAAAAATATTTTATTTGGCTAAGAGTGTCAAATCGGGAAGTAACAAAGCAAAAATTAAAACCATGTGCTAGAAGCGGGTTCATGACTGCATGCTTACGTCAACAAAGCCTCATAACTGCACAAATAATTACCATAGATCATGTTAACTTTCATTAAATAAAACCATGCTGAAAACCAGTAGTGCAATCCTTATAAAGCACACATGTTTTCTAATACATTTGTGTACTCAGGACAGCGTTTTGCGCGCAAACTTGGGTTGCATATGTGTAAACGTGGGCACAAATTTTCCTGCTGGCTTCCTATACACAGACATACTAAAAAAATGTTAAATTAAAACCCCACTTCTACTACTTTGCTCTTTAGTCAGAGTAATGTTATCTTCATCTTCAGACAGACAATGTTGCTGAGTGACAGAAACAGAGGACCAAAGCTCAGGGATATGCAGACTTCACTCCTCAGCCCTGTTACTACCCTGTTATTTAACCTTTGTAAAGCCATTTGAAACAAAGTATTTAAACCTGGCTGAGACCAGATCATCAGTTACTCTGAACTGATCTGTCCATTAATTAAAGTGCAGTTCCTTGGCTGTGTACTACCTGGGTCTGGTTTCCTCAACTTCAAGTTAGGCAACACTATCCACATTTAGGAGAAGGCAGTAATAAAAAGCTGTGCTGTGAACACAACAGAAGTAAATCCTCCCAGAGAAGGAAAGTTAAACAGCAAAATAACATATCAGTTCCCTGTGCAAGACAACTCTGCCAGTGAGAGAGTGTTTGGTTGGTATCTCTGTCTGTTCTAGAGCACTAGAAAAGTATTTGAAAAAAAGAAACTGTCACATTTGTCACACACAAAAGTCTAAAGCAGATCTGACCCAAGAGCTGGGCCAACAGAACATCATGGTCACTTCCCTAGACGACAGCAAACCACAGCAACCACATGAGTTTCAAATTCCAGCCTGGGCCCAGTTCTAGGCCAGCTTTTCTTCTTTTTCCACGTTTCTGTTTACTGATATTTATATTACAGCAGTTCCTAGAGGTTCTAAGTGATATCACACTGCTACTGAACTAGGCAACGTAAAAAATAAATACAGCAAAATAAAACATGCTGAGAGATCTCCAGGCAATTAGAAATGAAAGCAGACAAGACAGAGCAAAAGCCATATCCTACTCACTTTGATTACCCCTTGCCCAAGTCAGTGAAAACTAGAGAGAAGGTACTGATACAGGGCTGGGTAAAAAAGAAAGGCTCAGAAGTCAAGGGGAACCAAAAAGAGCGAGACTCCCCAAACTGCTGCTTCTAGAACATCTTTGTGTTTTGTCATTCAGATCCCTTGGGGCTGCTGGGGGCTGATCCATCACCCTGGAAAGCCTAAGGCTGACTCCAAAAGGCAAAACTCCGGCCAAACAGAGGGCACGGACACCTGGGCATTGCCTCAGCCTGTCTGTGCACGTTTCTCCTATTCGAGTTTCTATGCACTGCTGGTTATCAAATGGGTGGCTGTTTAATTTACACAGCAAAGCCCACCCTGTGGAGCTCCTCCTTTAGGCATTTTAAGCAAACATTAGCTACAAACTCTAAAATGGGGCATTTACCCAGGCTTTTATATGCATTCAGTTGTGTAGGAAAAACAAATAGAAAAGAAGATAATTTAAGCCTTGGCATGGATGGAGCTTCACCTCAGAACTTTAGCACCTGATGCTTGTTAATCAGTTGTGGCCTGAATGTTGGCAGAATCAAAAAATATTCTGCCAGGATTCTAACCAGAGATAAGCACCAACAGAATCTAAGGAATAAACTCTGATTCACTGATTCACAAAATTCAGGTTATGCATAAACCTCTTCTGATGTGCAGCAGGACAACCCTTGCAGTGTTGGGGCAGGACTGAAAGCCCTGCCATGCAGAGAAAACAAATGCCTGCCCTGTCACAGGCCTGGTGCACATAGCACCCATTTGCTGATGAGCTGCATTGATTCTGTGAAGTGTCCCATGAAATAGGCCTTCAAAGCAGTAAAGAAAAAACCCACCCCGAAAGAGGACAACCACTGTGAGAGCTACAGAACCTTCTTTGTGTCTCTGCTCCTCCCGGCGGGCCCTTGGCCCTGAGCGCACACAGAGGGACCGGGGGAAGGCACGGCTGCTCCCCGGGTCCTGTGGGCACTTCCCTCTTCACCTGGCTCTGGATGTGTGTTCTGACATTGCAGAGCCAAACCCGCTCCTTTAAATCACTTGGCAACTTTAGACAGGTTATTATGGCAGCAAGATGTTGGATTAGCACAGCTAAGGGCGGCCAATCCAGATCTCCATCGCAGGAGTGAGAGGAGAAGGCTTGGCTGGAAGTTTTCAGATAAAATAAGAAGCTGAAGAATTAATCAAAAATAATTGAGTTTTATCTGCACTTCGCCTTCCTGGCCTTTTTCACATTTTTTCTGGATTATCTAAAGACAGGTAGGAAAGGAAAGGGGAGAAAATTCCACAATAAAAGGAGGAAAAAGCCAAAGAATACCATCTCTAAAGGATGTTAAAAAGCAGAAAGCAGCCCATGCATGTGCAGCACAAAAAATCCAATCTATCTGTCTCTGCTTGCTCATTCACACTTCTGCCTTCTGCACAATTTTCCCCACACACTTCAAGTACATGACTAGAGATGTTGAACTTCACTTTCCCCTCACCCCACGGAAAATTGGATTTTTAATTAGAGGAAAATGTCTATTTTCCTTGAACATAGTAATTACATTTTTTCCCCCCAAGTCACAAAGCTCATTTGGGAGAGTTTTACCTGAATGTTTTTGTTTGCCCAGACTGAGAGGGAGGTTGGTGATGGAAATAAGTGAGGGTAAAGGGGAAGTTTTTTCTGCATTTTTATTTGGAATAAAAGGCTGGATTTCCTGAAAATGTTGAGATACGGAGTGTGGAAAAGTCTGCAAATTATGCTGAAAAATAATTCAAATTACACATGTATGTTAATACTTGGTGAACACTTCCCTCCCCAAGGAAGGGCTCGGTCCATGGGATAAGCCAGCTCATTCTTCTCCTCCCTGAGCTCGGCTGTAACTCTCCAGCTGACTCAAACAAGAGCACTTGTGTGCTGAATTGCTGCATGGTTGCTAATGCAGACCTTCACTGATTCCACATTTATCCCTATGACCCTTCCTGAAAGCAGCCTGAGGCACAAGCTGAGCCCCCATTCTAAAATCAGAATCACCTGATTCACTGATTCCAGGAGAAGTTTTTAACCCAGGAGAACTCAGTGACAGCCACCCCAGTCCCTCCAGTGCTAGATATGGCTGTATATATGACAAAGAGGGGAAAAATGGTTCACTCCAGACCATTTAACCCACAGAATTAGGGCTGAAGTAGCACAGGTACAACAAGTGCAGAAGGGGCTTGCTTCTGAAAACAAAGTTATTTATGGGCAGGACTTGCTTCATAATGATAACCAAGGCCACTGCAGGTTTGCAAAACAGAGACCATTTTCA
Organism: Polioptila caerulea; assembly: GCA_013397295.1. Lineage (NCBI taxonomy): Eukaryota > Metazoa > Chordata > Aves > Passeriformes > Certhiidae > Polioptila > Polioptila caerulea. The sequence goes on along the minus strand of VYXF01004859.1, from coordinate 455,172 downwards.
CCTGTTAGCTTATATTGCCAGTGGCAACATCTGATGATCCCAGGCACCAGTGTGGTGTTCAGAACTTTACCCTGTTCACAGAATAACCAAATGGATGTTTAATAGAGAATCCCATTAGTAGGGAGTTTATTAATGCTTTTCTTACATGACTCCTGGAACTTACTGTGTCAGTTCAACCACAAGTAGTGAATGTGTTTTGGGAAGGAGATACTGCAGAAACGGTCAGGATATAATGATCCATAGAATATGGGTAGATAGGAGAATGGAAAAGTGAGAAATCAAATTCCAAATGTGAGCCAAAGACTCACTGAATCCAGCAGGCTTTGGATAAAATTTATTTTAAGGTATCTTGCAAACACTGCCAATAAAAGGCAGAACTGATCCTTTCAGGGAGAAGAGATGGAAGAGCCCTTGAAAGATGTTTGAGGGGTGGAGCTGTGATAGGAATAAAAATGGCATGGTCATGCAAGAAGATAAAGGAACAGTGCAGGAAGCTTGGCTGGATTTGCTCAGCAATGAGGATTTAGCAAACAGGGACACCAGAGGGGAAGGGAGATACATCCTTTGGTAGCTGAGCCTGTTGCTGGAGCCACCTCCACCAGCTTTGATGGTAGAGATGGAGTTGCCCTCACTGACACCCCTATTTCATTTTGACAATGAAAAAAAGAGGGTTGTGGAAGCTTTTCAATACACTGCTCTTGTTTGAAAGGAAGAAAATGGCCCTAGACCATATTATGAGGGAAAATGTCCTCCCTATTAAAAAGAATGCTTCGTTCAGGCATTAAAAGTCTTCAGAAATTGAGTTGCATCTGCCCTGCCCCTCCATGCCTGCTGCTAAATCCTACCCATTCCATTTCCACTCTCACCTCAACTTGGCTTCCTCTTCCCCACTGACCCTCAGATGTGGAAATAATAAAGGAGAAATAAGACACTGCTCTCATTCTCTGAACCATACCAGCTTCTTCCCAATTTATTGCTGAGATCTATTTTTTGGCAGGAATAACAAGAAAGGTGGAACTGGAACCCAGCTGCAGGTGTGCAACTGCAGCCCAGGCTGCTGCTTTGTGTGGGGATGAAGGGAAACATGGGAGGGTTTGAGCTGTGTCTGACAGGCCAGAGGCTCTTTTATCTTTCCTAAAGGGATGCTGGAGGGGAGCAGCTCAGCTGCTGCTCCAGCAGAGACATTTTTCCTGCTGATTTCTGGGCTGGGCAGTTTTGTATTACAGCTGATCCACACATCTGGCTTTTTCCCCTTTGGCTTTCTTTGCATTTGGTGTTGGAAAAGCCAACAAGAACAAACTAATCTGAAATCAAAGCCAAGTCAGTGCCAGAAAGAGACTAGAACAAGGGTTTGATACTTTCACTGTACAGGAAAACAGAGAAGCTGTTTATGCTCAGCAACAAAACAGGACAACTGCTGTGAAGGATGAAGAAATACTGATGCTTTCACTAAAAAAAAGGCATTGATACACGACTTACACTTTGTTGATATCTCACTTTAGGCCTTACAGATCCCATTTGGAGGAGGAGCAGAACTCGCCATAAGCATTTGGGAAATTTGTTATTAGGGAGAGGCCAAATCTAAAGCTCAGCAAGGAAAGAGGACACAACTCTGCCCCCATTTCTGGAGGAACAGCAGAGACCCCTCAAAGCCTGGTTCCATTTGATTCAATTTGTGACTACCAAATTATATATTTCCTTTCCACTGCTGCCTCTCAATATCAGCACTGCACAAAGGTACCTGAAACAACTTTGGTCCCAGCAGTTCCCACTTAGACACCAAAAAAGTGCCTGCAAAAAAGGAACTCAGTTTTGGGAGGGGAGGGAAAACCCCCCTCAAGCTCTCCCAGAGAGGAAGCGAACTTGTCCTGCTGTGTTTTTGGACTGGTAAATAGGACTGAACACTTCAGGAAATGCAGGCCACTGTCTTTATTTGCTTCAACAGGCACACAAGTCAGAAAATTCAGCTTTGTCTCTACCCCAAAAGCCTGCCATTCAGACTGAAAGCACTAAGGGCACATCTGTACTGGTGGTGCATCCTGGAGTGGATCTGCCAGCCAGGAGCATATCCTGGGGAGGATATCCAAGTCTCTCTGTACATCTTACCCATCAGTAGGCTCCAGCTCCAGAAAATCCTGGCCTCAAGTAAAAATTACACTCCAAGCAGGTGTACCTCAAGTTTCTTTTCAGAAAAGCCAACTTGAAAGCATTAAGTAGGCCAGCTCTGCCCTAACCATTTGGCCAGTGACTTCAACGCAGCTACAGGCAGCATTATCCAAAATACCAACTAAATACATAAGCACACAGACTGGCCTGTCGTGCTGTGCCTTCACTGCAAGTCCTCCCAAACTTTTTTCATTTTGCAGGTGTCAGAAATATGCTTTCAACTCCTTCTAGCTCCAGTACTCATTGCTATGGTATAAGAATAAAGGCTGTCTCTTAGTTATTTAAATGACCCTTGTTCCTGAAGCATTCATGTCCTCAGAAGCTACCACACCTTTTCTTGGCTGGGGAACCAAGGCCCAGACTTGTGATTTGTCCAAGGCCATATAAAAAGATATTAATAGAGGGAATTTATATCATGGCCAACATCTGGTGTAGATTATTTACAAATAAGTTGGCTCTCTAAAAAATATAAAATAATAGTTTTTAAGTTTGTTTACAAAGTTGCTGCATGTTGTTTCCACTATTTTATTAAGAGCACATGGAGCCATGCTTCCAAACAGCAGCATTAAAAATAGCCTAGGATTCATGGTGGATGAAATTCAAGCTTTGGTTTTGATAAGCATCCAGAAGTCAGGATTAGCCAAACTCCTTTGGTCAGCCAAGAATTTATAGCAAGACATTCATTATGGAAAGTTAGGGTAGGAGAAACCTAAACAGAAGCAAACCAGAGTCTTCCAGACAAACCCATCTGCCATGTAAAGGTATGTCACTGATATCTTGCCACCAAAAGGCAGCAAGGAGAATGAAAAACGTCTAAGCAGTTTGATCTGAAGTATTCAAAGAAGGTCAAATATATTTTATTACTCACAGTACCAAAGTACAACAGGTTTTCAGATGAGGATGTTGGAGAAGGATTTGCCTTTTACATCAACACTAAATTTTCCCTGTGGAATAGCCTAGTTTGTCAGGAAAAGCTTGGAATTTCTAAGTCTAACAAGGAGTGATCTCTGAGGTGTCCAGCTCTGTTCCACTTCCACTCAGTGCATAGGTAACCCCCAAAACATCCAGCTGAGAATGCTCACTGCTTACACTGCATTGAGTTACACTTGGTCATCTGAAGACACTGGCCAGGTTACAGAAGGAGTAAAGGAAGAGTATCCAGTATTTAGGAATTCATTAAAAAGTGCAGATTAAAAGAATGAGAGCACATGGAAAAACAGTAGAGCTCCGAGCACACGAAATCTGCCAAAGCCAGGATTCTGCAGGAAGGAGATCATCCCTGAAGAGCTTTCCTGAGCATGAGTGGGTGACCTTGACAGAACAGCACCAACTGGATGCTTGCGTTTGGATTTTCTATTTGATTCCCAAACAGACTGCAAAGGGGAAATGCCCAGATATTAACTTAAAATGTTGGTAAAACATGGCTTAACCCAAACCTCACTGTGTGCAATTTCTGGAGATTTTAACTACCTGTCTGGACATCTGTGAGAAATGTGTGAGTTTACCTTGGAACCACAACCCTCTGATCATAAACCTGGAACTAGGATGTACTGAAACAGCTTGCTGTCTTTTTAGGACTACAATTTAATCCTGTCAGACTTCTGCAGACCTGGAAATGGTTGGACCTGTTCCTGTCACAGCCAGGAAGGATTACTGCATTCTTTCTTCTGAATTATTTTTACAGACACTTCAGTTCACCCAGACTAGAGTGGAGGACCTTCCTCTGTGCTGAGTATCTGGTACTTTAAAGAATAAGGCAGTTACCCACTGCAAAACCAGAGTACCAGACTGCAGCCCAGATGGTGTTCTGAAATATTTAATCAACAGGGTAAGGATCTCTCATAATCACTTTCCCTGGCTACTCTGTACCTTCAGATGGATTTAGGACTGAGATTTTCTTTGCCTGGCACAGCTGCTTCTGGACTTTTCTCCACTCCGTATCCATTTCTCTTCCACCATCACCATCCACATCACAGCAGATCTTGCTGGTTCCAGGATTCTTATTTGCTACAGAACCTGCTGTATCTCACTGGGACCAAATCCACTCCAGCTTGTGCATGATGTGACCAAACTGGTGCAAACCAGCAATGCTCAGGGGTCCATTCACCAATCGAAGTTGAGGCTGCTTGTTGGCAAAACAAGGCCAGGCTTTGAGTCCCTTGCTTTAGAAAGTGTTAACGTTTCAAAGCTGAGTGTAACTTAATTCCCCCCTCAGATGAGCTGTGGTCTGCTCAATACAGTGAGAATAAAGACAAATGATTTTTCCTTCACCTGCTCTCTTGCCTCACCACAAAGGTACAGGTGTCCCTGTCATTCTCCAAGTCTGGGGGACAAAGTCAAAGAAGAGGGGAACTTAAAGCTGTGTTTATGAGGAGTTTAAATTAGTTCTAAACGTTGGCTCTCTCCACCTGGCATCATTTAAGCAAACAGGTGAGTATCACTTGTTGAAAAATAACGTGCTTGATTCTCCACTCAACTCTAATGGATTTGCACTGTTATAACTCTGAACAGACCCATGGGATGTTTATGCCCTACAAATAAACAGAAGTAGCTTTTCTTTCAGCAAATACAATCTGTTTCACCCTAATGATCGATGGTTCCACTACTGAAAGAAAGCCTAGTCCTACTTGGCTAACCCCAGTATTAGTCAATAATGACTTTTTGAGTATTCAGCCAACCTTCTGGGAAAAACAATATTATATATGTGTTTTGCCAAGGCAGAAATCATAAGCAAAAATATTGGACCAGCTGACATAAATTAGCACAGCTCCATTGACAGAGGTTGCACAAACTAGAAGCTCTGCAGGAGAAAAGAAATAATAATCAACTTTCCCCACTAGTTATAGGAGACAAAATTGATGTTTCAATTACCATATTATCCTAAATCATTGGTCACAATAGTTGGGATGATTTCAGTGCTTTCTATATTTTTCTTTTAAGAACACAAATTCCCATAGCTAATTTGAAAAATAACTCCACATAATAGGCACATGAGAAAAAAAAATAAATCTGCTTTTAAGGTAAACAGGTTCTAATTCAGATTTTTGTTATCAGAATGGGACTTTGAGATGGTGTAAAGTACATAAAATTCAGCTTTTAATTTGGTAATAAAGGCTAAAACAGATGATTTTGGAGAAGACCTGGCCAAACCTTTACTCAGCTGCTGCAAATGTCTCTTCCCAAATGCCCAGTTTTGCATGAAAGAAAGGACTGCTTTGTCCAGATGTGTCCAAAAGGTGTCCATGGACAAGACCTTTGTCTGGAGTCATTCCAAACAAGTTTTAATGAATTCACACCACACAAGTGAAGAAGAGAAAAAATCAAAGACAAAAGCACTTAGCTTTCGTACATCTATTAAAATAGAAATTCTTCTTTCCAAAATTATCTCCAATTTCACAAAAGAAAAAAAAATTTAAAGTTTTTTTCAAAACACAGCCTGCACAAAAGCAGCAATTGTTGCTTATTTCTAACAAAGGTTATGGTTCAAAGTGGCCACCTTTTAAAATCTCTCTGTTACAGAAACATTTGGGTTGATTGTAGGACCAACAGCCCTGCAAGCCACCCAAAGAAGTTCAGAGCAAATTTTTGTGCTGATGGTGGCAGATAGAAGGATAAAGCGTTGGGGGGTGAATCCCCACTGGCATGAAGGGATTTCTGTGCACTGCTGGGCTGTGCTGAGCTCCAGCAGCCGATGGTCCAGCCCTTGGAGGCTCCCCCATGGTTCCAAGTGAGCCCTGTGGGTTCGTGACCCTCCTTGCTCTGACACCCCATAAACTTGAGCATTTCAAAGCAGCACTGACCCTACCAGCTTGTCTACTGTCTCTGATTACCCCAGGCCAACCCACAGCTGTTCCTCATCAAAAAACTAAAGGAATAAACCCTCCTAATAGCAACCCGAAAATCTGACAGGCATTTTTCCACTCTGCTTTGCATATTTGAGTGCTGATTTGCTTATCTCCCAGCCAGTGCTAATTATAAGGTTATTAACCTCTCTGTGAACTTCACTCACATCATAACCTGGTTCCTTTCCCTGCTGATATGCAAAGGCATGAGGAGCACTCAGTATAAGATGTGGAATATTCATCATAGGAAATGCTGTTACTGGGATACCTTGTCCAAAACCACTATCCACAATTTCTCTACAGCTGAAAAATCATATTGAAGTCAAAGACTTGCTGGTTTGTGGTCTATTGAAACAGTTTTAAAGCACATTTATTTACAACCCTGCTTATCCTGCTCACAGTAAACAAGATGAAATAAGTCGATAGAAAAACTTGCACACCACTAATTTTGTCTCTTTAAAACCACATAAAATAGGGTCAACTTGTGATCCTCCTCTGACCTGTGACAGGGGGAGCCCTACTTTCTATGTACACAAAGATGTCAAAAAGCAAATGCTGCAGGTGTCAAATTTGGCAGAAGCACCTCTCACCTGGCACCTCTCTGGATCAGCCAGCAGAGAACTTGTGCCTCCAGGAGGAGACTCAGGTGTCCAGGAGAACTGTCACTGCTGCCTGCAACAGTCACCTGCTTCATTTTTGGAGACAAGGAAAACAAAAGAGCCTTTCCGAAGAACTAGTCTGGCATGAATTTCATTGAAGTTCACAGAAAAGCTTCCTGTTAATTCTTGTGAGCTTTGGATCAATCCCCGTATTTGGCAACTGAAGGGATGTTTGTGCACTGGAGATTGGAGTAGCTAAAAACAAATCCAATAACAGAACTGAAGTTCTCTGCTCGTGTGGAAGCTCCTGGCAGAATTGGTGCTGAGAGAGAATATGTTCAAAAAGAAACATAAATTGTGGGTTTGCATGATTTCTCCTTAGTAACAGCAATATTTTTAATTATGTGCTCTTGAGTATACCTTTAAATGTAGAGCTATGTCTAGGTTTGCTCACCTAAAACTACAGGTAAAGGGCTCGAAAGACAAATCCAAGCAACCAAACTATTAACTAGTGCAAGTTGCTGTGGTACCTGAGCTGAAATGTTACTGCAGAAGTTTGATTTTGTACCAGGATATGGCTCAGAAGGCCCAAAGATCACAAGCAATGAGCTGCAGGGTTCCATCTCCCTATCCCCAAGTGTCCAAAACACACAAGGGCAAAATTGTACCAGCTGGAGACAACACACAGCTCCAGCTGAGTTCTGCCCATGAGGAGGAAATAAGTTGGCATCAGACACCACAAAGCACCCCAAGGCTTTGCCAGAGCTACTGACTTGCATGCAAAGCAGTCAAAGGCTGCTCTGACACGCAGCAAATAAAGCTGAAAAAATGACATCTCTGCTTGTAAAATTCAGCCACATGGATTAACTCATGTATTTAAATATAGCAGGATAACCTTTCATATAAATTCAGTTTTATTTCAGGTGGTACCTGAAACTCCTGGATCTCTTACTGCATTTCACCAAAGGAGAAAGAAGCAGAGAAAGGAAGATGCAAGCAGAAATCTAAGCATAACTCACAGCAGAGGTGGGAAACAAGTGAGAGAAAGCCCTGCTTTATTTGCACAGACACAGAGCCATCTTTTTACTCTCTTTCAGCAAAATGGTGGAGAAAAATCCCAACTCAGCAGCCATGAGTTCCTGAGCACACTGTGATTAAGGACAGCTAGGGCTGGGGAGAGAGGTGAAGCAGATAGAGAGCAGCAAACACTGTTCCCACTGGAACACACAATCAGGCAGAGGAGCAAGGATCAGAATCTGCAGAACCCAGAAATCTGCTCCTCCTCCCTTCCAGACCTCCTCTAAAAACCCCCACAAGCCACCCAAGTCCCAAGGATGGTCCACAGAGCATTGGGATGACTTCCCACCTGGATGTGAAGCCAAGACCCGAATCCAGAGATATTGTTCCAGCAAAATGTGGCTAAAATAAACATGGCAATGCCCTCAGTCGTATAAACAACCTGAGCTGTTTCTATGTCAAATTCAGACATCATGTCAGCTGGTCCAGGGCTGTGTGCACTGATTTGGCTCTGTGGTGAAATCACAGGAAAGTAACAAAGCTGTGTAACGGGGGATTGCTGCGTACAACTGAAATGCTAAATTTCCTTCTAATTGTTTTCGTAAATGAATGAACAGAAAAAGCTTCAGTAGCAAGCTTGACATGGACTGAACTTCTGCTAACCTCTGAAGAGAACACTGACAATTAGTATTTCAGTATTACAATTAGTATTAGTATTATAATTTTTGAGGGGAGGCAGGAGAAAAGGGGCAGAGTTACTGATTTCTCCAAATCTTTAGTAAAATGTTTTCTTTGTGGTGGGTTTAAATTTTTAAAATTTTTAATTACAATTTTTTTTCTTTTCAGTCCTCCTCTTACACTAAAAGGATGTTCCAAAACTTGTATTTCTTTATTTTTTACCATGATTCATCAAGAGCTGCTGATCTGCTGAGCCATGTAGAGTAGTAAGGCAATTCAGTAGTGAATTCTGATCTTTGTCCTGTGTGAGAGCATATTTATGCATGTAAACTCTCATAGGTATATTAATGAACTATTTTTTTAATGACTTTCATGTATAACTTCTAAAGCACCAATCTTAACCTGATGATGCAACTCCAGTTCTTATAAAAGACTACAAGGCATGCACAGAAGGGGCTGAAATCAGGAGTCCTATTAACTCCCACCAAGTTGTAAATCTAAAATCCTGTGCTGTCACTATGGAGATTCTGATCTGGGAGAGCCTGTAGCAAACAGGGCATGTTGTCCAGGATATGTCATTCCTCAGTGCCCTGCACAGCCTCTCTGTCAGACTACAGAGTGCAGCATTTCTCCCACAGCAGTTGTAACTCAGGCTGTGCAGAAATTGTGACCTCTTCCATTGGGTGGCCAGGGGAAAAAGAAGCCAGCTTGGATGTGTTAAATGCAAACTTTGGGGTTTACAGACTAAAAAAAAAAAAGGAAAAAAGTGATTTTTCATCAGCCCAAAGTGTTGGACTTCAAATAATCTCTGCTTTAAACCAGAGATCTAAAATTTTACATTTGGTAAAACTAAGTTTTCCAGAGGAATTAATCTGTGCTTACACTTCTCTCCTTGTGTTCAAAATGGTTTGTACAAATTAAAAAGCCAAAAGTTCTAAGCTGGTAAAGCCTATGTTAGACACTTCAGATTTCCAAAAATATAGTGATAAAGCACTAAAAAAGTTTCAACATGGCTTCCATCTTCCCAGTACTTTCAGCCAAGATTATTTCCCACTTTGTCCCAACCTTACAGAGAGTACATGAATTGCAGCAAATCTGCAATTCATTGCAGTAACTCAGTTTTGTTCAACGAGCACTTCAACTGCAGGCTCACAAACATGCTAAGGCTTGAACCCAGAATGGAAAAGCTAGATTTTGTTTTTCTAAAAGCAGAAATGGAATTCTAGAAGGAGGAATAGTGCTGCTTGCCAATGAAACATGGTGTTTTATGCAGATACAGTCAGCTAGAACACTGCCCTGGGCTGAAAGACCAGGCTGTTATCACAGCAGCAGGAGGGTGGAAGGAAACGACTGGTGCTGCATTTGCAAATTTGAACTGAATTTAAACCCTTGGTCAACAACATTATTCACCTGTCTGTGCTGATCCCAAGCACTGTACTGGGAGAACAGTGGGTTTTTTCATTTGACTGGTTTTTGCAGGAGTCTCACCCAGCAGGGAGTGGGGGAGATCAATCCTAGAGGTGTAGGACAGACAGCTCCTCTGGAGGCAGTGCTGGCAGCACACACCGACCTTCTGCTGCACAGCAATTGGTTCAAGTGTCCCTGCCCTCCTGGAGCAAAGCTGCCGTGAAGGCAGGATGTTACACCCCCAGCTATCTGTCCAGAAAGGTTTGGAAGCAGAGCATTCTGGAGTCAGGCTTGGGCTGGGCAAGCAAAGATGGAGAATCTTGGAGTACCACGAGAGAGTCAGGCAGCAGTGGCAGTGCTGGGCACAGCTCAGCTTGGGGCTTGTTCTAACTATGACTTGGGAGTTTGGCACTACAGTTTTATGGGCAGAAACTGCTGCCTGGACAGTGGGGAAGTGACAAGTAGGATACCAGAATAGAATGCTGGGATGGTTTGGCTTGGAAGGGACCTTGATCCAATCCCCCTGCCATGGGCAGGGACACCTCCCACCAGACCATGTTGCTCAGAACCCCATCCAGCCTGGCCTCGAACACTTACAGGGATGGGGCAACCTGTTCCAGTGCCACCACCCTCACAGTAAAGAACTTCCTCCTCATATCCAATCTAAGCCTTCCCTCTTTCAGTTTGAATCTATTCTCCCTTCTCCTGTCACTCCAAGCTCTTGTAAAATGTCCCCTTCCATCTTTTTTGTAGGCTCCATTTAGGTACTGGAAGGCTACAAAAAGTCACCCCCAAGCTGACTTTTCCAGGCTGAATAAACCCAGTTCCCTCAGTCTTTCTTTGTAGGAGAGGTGCTCCATCCCTCCAATCTGAGAGGTCAAATATATTTTTTTTAAAAGGCACATGTCATTTTGCTAGAGGTAAGTTTCACACACAAAGTCCCACTAAAGGTGCATTCCTCAGCCCAAATACAGACATCTACAAGCTGTTTACCTCAATGCTCCCACAATTACAGCAGAGAATGATAACTTCTAACTCACTTTTTACCTCCAAGACAGAGAATTAAAACAAGCCACATGTGTTTAAGTATTGCCTATAACTCCTATTGATGACAAAGGGGGCCCAGGGGCCTGGATCAGCAGTGGGAATACCTGGAGGTAAGCAAGTGGGACTCAGTGACACCAGAAAGTCAGCACTGCTCTAACATGCACCAGCTCACAGTTTGCACAGCTCAAGCACCAGTTTTCTCCTCCTCCACAAAAAAGACAGGGGGATTTAATGTCTTTCCAGGTGCACTGAGCATTCCCTGTCCCCCTTCAGACTGCTCCATGCACAGCTCCTCAGCACACCCCTAAGGCAGCTCCGTGGCTCAGGCATGATCTCTTTGCCCCAGGATCTGGGTGAGGATTTGGCCATCAAAGCAGTAATGTGCCAATAGCAAAGGAAGTTAAAAATGTCTTTGGACATAGAACAGATTTCGTTTTACCCACTTTGCTGTAAATACCAAAGCAGGGTGTGCAATTCAAACAGCGCCTTCTCATTCTAAAGGGTTTAAGCTGGGAATTTGCTGTGTCCATGGAAACACCAGCAAAAAGGATTTCAAGTGAGATTTCCACTTTCTACCGCTTGCTTTATTGAGTCTTTTCACAATGCAAGAGTTGCTGTTGGGTTTGCTTGCAAACAAGGACCTGGGCTTAATCCCACCTGTCAGGCAAGCACAGCAGACAGCTTCTCTTCATTATCCTGCTCCAGCCCCACTCTGGAGTCTCACATGGAGGCAATAAATATTCCTGGATTAACATCCAAGATACAGGTGGGTAGAATAGAAGCATGCACACCTTACCCTGAGAATGGGCTGACATAGTCCATGCTTGGGATGGCTTTGTTAAAGCAGTCAGCAGGGTAGTTGGAAGATGAATAATTGAAGAAACAGCTTCTTTAATATGAACCATGGGCAGCATGTGGTGCAACTTTCCCTCTGTTTCCCCCTCCCCAACAAGAATTCTTCATATCAAGCTGGTTTGGTGCTAAGTGCACATATCTAGGAGGCATTTCTCTCCAAAATTTGGATCCAAACACACATCAAAAATAACAGTTCATCCGTCACGGTTGGGAAGCATGTATGACAAGAAAATATTTGCTTTGCTCTGGTTTTGTGTTTGGTTTGCTGACCGCTTATATCAAAAAGCTAGAACAGCTTTTTCATCTTGCCGTAGTTTAGAAACATTTATAGGACAGATGGTCTAAATTTGTGGGTTTTATAAACTTAATGAGAATGTAAAAAAAAAAAAAGGCGCATATGGGTGCAATATTTTCTGGGGCTTCTTTGAGCTGGCCAAGAAGTAGCCCACTGCAGAGGGGAGTAACAATTTCATTGGGAACTCATTCCAAGGTTTGCAAACGACTGAGAAGAGGGACTGCCACAGGCTTTCTTCACCTCAGTGGCAGTTTCACTTGCACTGTGTGCTATAGGGAAAACATATATTTATTTGTTCTTCCCAGCAAGCAACATTTCTTAAACCGTTCCTTCACATAACTGCTAAATGGGCTGGCTGTGGTGGCTCAACAGAAGGCACAGGTGGTGCTCCATCCTCTGTCCTGAACATTTGCTCTCGGGGCTCCTTGCTGGGCCCAACAAAGAGTTGAGCTCTCAGTTCCCCTAAGATGACTGTGTTATTTTAGTGCTACATGCAGCTCTCTCTCTCTCCAAGCCTCACCATTTCAGAAGGACACTGGCAACGCAGTCTGGGCCTCAGGTCAGACCACAGCATGGGGGGTTGGGGTATCCATCTGGAGGCCCTGGTCCCAGGCGCTGACACAAGCTTTGGGCAGTTCAGCATGACTTTTATCCAAAGGGAGCCACCATGAGCACACAACGAGGGAGGAGAGTGCTCTCTTCAGGGAAGAATCAAGTATCCCAGTATCCCACCTCTTTCTCCACTTACTCCAAGAGCTGGTGTGTAAGTGTCCGTTAAAGGGAACAGATCAGTGAACAGGGTAAAATCAGCTTGTCAGGTCAGTGAGAGCCCCATTTCCTCACTACAATACAATTAATACCAAGCACCATCTTTTCAGGCTCTTAGCACCAGTCAGACTCTCCATCTAAAAACTTCATGTCACCTGCAACACTTCAGGTTGAAATAAAGTAGGTTGAAGATGTTTTTATGAAACAACATCCTTGGTATAAGACTTAGAGTAAGAATCTCCTGTTAGGGAAAAATCTTCCTTCATGCAGCTCCCCAGGCTGAAAAGGTGAATTTAAAAGATCAGCTTCCAGTTCTCCCTTATGTGAACCATTAAAATATTCATGAACAAAGTGTAATCCCTCAAAACAAGCTCCTCTAATTTAAGACCTCCATTTTCACCTTGGACAGTCCTCTTCCAATGAAACACACTAGGAGGTATGAACTTCAAATTATTTTCAGTGAAATATTTCAGAGTGCTGGCACATAAGCTGTCACTTTTAGTTTGTGCATAAACACAGCATTAAGAAAAAACAGGCAGCAATTCTCTCAAAATTATTGTCCAAGCCCCTTTGTAATCTTAGGCATGCACTGTTTCATTTTAGACCCAGCTGCAGCTTCCAAAATCTTCTTCAGGATCCTGGTTTTTCCTATTATTTTCTTTAAATGTGACAGCTCAGACTATGGTCAGGTGTGAAGGAACTGTGCAATACTTGGAGGAAATCTTGAACAAACCCTTTATCCCACTAATTTCAGGGAGAATTCAAATGAGCGAGGCTTGCAGACTACACAAGTTTTAGCTTAGATTTCAGGCTCTTTTACCAACCAGCTGAATAGAAATCTCATTTATTAAGCAGCAGAGCAAAAGCAGCACGGGGCAGTGCTGTGCCCTGGTCTGACCCCCAGGATCCCTCTGCACATTATCAGTTCGAAACAGGACTGCTGTGTGTACAAAGAGCCTATTCCCAATGAGAAGTCATCTCGAGACAGGATCCAACAAAATCCAGCTATGCTGGGAGCAGAAGGAGGCTGTGATCACACAAAAATCACCTTTTCATGCAAGGCAGAAGCATGCCTGCCTGCCCCACCAGCTCCCTAGCCACCCCCACCTCCCAATGACTAAAGTTCGCAACAAACGTTCAGCAAATATTTGGATAAACAGCCAAGGACTTCTCAGAACATCAAATGATTATTAAATCTTAAACTGTACTTTCCAAAAATAATTTTCTGCTGCTGTTGTTTGTTTGTTTGAAAGGAAGGGTAGTAAAATCCACAGATGTGTACAGCCATAAACCTTTAGATGAGACTCAATTTCCTTGATGTCCAACGATAAAATCCACTAATAAATGTGTACAGATGCAAAGGCCTATTTGTTGTCCTGTCAAGTCAGGCCATGTGGAACAAAAAACCTAAAAGCAACCAGGAGAGGAACTAATGATGTAGGCTCGCCTCTGCCAAGATGCACTTACTGCAGTTCCTGTGACATTTAAGGAACATAATGATGGGACATTCCTTTTTAACTTTATTGTTTTGTCAAAAGCGGAGTTTTACAGCTGAAGATCACGTTCCCAAGATAGTCAATTAGGTTATGCAGATTTACACACACACTGTGATCTCCTTTGTGCAGCATGACCAGTTTCTTTGCTAACAATCACTCACATTTGATGACAAAGATGGGGCTGGTGTCAATATCTCCCATATAGAGCCGGATTTTTTTTTTTTTTTTAATTTTAAATGCTTTCCATGAAAAGCTCTTTAGATCTCCGGGTGCATCAAGACAGCTTTTCTTTTTTTAATCTCCAGATAATTATTTCTGAATGTGCAAATATAGTTTTCAAGGGGGAAAAAACCCACTCTCTGGAGTAACCAAACACCAGATTTCCGCAGTATGAAAGCCATTTTAAGGCACTGTGGTGTGCTTCGTGGTTAGCCCTGCTTCTACTTAATTAGGGACCTCAGTTATAAGTCCACAGCTGCAGGAGAGCAGTAAATAGCTATTGCTGACTTCCTTATTGCCAATATGTACATCATGATTGTAGGGTGAAGAGCAGGGAGCTTTTCGTAAACACTGCCTTGTGCAGCAGCAGTACTTTGATGCCATAAAAACGCTGTTACATATTTTAAAGTCTTAATTGTGGTCCACTGCGGTGCTGTCAGCTTCCTGGTGGAGCACTAACCCTTTCCATGATCTCTGGGGGATGCAGAACACTTCTGTGCAGGTTTCCTAATTAATGCAACCTCTCCTCGCTGACTGCAAAGCACCAATGCCCCTACAGTACACCATAGCCGTGCTGGGGAGGGAAAGGAGAGGGGAGAAGGGAGGGGAAAATGCTGAAATGCTCCCCCTCCACCCCCCCAGATTGAAGGGCACTTGCCTGCTCCATATTGTTCTGATTTACAGCATCCGCTTGCTGGCTGGTAGGAACACTCCCCCACTAAACACCCTGGCCAGAAACCCCTTAATTCAGTGCCTGCAAGACAAGAGTCCCCACAGCAGCCGTCCCAAATAGCCCTCCATCCTTCACCAATCCTTGCTACAGTAGCCAGACAAATCCTCCCACCTCAGCACATTCTGGCTTGGGGCGTGGCCTCCCCAGCCTCTCTTTTCTACCTGCGTTCTTCAGGTCACCCAAAATTGCAGGCTTTCAAATTTCTTACCCATTTTTTTAATGCCTTGTCTTGCTTCTGTGCCCACTGTTGCCACCTTAGTAATTTTTTTTTTTTTCTACCAGTTCTCAGCCGTGTTCTCATCCCTCGATGGCAGGGAGCTTCTGATTGCTACCCCAGAAATGGTGGGAAGCTGTCTGAAAAAGCCTCAAATCCAAACAAGCAAAGCTTGCAAGAACAAAAACTCACCTGGTGTCACCAAAACAACTTCTGTTCCCAAGCCAGTGCCAAGCCCTGCCCCTGGCTGCAGGGCCAGCTCCTCAGGGTGATGGGACAGACCCTGCAGTCCCCACCAGCCCTGCTGAGCTCACACTTGGAATTCATCACTGGGTCTCCACACAGCCACCTGACCCCAAGTGCTCTCTCCCTGTCCCCAGGATGCCTTGACTCCTCTGCTCTGGGCTTTGCAGGTGGTCTGCACGACCACAGAAGTTCCTCCTGGCCTCAGAGCATACATTCATCTGGAGAGATCAGGCCATTGGCAAGTAACAACTCAGCATCAGAAGAGAACTTTAGGGAGTGGACAGGACAGGGAAGAGAAGGACTTAGGTCCAGCCCCAGCTTGGCTGTCACCCTGATAAGCACAAAGACAATTTTTTCCCTTCTCACACTTTTCTCCATGTTTCCACAAAGGTTACAGGAGCCATGGAGACCAGCTCCTCTCAGCACAAGGTATTTGCCAGGAGTGGTGGGCAGCACACAGAGGATGGCACGGGCGAGCTCACGTTCTATTTCATGTCAGTAAATAAAAGCCACCTATTCCCACTTAGGCTGAGCAGGTTAGGAAAGGTCCCTGGTTCTTCCTCTGGTGCCAGCAATGCATTCAGGGATCAAACATCACCTGCAAACAGGCTGCTGACCTCAAGCAGTCTTTCTAGACAGCCTTGTAAACAGAAATAAAGAACAATGCTAGAAACCACAGCGGGAAGACTTGCATCTACAGAGATGGGATTTGTGCAGTGTCCCTGGTAAACACCAGCACTTTGGAACTCGTCTTGATGAATGGGGCTGTCTGATGGCAACACAATGGGGACTGATGATGAAACGGTGACAAATGGGTTTCCTCCTGGCTGGACTCAGCTATTATTTGCCATCTGTACAGTCTGTCTCTTGGAAACATATTTTGCAACATGAATACTGAGTTCATGCAAAAAACCCAGAGTCCTGGCTGACAAAGGCAGCTCCCAGAACAAGAAGCAACTGGATTAAAGGCACAGAAGAAGGCAACAGCTGTCTCCAAGGGAGTTGTAGACCTCAGAGAATGACCCAGCAAAGAGAGGTGGCTTCAGTTTATACACCTGCATTTACCAAGTCAGCAGAGCAGCTGAGGTCAGCCTCCATAGCTCAGCCTTTAGATAATGGGGTGGGGATATCACCAATGAAAGGAAATGCAGGGAAAAAAGCTGGCCAGGAGAAAGGAGAAGGGTTAAGACAAATTTAATTGACTTCACAGTAGGGAGCAACAAAAGGAAAGATATTTGTGAAGCCATTATAAATTGGCAAGGAAAGCAGGGGAAAACAGACAAATCAGTCACACAGGAGAAGAAAAGAGCTTTGCCAGAAGTGAATTGTCAGGCTGCTCCACAGTGACACCCAACCCATTTGGTGATGCTTCAATTCAAGCTGAGTTTGTTGGGTGTCTGGGCCTGAAGCTCTTCTGAAAAGCTGCAAATGTCACCCCCAGAGCTGCCTCTGGGTGGGAAGCTCACATCTGGGGGCAGCTTAAGATGCCTACAGGAACACAAACATCTCCCAGCCCAATTACACAGACAGAGTTGGAATTTCTCTTGAATTCAACTCGAAGAGTTTGAATTTCTGTTCTGAAAGGGCACACCAAGAATGAGCTAAGGGGAACAGAGCCATCATCCAAGCACTTTTTCCTTCACTCTTCGCTGTCCTAAGGGGATTAAATGTTCTAAGGAATGCAGTGGGATAAATTAGAGATTAGAGACAAGTTTTAAAGTCCTGGTTAGTCACTTGGCACGCAGTGGAGTCCAAAGCCACACATCATTGCCCTGAAGAGATCTCATAGGATATCACTGATGGTACAGGAGGCACTCAAATGCTGCACCAGGAAACAGCACAATGCAACAAACCCCTGAATGAAACCAAGGTCTGAGGGTCAGGTATTCTGTGGGCTGCTTGGGGATCAAAGAAAATAAATAGGAAACACATGGAAAACCCCAAGAAACACCACCAAACCAATACAGTTAAATAAATAAATAAAAGGTTTCTGCTTCACTGACTGCCTTTATGTTTGCATATCCAGCATCACTGGATATATTTGCCTCAAGGCTCTTGCTGGCACTCTGTTTCTTGTTGGCCTGTTAGAAGTTCAGAGGAATAATGTTTTGTCAATAAGTGCTAAACTACTGACTCAGAGCATAAAGTCAGAGGTTTCATGTTTAAAGTAAATGGCTGACTTTTCTCTGATTTCTAAAATCAGATAGTTCCTGCTTCTGCTAGTTTCTCTGTGTCACCTACTGGCCACTTGCTCTGTGTGCCAAGACTTCTGTGTGTTCATAAACTGAGGCTTAGAGTGCTTTTCAACAGAGTCTCTCTTGGCTGCTGCTGCTGAAGCTCTGGACTCCAGGAATGAGTCTCAGTTTCAGAAAGGTAGCACCAAGCATGAGATGTCACCATACTAGCTGGAGTCTACAGCAAAAAATAACCCTTAAAAACATATAAATCCAGCCTCTGTATGTATTTTAAAGCCCATACAACAATAAAACTCACTTAGCAGCCAGCAGAAGTGGCATATCTTCATTCACAAAGCTTCACTGACAGACATGTCCCTTCCACTTTCATCTTATTCTGGGGAAAAAAATCCTTCCAAAACTCTTTTATAGGAAAGACCAGTGAGCAGTCAGAACCAAACCAAGAGATACAAAAGCCAGGACCGCCAAGTGGAGCTCTACTGCACACTGATTTGATGAATCATGTCAGAGATGGGGCTTGAAATAATTGTAAAATCATTACCAGAATCCAGATTATAACAGGATAAATTAAGCAAGCTGTCCCCATCCACAGAGTAACTGGGGAGCAGTTTTTAGCTTAACCCAAGGCCCACTGAGGCACCACTAACCCTTAAGTGCCTGAAGGGTCACTGCACAGCAGCTCAGGCTGAAGTTCTATTTACACTGGATGTGAGTGGGGACATATATACCCACCTCCAGGCAGGGATTTGTGGATACCCCCAAATTACTGCCTGACTCAGGAGGCAACACTGATGGAAATAATGATTCAGTGCCATGAGGTGGCTGCATGAATCTGTTCCCTCCCATCAAACCCAGCACAGACACCCGTAACCTCAGGTCTGTGGTATTTCTCTCTTTGGAAACATGCAAAAATGTTGGGAGTGTTCAAATATCTTTAAACAGTGTAGAAGATCTTATCTGCTGTGTTGCATGCAGCACCCAATGCTGGCAGGCTACCTGGAAATACCATTCCCTTGGATTTAATTACCACTATCTGTGTTTGCTTCATTTCCCCACAACCCACCAAAAAAATTTAAAAACCAGTAAGGTCTATAGACATTAGCTTAGGTTTTACAACATTACCTTAGCTTAGGTGCTTCTTAGAACAGTCCATGTTAATCTAATTTCTCAATGGACACTGATTTCTAAAACATATTTATGATCCAAATGAATTCCTTCAAGTTCTTCCAATAAGTTTTCTTTTACCTTAGACAGTACAGAAGCATTTCCAGGCTGAAATCTCATTTGTGCCCTAAATTCCTGGCATGTCCACAGCACAATGTCTATTTTTTAAAGAATGTGAAATTCTGACAGATGCATGAATAGGAGGCATCAAAAGGATTGGAGAAGGAAAAAAAAAAGGAAGAAAAAAGCAAAATGCTTAACTCCTTGAAGCAAACACACCTCAAAACCCATTATTTTAGGAAGAACACAGTAACATGTGTCCAGTTCTAATAAATAAGATTTAGGATAAGAATCTAGTTTAGGAACCAAAAAAGAATGGTTGCAGTTACACCTGGGATGAATTTGGTTTAGCAGCCCACTTATCTGTCCGTAAAAGTTAAATAAATTCCCCTTAAACAGCAGGTTATCAAGCAGAAATCAGCAACACCTGCTGTATTTGTACAATAACAATAACAAGCTGGGATGCCATTCATTTGTGGTAAGAAGAATGCCAAGTTTGCCAAGATTTGTTTTGGCCCCTGGTAAATCTATGTCTAATAGGCAAGTGATGCATTTCATGGAAAATAAGCTGCACCTGGATTTGAGTCATACCTTGTCCCCTTGAAAACCTGTCATATCCTCCTACTTAAATGTCTCTGATACAATAAACACATGAGCATAAACAAGGCCTGACTCTTTTGCCCTGTCTCTCTCTTCATTCCAGACAGGAAACATAAACCAGCTAACAGCCTGAGATGCATGAAACCATTTCTAAAGCTACTTCAGGCCATTTGTTTAATGTCATCCAGGATCTCTTTTGTGCACTGGACAATTTTCCTACCATGTGTTTGCTTATTGTGTTACCTGCTGCTGCATTTCCACGCAGAGAGAGTCATGTAATAGACACTGGAGCCAGCCTAGTCTTCCCAGAAGGTGCCTGATCCTGCACCACTGAGGTAAAAAGGAGCTTCAAAAGGGACTCATGGTGCAGGTGGACTCATAAAATGTAGCTACGTTAATATTCTTGCAGTGAAAACCATGTGAAAACCATGGAAAAAATGGTGCATGGACTGGAATGGATATCATATGGGAAATGCTACACATTTGTTACCAGCCATGACTTGAAATGTAAAGAAATAAGGGTATCTTCACTGTCAGGTCACAGTATGAACAGAGTGCACGTGGGTAACAGGGACAGCCTTGGAGGGACAGCAGGCCACTGGGAGCACTGCAGCCCCACAGCCATCCCGGGCAGCCAGGGAGCAGGAGGGTGGGGAATGGGGCAGGGTGCTGCCCCAGCTGGGTGAGGAACTCCTGACACCTACAAATAGCTGCATTCCTCGGCTTGGACGAGCCACATCCCCAGAGCACATGGCAGCAGGGAAAGCAGGGCACGGGCACTCCCACACCGAGAGGCTTGTGCAGGAATGTCAGCAATGCTATCCCGAGTTTCTCCACCACAGAAACAGAGGTCATGCATGGATTTGATGCATGGAAACCCCTTGCTTTTGAAAGGCCCTGTTCCCCCAGCAGTCAGAAAGCCCCTCAGGCCTGCTACAAGTACAGGGATTGTTGCTGTATGAAAATTCTCGCTACTATTTTAGGTTTTAAGTGTTTTACTGGCATAATTCAGCCAATTTTCCCCTCTTTGCCTGTCACATGTCACATTGCAAGGCAGGTGCAAAGCTTGCAGAATTTCAAACTTTCACATTTAACATATTTTTTCCCTTCTTTTATACATTGACTTTTCCATACAGGATCTACGCATGTCGACACACCTGAAAATGGGTAACTAGATCCCTTTTCCGCATTTAATGAGTGCTTCCCTCATTATTCTCCTTCCTGTAGGGCCACACAGGTAGATATAAAAGGGAAAATTAAAATGACTCCAAGTCACTTCAGTAATCCCCAGACCACCCATGTCATTAGCATTGCTCCTCCAGCAAATGCTCCATTTCAAGGGGTTCTATGTCACTCGCAATAACTTCGGAGCAAGACAGACCATAAAACCTCCTAGAGCTGCTTGACAGAGGCAGAGGGACACACACTATGGCACTCCAATAACTCAGCCTAAACACAGCAGGTCCCCAACAAATCACAACCACTGGTTAACAAAGAACTAGAGTTTCCCACCCACCCCAAGGATTTTTTCTTAAACTCTCTGGCTCATTCCTCAATTCCATTTTCTTTCTCGGACTCTTCAGTGGGTGGAAAGAACAACCAGACCAAACCAGTTTACTGAGTATTTCTGAGAAGAGATTGCCTGGATTGGGGTTGTGCGTGTATGCCTGACTGCTGAAGTAATGTCAGGGCAACCAGGGAGAACATGGTGACCTGGAAAAAAGCCCAACCCTCGGGAAGGGAATGTGGGTAGCGATAACAGGGTTAGACAAGGGACAGAAACGGAAACGGAGGGTCGATGTGCTGATGTGTGCATGTTCAGGCAAGTAGGATGGGAAATGAAAAGGAGGAACTGAAAGCATCAATACATAATCAAAATTATAGGTTAGTTGGCATAACGTATAATAGAATAACTCATATGACTGGAAAATTAACATTGAACGTATTCAGGAATAGCAAGTAAGGGAAAAGAAACTCTGCTCAGAAACAGACAGGGTATATTGCTGGAAGACTGGATAAAACGGCATGAAAAATGGGAAGAACCACAGATGCAGTTTGTTAAACCCTGAACTTGGAAGGTGATGATGAAAAGGCTTCTTATCCCCCCAAAATTCTACTGTAAGATCCCCAAAGGGGGATGTAAGGCATCCTAATATCTTTTGTAACATCTGCTGTACCTTCCCCAAGAACACAGTGTCCAGGGAAGGCAACAAGGGCAAACAGAAGCAGTTTGGCCTTGTTTAGTGATGAGGAGCCAAAAGAGACATAAAGCAAAAGGCACTTTTGTGATATTAAGTAGTGACAAGGCAATCAGAGCAGAAGGAAGATCACAGAGAGCATTAAAGCCACCAAAACTCGCTCAGGCTGCCACAGTTCACAGTGGCACTGCTGTGTATCTCCATGCAGATATGAACACAGCAATGCTGCACTCTGGTTTGGAAGCACAAAGCAGTGTCCCAGAGGAGCTATGACCTGGGTAAAGCTGTGGCATCCAGTTATTACCAACTCTACATTTTCCTCATGTCCTAATGGGAAAAGAACAAAAAGTTACAAATGCATTGCTATAATTAAATTTTCATCCACAAATTAATTCCAAGAGGTGAATGATGAGTTCTGTCTAAATAATGTCTCAGAGGCATCTGGAGCAGTGCCTGCACTTAGTAGTAAAGTTTTTTCAATAAAAATCCTCTGCTCTGTGGCACCGAGTCACTCCTGGTAGCAGAAGTTCAATATCACCTATCACCATCAGTGAATCTCGTGTTCCAGGCTTTGAAGGCACAGCACTGATGGACAAGCTGTGTGTGAGATGGTGCTCAAATGCTGGGGTTACAAACACTCACAGGTTCAGTACCATTCCTCAATGATCAGAGGATAAATCCGATATTGTTACTCAGATTATCTCCAGGACCTTTCTCCTTCACAAGGACTCTACCACCAACTGCAGTTAGTTTTGCCCAGTAAGTCACATTTCTAAGGAAAAAAAAGCACAAAACATTAAAACATAAAAAAACAAAACTAGTGTTCCTTGTCTGNTTTCAATAAAAATCCTCTGCTCTGAGGCACCGAGTCACTCATGGTAGCAGAAGTTCACTTGCAATATCACGTATCACCATCAGTGAATCTCGTGTGTTCCAGGCTTTGAAGGCACAGCACTGATGGACAAGCTGTGTGTGAGATGGTGCTCAAATGCTGGGGTTACAAACACTCACAGGTTCAGTACCATTCCTCAATGATCAGAGGATAAATCCGATATTGTTACTCAGATTATCTCCAGGACCTTTCTCCTTCACAAGGACTCTACCACCAACTGCAGTTAGTTTTGCCCAGTAAGTCACATTTCTAAGGAAAAAAAAAAACCTAAGAAAACAATAAAAAAATCAAACTAGTGTCCCTTGTCTGTAAGGACAGGCTGAGAGAGTTGGGGTTGTTCAGCCCAGAGAAGAAAAATTTCTGGGGAGACTTTCCAGCACCCAAAGGCAGACAGACTTTTCACAAGGGTTGGAATGGCAGGACAAGAAGGGATGGATTCAAACTGATGTAGGGCAGATTTCGACTAGATAACAGGAAGATATTCTTTACTGTGAAGGTAATGAGGCATTGGAACAAGTAACCCAGATGAAATGTGGATTCCCCGTCCCTGGCAGTGCTCAAGGCCAGGTTGGATGGCGCTCTGAGCAACCTGGTCCAGTGAAAGTGCTCCCCGCCCACAGCAGGGCAGCTGGAAAAAGATGGTCTCTAATGTCCCTTCTAGCCCAAACCATTTTGTGATTTGAAGTCCAGGCAGGAAATGAATTTCCAACCCACAAATACTATCAGACTACTTGTAATATCTGCTGAATTCCTACACCAGATCCACAGCACAGGTTGTCAGGATACACCTGTCATCCACTTGCAGCAGTTAAATGAAGACATCATACAAGATGTTTGGTGAAGCAGGCAGCAAACTGGGCTCCTTTAGAGGGTAAACCACTGTAAATTATTTGATTTGAGCTTGGTTTAAAGCTGGTGATTTAACATGGCTTTAGAGCACAGGTATAGCTATTTTAACCCTTTAGTGGAATCTCACAGCTTTTCTACTTAGCTGGTGATGTTTCTATACTACATAAAGGAAATATTTAAAACCAAAGGCAAGAATCCTTCTGCCATGTAAAAAAAGATTTAGTCTCTTTGCTGGGGTAGATGTCACAGTGCAGGGAGTGGCCAGACCACATTTGTGTCTTTGCACACATGGATGGAAACCATTTCATTTTCTTGAGCAGCAGTTTACTCAGGATAAACTGCTGTTGATATGTCAGGTAAAAACCCATAACAACCATGTTCAGAAATTATTACAACAGGCTTTGTGACCAGGATGCCTTAAGGATGGCTTTGACCTTGTGAGAGAAATTACAAAGGCCATAATTACCAATGGAATGGCCACAATAGGTCATTAAAGCTTAAAAAAATTAGTGGATTTCCTTGTATGCTGGGGATAAGCCCTAAGGAGAGGAAGACTTATTTTGGAATGAAGCCATCCACACAAGGACTTGCACCTGCATAAGGTATACCACTGTAATTCCACTCAACTATCCCACAAAGATGAGCCCTTGGTAATCCTTTCCCCTCAAGGAATCTTTTTTGGTCACCTTTTCCTGCACCTTCTAGTCTTGCCACAGCAGCAGCTGTGCTCCACCAGAGCAGTGACACACCCAGGCACTGCTGGCTTGGCTCATACCTGAGCAGAGAGCAGGGGTGGCTCGGGTGGCAGTGCCAGCTGTCCCCAGCAGTGTGTGTTCTATCCCAGCTGCTGGAACTGGGCTGGGGTGACCCTCTGTTCATGGCCCAGCTGCTAAAAACCACCTGGGGCAGTTTCTTTATCTCTTCCAGGACCCAGCCTCCCTCCAGGCACAGATCTGCTCAGGGGCCCCTGAGTCTCCCTGCAGGGCTCACAAACTTCCAGCATCCCCCTGGGAGATGCTGCACCCAGGGCAGGAGCCAAGCATTCCTACCTGGATAAAAACCTGACCTTTGGGACACCAAGCAGCCTTTGCCACTGCATTCCCAGAGGAACACCAGGCCCATCTGTCACCACTGCACCTTCAGAGGGAAACTCCCCCTTTCTGCAGGATCCCTGCTCCAGCAGAGCCACATCTGCCACTGCAGGAGGGCTGCAGCCACCATGGAATGGCACTGCCACCAACACCCTGGATTCTGAATCTGTCAGTGGGTTTATTTTTTTTTTGTATTACTACATTTTTATGTTAGTTTCCCTAATAAAGAACTCTTATTCCTATCCCCATATCTTCATCTGAGAGCCCCCTTAATTCCAAAATTATAATAATTCAGAGGGAGGGGGTTACATTCTCTATTCCAAGAGAGGCTCCTGCCTTCCTTAGCAGACAACCAGGACAAGGGGGAATCACTGAGTGACTCAAATCACATTGGAGGGATCACTGCATAATTTCTGCGCCCTGTGGAAGTCCTGGGTGGGTCACTCACTCTCGTGACTGAGTGTCCTTCTGTTAGTGCTTGACTCAAAGAGCAAAGCAGGGAGGGATATCCATATGCAGGCTTTATTCCCCTTACCTCCTCCGACGTGTTCGACTGGCACTCAAACTACAAAGCACTCACAGAGAAAAACAACAGCCATGCCAATCTGCTGATATTCCAAACAGCCAGATACATCTCCTGATAAAGTAAGAATTGCAAGTGTGCTGCCAGACTTTAATCCCCTGAGCTCCTCTTTTCTGTCGTTGGCAGTGGTAAGAGGTGTGGAAGAAGTACACCAGAAGATAACCCACACTCCCATAAACATTTCCCAAACCCAGGTTTCACTCAAGTGCTGCCTGTACCTTGACACAGACCAAGGACAAACAGTAGCATCCACAGAATGGAAAAAGCAGACAAGCCTTCATAATCTCTCCTGCACAATTTCATCCTTAAGAGGCACATTTGTTCACATAATTCACTGCCACAGCTGAAGTACTGCTCGAAAAAAAATTGGCCCTCATTGTTTTTTGATGGACTGCCTTTTCAATTATTTTTCTTGCCTTTAGCATCCATCTTAATACTCTAACAGCTGCTTAAATGGTCAAAAAAATGTGATCTTCTGTAGAGCTGCTTGGAAAGTGCTTGATTTTTCCTGGGCAAAACTTCAATGGAAATACATAATAGTTTTCATCTCAATTTTTCAAAGGAAAAATTTCAATTTTTCAGCTGAAACTCAAATACCAAAATATTTCAACCAAACCCCAAAATATTTCCATTAGGAAATGCTACTGCATGGTGTCCTGGGAGATGGAATTCCAGATCTCATGTTCTCATTTCCCTTTATGCCCCATGATACAGCTGATTTCCCTTTTCCAGATGAAAGCTGCTGCATCACCGAAGTTGCATTTCCTAATTCCTGGTGGGACACACACTAGAGAAATGAATGGGGATCTGAGGCTGAAGAATACCAGCAAATTCCCACACTACCCTTTCAGATTATACAGATGGAAACATTTTGGTTTTCAAGAAAGGTTTCAAGAAAAAGGTTTCCCTGGAAAGCAAGCCCTTTTTCAAGGTAAGCTTAATTGAAAACCTGTGATTTCTGTCAACAGGCAGTTTCAGGACAGCTATTTTGTTTCAGCTGGTTGAACAGATCCTGCTGTTGAGCATTATTCCAGATTCCCATACGGCCTGAGTGCAGTTAGCTATAGCAGCCAGACTGCCAAAGCTTTCCAGAAGACCCAGGCATTCCCTTTCTGTGGAGTTTTGAAGTGAACACCCCAATCCTGCAGGCTTTGACAGCAACCTGGGCTGGCAAAAGGCAGGCACAAGGCACCGAGTCAGTGCCTTTGAGAATTAGTGACTAAATGGCTTTTTGAGTTAAGGAAACACCAACCTAGCTTTACTCTGGGGCACACAAAGTTGCCAGCAGAACTCAGATCATCTCTGGGTTGCTTTTGGATGTAATGGATGAATTTACATCTTTGATGAGACCCTTGCTTCTTCACGCCACTCCCTGGCAAGCCCCAAGAGGTGCGAGCCCCTGAGAAGGAGGGGGAACAAGCATTTATGGAGCAGCAGGAAAACCAGACTGCACAACCTTGGGCATCCAAGGGCTGCAAGGCTCTCTGAGGGGAATGCCTTTTGTGAGTCACTCATTTTGGTGTGACAAAACCATTCCTTGGACTCCAAGTGAAGCCCAACTTTGCTCCCTTCCTAGGGACAGAGAGGAGAGAGGGCTGATGGACACCTTACTGAGCTCACAGTTGGGATGGATGTGAGCATCTCTCCTTGAAGTCCTGTCCACCACGGAGGCCCTTTTGCTCAGCTGCTGTTCCTCCAAGTTGCTACACCATTGGACTTTCCCTACCTTGCCTTTCCAACCAAAAGGCCTTGTTATGGTTCTGGGCCTTATCAAGTGATGCAGAACAAAATTTCTTCCTGAATCTGCTAATCAAATCAGTTTGACCAGCCAATCCTCTGCAAAAAGAGGATTTTAAGTACCACGTCCAAGCATTGGCCTACCTCCAGTGTCATGTCTCCAGCTGGGAAAAATCTGGTGCCTCAGAGGAAAGCAAACAATAAATCCTTCCCAAGTCCTGCAGGCTGAAACCCTGAAACATGAGATTTGGTTACAGTGTTCCGTTTAAAAAGGTTTAGGAACGCACTGAAACCAGTAGGGACCTTCCTGTTCTCCCCGAGAAGGGAATGGATACCACCACATCCCAAATAGCTTTTCCCTGTAGCACCAGTATCCTTCAGGCAGACACGCTGAGTTTGCTCTTGTTGCATGATATTTAGGGCTGTTTTGGGTGCTGGGCAAGGGAGATGGGTGGGATCATCCAGAAGGACACAAGTACCTGTACTGCTATTTCAGAGCAGCCTCAGTCACATCTCTCTGAGACCTTGGCTTTTAAGCACCTTGGAGATTTTCTGTCTGCAAGAAACTGAATCAAGGCCTCCATTTCACTCTGAGGACCTTAAGTGCTGATAACACAATTTTTTAGTTCTTTTTTTTCATTTCTTAATTTATTCCAGGGCTGAGTTACATCACTGTTATGAAATTTCACCTTCACCCCAGACTGAAGCTGTCTGACTTTGACCAGCCATTAGATCGAATTCTAAATATCAGCAAACCAGGCTCTCTTGCAAGTCTTGGTGCAGCACAGAGTGACAAAATCACTGCTGGTATAAACCCTTATAGACATGCAGAGGCTACACTTGTCACAGAACTGAACTGAGACCAGAGGTTGGAAGTTTCATGAGGTCTGTATGTTCACTATAGTGGAATCTAATTAACTTACGTAGCTGACACTTTCTTTTAGAACAAGCAAAGAAATATCTGAGCATTATTTTCACACTCTTCCCACCTCCAGCATTTGGTTTCTACTAACCTCAGATCATTTATTGAAAAGGAATATTTGAATTTCCAGCCAGACTGATTTAGGGTTGAGCAGGGCTGGTACGAAGGGGGTAAGGGCAAGGAAAGGAACCAAGTCCAGACAACACTGCAACACTGCCCGCAGCCAGAATATGCACCAGCCAGTGCTAACTTCACTGCCTGTTCCAATTACCAAACACTTGGCAATGGATACTCTGTTTCTGCCTGTTGCCCATATTACTCCTCTACTTCTGATATTTCTTCCTCTAATAGAGCAATAAACATTTTTGTGACTCACTACCAAAGTAGTTCCTTATGTACCAGTTTAGGTACTGTGGCAAACACCCAGGAGGAGCATGTAGGTACCCAAATGATATTAATGAACAATCTAGAAATTAAATTCATATGCTGATATAATTTGTGGTAGGATTCTGCAATTTATTGGTGGCTTTAGCTCCCCTTATCTTTTGTATCTGCAGTTGCCCAGCTGTACTTCCTTGATCATCTCTCCCAGGGGACTCCTTCAAGTACAATCTGGTCCAATATGCCCTTAAAGGCAAGAAAATATCCTATTAACCACTCCAGCTAGGCTTCTGGAGAACCAGTCAGGACAGCCTCGAGCCAGGAATACAAGAGTTTGCACAGATTTCCCTTACAGAGAGCAGATTTCCAACGCTCTGCAGAGCTCAGGGACTAAACCTCTTGACCCCTGCTCCTACCAGGGAAAAGGATCTTAACCCAAGTTGGACACAAGGAAGGTTCTTGATGGCCATTTGAGGAGCAATGCAAACCTTTGATAACAACAACCAGGTGTGTGCCAACAGGACCAGGCACATGCAGAAACTCTGTGTGCATGCTCAAATACCTTGCTGAATCAGGGCCACAGTAAATGCATTCTTTTCCTAGAAACATTTTTCCATGGACCTGATCCAAAGCCCACTGAGGTCAGCAAGAGTCTTTCACTTCAATAGGATTTGGATCAGACCCCATGAGCATTTCCAACTAAAACCAGCGCTGGAATTTGTGCATGCCCTTGCATTGAAACAATTTGAGTCTAGTTCATTGTAAGCCCTAAACTCAAATACTCCTCACCTCTGGGAAAGCTGGGAACACCAGCTGGATCTTTACTTTGCTTTCAAAGGCCAATTCAAAAAAGATTCCAACTCCAATGAGCATAAGCCTTCAGAACATTCATACCTGAATGATGAGCTTAATTTAAAGAGAGCTCAAATATCTCTGAGCAGGAAAGTTTCATCAGATCTTTCATATAGTACTGCAGGTTAAGTATAAAAATAATAATTAAAGATTAGCTGAAAAGGCATCTGCTGAGGAATGCATTTTAGGGTCTTCCTACAAAGATGAGGATTCTATTTCCTAATAGCTGTATAAATCCATAAAGACTTATCTATGATTTCACTGATAGATCATCACTGGAAAAAAGAGAGAAATCATAAAAGCATTCCACCTGTATTGCTGGCAGATGGCTTATAAATGTCACACAGACTTAGACCTACTACTGGCTCATACAAGAGGTATTAAATAAACTGCTGAACATCTGCTGGTAAATACACAGCAAACAAGAATGCAACTCAGAGCCAAACATCTGGCGAGTGTGGGCCACATCTCTGCTCATAAACTAAGCAATGTTTTCTGCTAATCATTAACAGAGTTATTGATTTTAGAAGTGTATCACACAGCTATAATTTTGTCAGAGAGTAGACCACATAAGTTGTTCTTTTTCTGGTTGTTTCATTTTGTCTTATTCCAAAAGTCCGTAAATTGACGAGTGGGACAAAAATTATAATTGACATCATCTGTGGGAAATATTTCATAAAACAACAGGCCCAGATGTAGGATTAAAGCCATGTGGTAGTAAAATACCACACTGAAAAAAGTCCAGGTTCCATGATTTCTTATGAAAACAGATGTGCTATTACTCCACTCTACTTGTTTTTCAATGCTTTTTACTCCAAATAATTCTCTTTTTTTCCCCTCTTCTTTTTTTTTTTTTCCACAATTGCACTAGGGAGAGATCATAAATTGATTGCAGATGGCAACTTGTACTTCAAAATCCTAACTGTCACAATCTTTGAAATAAAAATAAATGAAACATTTTGTGAAATTATATTGAGCCGTGTTAAAAGTAATGAAGATTATACAAACATATGTCTTTTTGTCATTTATACAGCACCTTCAGGCATGACAACCAGATCTATTAGACAATACTTCTCTCCCTGGGAAGTAGTTATTTTCCAAGTGCAGGATGTACTGAAATATAGAAAGTAACCTATAGCCTGAGCACTCCTTTATCCAAGCCTCAAGATGGTTGGAACCTCGTGCAACACAGAGCCAGGAATGCACATCCTTGATTCCCTCATCTACAAAGAGGCAACATGGAAACAAGAGAGGATTGTTCCCTGCATCCTGCTTTGTACATCATTTCATAGCACTACATTCCTGACAAACACGTTGTATAAGAGATCTGTGAAAGACAGAGGCTCGTATGGTTTGAATCCTAATGTGTCAGTGCTGTGTAGGGTGGCAAACAACTGTACTTCTTCCTAAATGACTTACTAACATATGGAGCCCATTGTGATGCTGCTAATTACAATTCATTAAGTTCTGAATGTATGCAGTTTCACAATGGAGTCAGAGATTCTCCATTTTGCAGTTATCAGAGATTTGGCAAGACAGAATCAAATAAAGGTCTAAGCAGACTCCCACCCTGTCTCTGTAGTGCCTTCATGAAGAAGCCATTTTGGATAGAACTGATGGGGTTTGATGCTGATTGGAAAGGGATTGATTGAGGTGCCTAGTGCTAGGATTCCCAAAGAAAGAAAGGGGAGGAAAGACCCAGATACTCATTTGGGAAAGGGGATGTTCATGTGTCAGTCTGCTTTGGGGGAAGCTGTGAAGGAAATGGGAACATTGCTCAGTTAAAGGGTAGCCCCTTTCTTGACTCACATAAAGGAAGATTAAACCAACAGTAGTGGGCAAAGGGCCGGAAGGAAAGATTTTTTGGGGACCACACAAACCATTAAAAAACACCCCTAAATGAGAATAGGAGCAAAGCCAATGCCCACAAAAAGATGGGGGAGCAATCTGGGAAATAGCACTATTTCTTCTATTAAATCTTTATATCCAAAAGAGTTAACAGGAATGCCTCCATTATTTTGTGTCCCAGGCAAACCGTGCAGAGCTGGACAACCTTTGCCATCTGGCTCTGCAAACTCCACATCCTTGCTGTGAAATCTTTGCTCACAAAGTAGCTCTTGGGGCATCCCTTCATCAGCAGCAGCAAAACTTGGGCAACCCTTCAGATGCCAGTCCAGAATTCCTTCTGCCAGGAACACCAGGAGCAGCAAGACTGGGTTCAAGAGCTGGAATGTACACTTGTATCTAACGTGATACACGAGAGTTTCCAGAGACTGAAGAGGTGGTTGAGGGAGAAGGGGTGGGGTTGAACTGCTGCTCAGTTGGCTGGAATAAAGGCTTTCGAGCAACAAGGGGAAGGCTTGGAGGAAGTTCAAATCAGGGTCACTTGCTTTTTGTAACAGATGAATGTGGAATCCCATGAAGCCTGGTACTCTGGAGCATGGAAATTCACAGCTCCAGCGAAGCCCCCGTGGAGGAACAGCAGTTTAGCACTCAATCTTCCTCCCTAAAGAGACACGGTTCGAATCCTCAGTCGAGAAACCCCATTCCTCACACTGCCTGCGGATTTGGCCTGTGGGCTCCAGCCGTGTGGGCTGGATGGGAAGATTTCAGGCAAAAGAACAAAACTAGAAGCTCGTGGAGAAAGATTGCAAGGGCTTTGCAGGCCAGGGAAGCACGAGGCCTGCAGCAAGAGCTTTGTACAAATATTTACGTGGACACCTCTGTGACTGTACCCCCCCTCTTCCTCCCCTCCCAGCTTACAGGGGAATGACACTCTGGATTGCAAGGAGCATCACTGCACACATCAAATAGGAAAATAATTGCTTTGAGTGCTCCTGAACACTTTGTTTTTACCCATCATGACCTGTATGTTCTACCTCCCCTCCCACTCCTCTCCTAGGAGGCTTTGCTTAACTCACTGTAAAAATTATCTTGAGCAGAATATTTACTGATTGCATGAAGTTTTGGGGTCAGCAATGAATACTGAATACATTATTACTGTTTTTCCTCTCTATAGTTTATGGTTCAAAACAGACAACCCATTCTTTCTCAATTTGCAATTATTTCAAACCGAGGTTGGCATCAAGCATCAACATTCAGAAAATATCTCCTCATTCAAAACCTATTTTCCAATTAAACAAAAAGGTCACTAAGAAAACACACATTTAATGCAATGCAGTTCCCAGATCAAAGAAAATGAAGGAGGCATCTTTCTGAACATGTTTTTAAATCCAAGTCCTCCTTAAGGCTGAGACCTGTCATGCTTAACTTTCAGCAGTTTCCAAGTCTGCAGAAATACTGAAATAGTATTTTCTTACTTAATTATCATAAATCTCCCCTCTTCAATAAGACATAAATAAGGCTCATAAAATCTTCACCAGGGACATGATATTTTGAAAATGAGAATGTGACAGGGTTTGTTTGGCAGAGTTTGGGAGGATTTTTTTTTTTCGGTATGGTTTGGGTATTGTACTTTTAAGTTATTCTGCCTTGGCCTGTGGTATCACCTTGGTACCACCTGAAAACCTGCATATCCTGGCCAGTTGGCTGCATCCAGCACAGCAGCCCAAGAAAATAAATCAGAGTAGATCAGAGACTATGAAACCAGACATGATTCAGGAGGTGAGGAAAAGAATAGAAAGGAAATTATCCATATGAACACACAACAGAGCAGAGGAAAAGCCTAAATTAAGATCTTGATCAGCTGACTCCTGGCCCAGTTTTCTATGAGACAACTCCAAGAACTATCTCATGTTTTCCCATAATGGCTCAGGAGGCTGAAAATACTGCCCAAAGGAAGGTCTCATAGTGCTGCACACTGAGTCAGACACAAACCAGAGGAATGTCACATTTATTGATTTAGCTGGAATATTCAAACATTTGAAGGCTGACCTTTTTTATGGCAGCAGTTTTATATCCTTTCAAAACCTGCTGCTGTTCCTGAAAGAGCCAGCAACTTTTCTCATCCTTCCAGTCTTACTCTCACACACTGGAAAAAGAAAGGATGTATTTTAGAGAGACTAAAAAGGTCAGAGAAACAGAAGAAGAGTAAAAATGGATGAAAGTGGAAGTTTGTTCCTAAATCAAGACGTGACCTTCACTTGAAGAAGGCTGCATTTTTCAAGTTTCTACTCATTTTCAGGGGTTTCCCTGTAGCACATAAAAAGCCTAGAAATACTTTAAATTTTCAAAGAAAGCTTTTCTGAGCTCACATTGGATGGGCAGACGTGGTCAATAGGCTGCTCCTGAACCCACAGTTCAAGGCCTTGCCTCAGCTGCTGTCTCTCTCCACAGCTTGCAGCAAGAAGGGAGTGAGAAGGGGGAACCCGCCCAGCGCTGCAATCAAGACTCTGTTTCATCATCACTAAGCCTGCTGGTATTCCTGCCAGAAGCCAAAACCACCCCACTGAGCTGCCTGAAAAAGGGGTGGTCTCTGCTAGAAGAGGATTTCAAACATTTGAGATGGATGAAAGGAAGCCCACGGCCATTAGCACTGTTGGAGACACAATTGTTATTATTAGCACCATCTGCAACGTGGACATTTCGGCCTTTGATGAAGGAAGGATGGAGCTGGAGACCACCAGCAGCAGCCTGGAGTGGGTGGAGTGGGGAGGAAACATACCACAGTAGCAGCAGCCACAGAATTTGGGATCAATAGTGAGGAGGATGGATCCGAGCAGGATGTTGTTTGCTGAGCAGCCATACGTGCTCGTGGGCATTGGAAGCTCTAGGCACACTTTGCTAGGAACAAGGGGAAACAACAATTCTTTGAGATCCATTTCTGCTCTGAATTAAGTCCAGCCATTGTAACAAATCATGCAGAGATTTGTGTCTATCAGCAGCTGGTCAGAAGTCTCAACAGCAATCAGCAAGAGAAAGTGACATTAGGAGAAGCTGCAGCGAGACAAGGCTCTAGCACCAAAAACTACATTCAACACTACTCAAACATCCTGAACATCCTGGTACCAACTGAGGAAGGCAGAAACCCAAAACAAGACACGACATTGCACGCACAATTCACACCAAGGTTAGCACACAAGCACCATGGCTCGTGTTTCAGGCCTCGGGAGCTCTCTTCTGCCACACAGCAGCCCCTGAACTGCAAACAGAAACATGAATTTGCCCAAACTACAGCAGCCAGGGATGGCAGGACAGGACAGGCAGCACCATCATCAAAACCAGCAGTGCTGCCAAACTCTCCCATCCCCTCCCCTTTCCAATGCTAGCATTAACTGCATCACCTCTGGGGAAGGGCTGATTAAGGCTGACCCCACCTCTTCTACCATGACACCATGCACAAGATAATGGTACTGAGATATCAACCACAGCTCCCCACAAGCTGCATTTTGAGCCCAGCAAACAGCAGCCCTTAAAGCCTGTGGGAAGGCACATGACCTGACTGATAGGGCAGCTGATAACACTTTGTGTCAGGGCACTGGTGGATGTTCTGCTGCCAGATTCCAGCCCGGAGAAGCTTTCTCACTCTCCAGGAAAAGAGCAGGATCTAGGAAAATTTACTGCAAGACCAAAGTGAATTGGATGCTATAGATGCTAAAAGGATTTATCAGTGTCTTTTCTTCAGAACCAGCTGTTGAGAGAAGGAAAAAGACCTGTTTGGAGCAGGCTGGAGGACAGCAGTCAGTAGCAGAGAACTTATTTATATTTAACATCACTTCATCTATAACCAATATGAGATCTTTCTGCGCCTTTACAAGCTGACAGCTTCACTTGTAGATCTCGGTATCAGAGGTGATTTACCTCACCTTGCTATTAATTGTTTTTTAGATCATGGATGATAGGCTGGACTGCACAAGTCATGGAAAAAGACCTTCATTGGGCCATCACAACCTCCCCAAAAGAGCCAAAGATAAACAAGACCCCTCTATAAATAAGGTCTTGTTTCAGCAGATCCACAGGGTCTTCCATGTCAAAATCCAGGGCTGGAAATGACCATGTAGCAAAGAAAAACCAGGAATTATAATTTTTTACATATGAGGAAAAAAAATGCATAATATCTCAGTTCTGACATGGAACAAAGCTTGTCGTTGGCAGAGGACCCATGTCATTTGTCAAAGGAGTAATTTGTGTTCTTGTGTAACAACAGACGCTAATGGGAAGCACACTCATTGCTCCATCCCCGCTGGCCACCAGCAAGCAGTGCATTTGCAGACAACCCCCAGCATCTGAGCCCTGCCCAGAGCCAAATCACCTGGGCTGAGCCCTCAATGTCCCCTCACCCCACCAAACCTCCTTCCTTACACATGGACCCAGGCTCAACCCTTCTCACTTGATTGTCTGGCAAATTCAATCCAGTTAAGTGACAGGGTCCTTGAGGCTGTTTCTAGGCTCATTTCTTTCATTAGCTTTTAAGAAATACAAAAGCCTGTGAAGCCATGCACTGGATGTCCTGCCAAGAGTCCCCTGGTTTTGAGAGCCTCAGGCCCCTCTCAGAGAAAAATTCCCATCAGTCTCATTGCCCACTGAATCTAAAAAGACATTTCATGATTTAAATATCACCAGCAAAGTTTAATCAAATCTAGTCCAGAAAGAAGCAGGGAGCCATGCAAAGTGCAGTTTCTTGGCAGTAACTTGAAGAAATCATTTTTCCCCCATTTCACCTGATGCACAACCAGCCTTGAGCAAGGGTGCAGCAAGTCAGTTGTCTAAATTCTCAGGACAGCAGCCAGGGGTTTTGTCAAGCTCACTTCTCCCATCACCAACTGTTCAGCAGCACTGAGCCTATCAGCAGCAGCTACACGGGATCTGCTGACCTCCTGTACATTCCTGTTCAAGCAGCAGCTTTTATTTCACCACTACCAGGAGATCAGGCAACAGAAATGCTCACTCAGTGGTAGGATCCCATAGCCTCTCTGAAGGTTATCAATTCCACTCATTTCCATTTCCTAGCAGAGTCCAGTACAATTTAACACTTCATGGGGTCAAAGCTTGGCAGCCTAACTCCACCTCAAAATGAGCTTTAGGCAGGTGCTGAGGATTACACATTGTTCCACGTGGAGATTCAAGCACTCCACAGAAGGGACCACCGTGGGTCATTGAACCTCCCTGAGTGCAGCTTCAACAAAACCATTGGGACAACAAATAGGTCGATATTAGAGGACAGTAGTAAGAAGCAAAAAGATATTGGATTCTGGTTTTTGAGAGATTCTCCTTATAAACACCTACAGGAGATGAAAGTTTCTTGAGAAAAAAAAAATGCTAGGAGTAGAATAGTGANNNGAGGAAAAGTGTGATCTTTCAATTTTTTTTTTTTTTTTTTTGAATAAGACCACCCCAGCCACTCCAAAGCAATTCATCTTGGAAATACAGCAAGGGAATTTGCTGTTCTATGAACACCATCTCAAGAGTGAGACACTGTGGCAATGATCCCAATACCCTTGCAGATCACATTTTTTTTTCTGTGTAACATGTGGCACTAAGGGGTTTGCTTTTGCAAGGTGCACAGTGCTTCTATTCCATTTAAAACCAGGCCTAGCAGAGCACAGCAGATCAGATTAAGTATTACTTGCAGAAAGAAGAACTATTTTCTTTCTTTGCCCAGTTTCAAAACTTGCAGTTATGCACTCCATTCAGCAGACTAATAACAATTCAAAAGTATAATTCTGGTTAACCAGCTGAGAACTTTCCTGACCAGGTCTTTGACCAGCATTTTACATCCCTTCTTCTTTAGTACACGTCTGTTTTCCAATTATAAACTCTTTATAAATTTCTAATTTGCTGGCAAGCATTTGAATCCTTTTTTTTTTTTTTTGGCCTTCCCCCCTACATTAAGATCTACAAGACAAAATATCATAACTGCTCATAATAAGTGTAGATCTAGACCACCTATAAAGCCAAGAAAATGCACAAAAAGCTGAAGAATTGTCCAGTGCTGCCCCAATGTAACTCTACATTTCTATCAGGATCCTGTCAGTGTAACATTCTCACTTCTGGAACGCAGCTCATGGGATGCCTTCAGTGCCTGCAAAAAGTATCAGTCTTAAGTATTATTTGCAGTTTCTATGGACCATTGAAAATTTGAACAGGCAGCTGGAGAAGCCTCTGGAGATGTTTCCTCTCTAGAGTTCTTTCTTTTTCTAAGATGGTCAGTTTGCTTATTTATTATCCATCTGAAAAGTCACAATAATTTAATCAATGCTGGATAATACCAAAACCAAAAGAGCTTACACTTGCATGATACTATACACAAACTCACATTTCCAAATCTGTCTATACCTTTGGTTCAAAGTATTAAAAACTGCAGGATATAAATGACATTATACATAAAATTCAGCAAGAGATTCACTGAGTATTTATCTCAACAACAATTAGTACAGACAAACTTTGTGCTGTCAGCTTTCCACCTGCTGGCCACTCTCTCAACTCAGCCAAAGGAGAGAATGGACTCAGAATAACATCCAGGGTGACACAGGGGCTATAAATGCATTCTTTTCCCAGGGGTATTGCATGGAACAATCCTTGAACGTCTTCAGAGCTGCTTGCCCCAAATCCTAAAGCTGTAATGTCCATCTGCCCTCCAGTGTTCAAGCACTGCTTTGCTAAAACAGCAGCACCATCCCCAGCCAGACAGATGCTGCCTGGCTGGGAGGATGATTCCCTAAGGGATGCATCCAGCTAGAGGATCATGGCTTTATGTACTGGGGGCCAAAATGTGGAGCCCTCTCTCCCCTCCGAGGTGTCTAAAGTCCCTTCCAAGCATTCCCTTTTTGCTTTGTGATGGATTGTTTTGCAATGATTTTTTTATTCCATTTGGGACAGGAAGGTTTTGTGGTTTTCCTTTTCTGTTTAAAAGCAAAAACCTCCTGTTGATTACTTATTTTTGTTACCTGCTTGCCAGAGCTAACTCTCTACATTTTCTTGTCTTGAGTTAAACAGCTCTGCACACGCCTTGGCAATAGTCAGTGTGTCAAATACATTACAACAATTTTAAACTATCAGTTTCCTACTTTGAATTTTTTTTGACCATTTTGAAAGCATTTGGAAAAGAGCAACACTGAAGCACAGATGGCATCACTAGAAGTAAACATTGGCCAGGATACAGTACAAATACCATACTGTGGCATCTGCTCTAAATTTAGGGTACACCACAGTCAAGTCAATAGCATGGGTTGATATTGGTTTACCTTTTAATGAGATCCACAATATTAGCAAAAAAAGTGGCAGAATAACATGTGAGACCCTTAGTTTGTGAGTAAGGTGTTGATTCTTGAATGCTAACTAGCTGGCCTAGGCTCAAAATTAACTTTTAGGCACCGTCTGGATGCACGATTCTGCAGATCCCAGTCCTGCCAAGCTAAAAGGGGGACAGGATTCGTCAATTTATTAAGCTGCTGACAGCTCCTCTGCACACTGATCTGCACTAGCAGTGGGTCTGAGTAGCCCTTAGGTTCTCCCCAGAGGAACAATGAGGCAGCACTTAACGTCTAGATCCTCCTCTAGCCCAAGGTTTGATAACTGTGGAAGCAGCAAAAGGCATAACAGTGCCTTGAAACCATTCTACATAGGCTAATGATAAGAATTTCAAGCACAGAAGTCATTT
Organism: Polioptila caerulea; assembly: GCA_013397295.1. Taxonomy (NCBI): domain Eukaryota; kingdom Metazoa; phylum Chordata; class Aves; order Passeriformes; family Certhiidae; genus Polioptila; species Polioptila caerulea. The sequence goes on along the minus strand of VYXF01004859.1, from coordinate 416,507 downwards.
AGGAATGCTACTGATGGGGGATTGGGGAGAAATAAATCACTAGACCTTATGTTTCTAATGTATTCCTGAAACGCAACCCATCCTCAAGTCCTGCCTCTGTGAATACCTCAGGGTGCATTGCAGACCTCAGCAGTTTTTGAAAGAAGCCTTTTTGCCTTTTTTGCTGGTAAGGGTACAATTTTCAGAGCCCCATGGAGAACTAGACACGCCAGTTCCCAAGACAATCCCAGCAGGAATTCTCTACCCCACTGCTTTATACAGATTTGAACCTTTCTCCCCGGGTGCTACACGGGCACACTGTAAGGGCCAGGAGGTACCTGCTTAGCTCCTTGCCAGCAAAGCCAAAAGAGAAGTACAAGAGATGCCTGTGATCCCTCCACTGATGATGCCTTTCCCTTCTGATGGGATGGCCTCCAGAAATGCAGGGCTTCTGCTTCCACGCACTGCGGCTCATCTTCTCTGTGCAAACACCTCATGATTTATGAGGGCAGAGAGCAAACCTTTTCTATTTGTGTACCCAGCTAACCATCAGTTTGACTTCTGGCCATGTACAAAGTTTTGCTGCTTTACTGCCCTCGACCAACACAAAATAAAATGTCTACAGAGAAATTGCTATTCATAGCAAAACAGGAGTTGCCACCTAAGACCTTCTGTTGGATTAAACAGCCAGTCCATTATTTTCTTCTTCATAGCTATTCCTTGTGCATTTCAACTGCTCTGTTAGACAGCTCTTCAGGGATTAAGGAGTAATGTTTCATTTTTCACTGATCCTTAACAAAATACTGCAAAAGTATCTACAATATAACAGAAGGGGTGCTGTCATTGTTCCAAGCATATTATATTTTAGACTAGCTGAATAACCTTTTGGGAGCCAGAATGCTGATTCACACATAAAATGTTACATTCTCTTATCCATTAAGCCACATTTATGCAGAAATGCATTCCCTGTTTTGGACTGGGGTTTGCTCATCTGTAAAGAAAGGGACTTTATTCTCATCTGGGGGGTAAGATGAGCTAAGAATCTCATAATATTTTTCTTCCCATTACAGCTGGCCAGGCCATTGAGTACCTCAGTTACATGACCCACAGCATTAGGTAAAGCTATACTGAGTCTCACCCACTCCCTCCCATTGTACGGCACTAAGAGCATGCGAGAACTCAAAATGGAATTATTTTCCTTCCCTTCCTCCCGTGGGGCTTTAAAGTCTCATCTGGTTTCAACAGCAAGTATTTCTTAATAAAATGCTGCTGCAGCAGAAGAGAGAGACCTGGGGCAGGGAATGAAAATTACCCAGTAATTGGGATCACCATCTTCCCTCCTTGATCTGGCTGACCAGGGGGTCACACCACCTTCACCCTCACCTGCTCACAGCCAGGCTGCAGTCCCAGCTTTTGTTACTCATCTCTCAGAGCACTGCCACAAAGGCATTGCTACATCAGCTGTATTTTGGGTACGTGCTCAGACTGGACCAAGTCCCAAAATCTATTTAAAAAGTTTCAGGTTCTTTCTCACAATCCCTTACTAACCAGCACATTTTTGAGAATTATTTCAATAGGAACAGCCATTCAATCATTAGGCCGCTGGTCTTTTGAAAATCTGCTCTGAGTCACTTAGAATCTAATTATCAGTGGTATTTAAATCATCGCCATTAAGGGAACCAAAGATGTTTTCTCTAAAGATTCATTTTTGCCTCCAGATTTGTTTCATCAAGCGAGAAGAGGATGTCAAGATCTCCACAAAAGCAGATCATGGAAAAAAGCAAGTCTCATAACTGAGCTGCAGAACATCAGAAAACACTTAAAGATGTTAAGGCTCGAATAATTATGTAGCAAGAGCTTTTACATAATTTGTGTCACCACACTTAAATCTAAGAAAAACTTCAAGGGCCTCAGATATTTAAGATGCATTTGCCAGAGTGTTGGAACCCAGACTTGCAGGGAGGAGAAGAATAAGTGGTCCAGTCACCAAGCCAAGGCAAACTCCATCAGGGGAAAAAAGTTGAAGTCACACATTCAGGCTTTACTGCATGCTAAAAAATTAACAGAGCAGGACACTCTTTGCCTGTACTGCCAGCAGTCTTTGCCTGTACTGCCATGCATTTCAAAACTAAAGTGAATTTCTGGTCAGAACAACAACTGGGAAACTTTAGCATTAGCCTCACACTGTGGTGGAGGTATTTGCATTCCACAAATGCAGGAGAAATTCCCACTAATGCAGCCCTTGCTGCAGTCAGTATCCCTGGGGGCTTCTGCAGATGTTGATGCTGCTGTAATGAAAGTCAAGACAGGAGCTTCGCCGTTGGTTTCGGCAGCGCCGGCTCAAGTCAGTGGAACTTCTGCAGGGTTTGAGGCTGTGCATGTCCTGAACTGCCTGGGGAGATGAAAGCCAGCCAGGACCAGCACTGCCACCTCTGATTATCCTGAGGAGTACCATTCCATAGGAATCATCCACCCTTTGGCAGCAGGGCCTACGGATCGCTTCAGGCTCAACCCAGCCCTCCTTAGTGGCAAATGCTCTCCGTGCTCACCCTCTGCTCAGGAGAGAATTTCATCCTCCTTCTGGGTTTGGTAGCAAGACATCCACTCTCACAGACTTTATGAGAACCACTAAATCATTTTCCTTGTCTAGGGCAGGCTAGGCACCCTTCTCCCCATCAAATCTCCCTGCAAGTGACCTTTTCCACCCTTTCAACATGAAGGATAAAGGAAACAGAGACTAGCACATATATAAGAATAGACCCTCAAACCGAAAGTATGTGGGTTTCATTCTGGAGAAATGACTCTGAAATTCCATGGTTCTTCTTGTGTAAATGTTGTCGCCTCAAAAATGCTCTCAAGGTAAAGAGCAAAATAAAAAAGACAGCAAGATCCAGCAATTTGACTCCAGCTGGTGTTACACAGGCATATTTTACTCCAAGGTCAGATTCAGCACTGATAGAAGCTGGAACAACAGCCTCTGGCTATTGCAGTTATTAAAGCTGAGGGGAAAATGCCCATCCTCCTTTAGCAAGAAGTGTCCTGTTTTGTTTCCCAGAATTGAGGAAAGCCTGTACCTGCTGAATTCCATGCAGTGTCAGAACGACAGGGCATGTGCTCAAAATGGAAATCTTCATTCTCTTCCCATGTCACCAGGGTCTGGCACAAAGCCTGAATCATTAGGGAGACAGCTCTTTAAGGAACAAGGGAACAGGCTGGCAAAAGCCCTTTTACTGCAAAAGACACTGGAACTGAACCTGGCCACTGAACATTGCTCAGCTGCAGTTTTCTCATGGTAATACCAGAGCTCCTCCTCAATGGCAAAAACTCCCCTCTTGACTGCAGCTCTAATCAGCAGGAACATGATCGGTTCCTTTCCCAGCATGAGCTGTCTCTCCCTGCATCTGTTGCTTCTCCCAGCCCCCAGTGAAAGAGAGAAAAAAGGAAAAACAGTTTATTAAAGAAAACCAACCCAAAGCTGTGCAACTGCTGTTTTAACCCCACTGGAGGAGCTTTTGTCTAGTTTTACAGGGCCTAACATGTGTTCGATCAAGATCAATTTCTGAGAAGATCTAGATGGAAAACAATCAGGTGTTATCAACAGTATCACTGGAGCAACATCAAAGCCTTGCCTTAGTGCATGAGCCTTGATGCACCCCAGCTGCTGCAGACAGAGCTGAAAGAAAAACTCCAGGATCTGACAGAGGTTGTGAGACACCTTGTAAAGATGGAGAAAATTAGCCAAGCAGGTGCCTGGTGTGGAATGTTTCTAGAAACTCCTGCCTTAGAACTGAGATATGTAAGAACAGTAAAAATAAAAATAAAAAACAACACTTTTCTTAAAACTGAAATAGCCACAAATAAGGATTCTGGGGATGGTTTGTCCCACAGCTGTTTGTAAGGACACACCCCACACAGACCCTGGCATCAATCCCTGCTGGATACACGATTATGCCCACGGCTGGAGCTGATTCACAAGAAACACAGATCTGCTGTAAGGACTCAGAGGAAACTTGTACAAATTGAAACTGCTCACAAACTAGGACTTGGTGCAGGGGTCACAGGCCCTGCTAATTAGACACAGCCACAATTAACACTGCCCTGACAGCTGTCAAGCTCTACGACTCCGTTTGACAGCAGGGTTGTCCCAGTCCTTCTCCCATCTCTGAACAGCCCAGGTTGCCTCACACTTTATGGCACTGCTCTGCCTAGAGACAGAGGGGAATGGGCAGGGGCAGTGAGGCATCCAAAGCTCTAAAGCCTCTCTAATGGCTTGGTGGCCAGCTGCAGAAAAACATGCAGCTTTTATTGCACATGCCTCTTCTTGGGCACGTGAAACTTTTGTGTGGAAAAGGTGAAAAATGTGGTTTGGCATTCGGCTGATAGCCCAGGAGATCCATCCTGAGCATGGAGGGGGACTCCCAATCAATGCTCAAGGCCCACTTAGTGATAAGCCATCCTTTGGAGCTAAGCAACACATCTCACTCTGCCATGTGTCTCCCATCTGAGCAGCTTAGGCTACACAGCAGATTTAATCAGTTCCAGCTGGGACATTTCCTGTCTCCCCACAAGCTGCATTAACCCCTTCTTTCTTTCCTTCCACTATTCAGAGGATCTTAGAACACAGATAGCTCTCCCAAGCATCCCACAAACAACATTACCTCTGTTCCTACCATTTTGAACATTCCAGCATCACTCACGCAGCACAGGTTTAACCCTGGCACTGTAAAGAGTTGGGCAACTATAGGTGTCTGATCCAAGATGGTGTGGACTAGAAGAAAATCTTCCCTGCAAATCACTTAACTACTACACATTTCTTCTTAAAGATGGCCTTCTTTATCTAGATTTACGTTCAAGTACGTTTTTGAATTAGATGTCCCTTTTTTCCTCTAAGATACATCCCCAGAAACAGAACTAGCCTTAGTCAGAAACTCTACCTTTCACCCACATCAGCTTCATGTTTCTAGGGCTCAGAAATCCAACAATGTTTGCAAGACAGGCAACCACAGAAGTAGGCATAAACATCCTGTGATAATGAGCCAAAAAACAAAGCAGGGCATAATCACCTCTCTGCTCCCAAGGCACATGTTACAGCTGGCATCCCTGTGAAGCCAGTCCACTCAAATCACACACAGAGAATTCACAGGACAGAGATCCAAATGGAGCAGAGCATTACCTTTCCCCAAGTCAATATATCTCATGAGCCCATCTGGCTTCAGGACTAATATTAACAAGCTGTGTCACTCACTGTGACCTCCCTACGACCACCAATTCCTTCCTATCCACTCTTCCCAACATGTATTTGCCAGATTTCCCCGAGCTGACAGGATATCCAGAAGTGGTAATCAGCTCCAGGTGAGGTGCCTCCTGCTTCCTCAAGCGTGCCTTGGCTACCCTGGTGTTTGTCCCAGGGTTTATCCCCACACGGAGGCAGCACAAACCCCTCGGCGCATTCTGACATGTCCGGCGGCTCCGCAGCCCTGCCGACATCCCAGAGCCGCCTTCTAAAATAAACACAACTTTGCTTACACTGTATCCTGATCTTCCACCGAGGGCTTGGGCTCTGCCCAGGAGGCAGACACACAGACTCAGCTGGGCAGAGAGATGGACTTGTGGTTGAGGCCCTGGTCTGGGAGTTGACACAGCTGGGACTGGACCCTGCTCTGCTGCCATCTTCCTCCATGACCTTGGAGAAGTTGCTGGTTCCTCTGGCCCTCAGCCTTCTGCTCTTTAAAATGTGATGCAAGTCTCTCGGTGCACTTTTCCTTGTAGGGACTGACCAGGAATTTAAGTCAATATGGGACATCTAAATTGCATTTTAACCACAGTTCCCAACTTTTAAGCTGGCACTTACTGCTGTAGATCCTCTGGCCTAGACACTATAACTTAGATGGATGACTTTGCTGCTAGGAGGGAATCTGCCCTGGAGGACAGGACTAGAGTTCCAAATTAAATTAATGAATTACGTGGCAAAAAACAATATCCAAGAAAATTCAGTAAGTGCAATATCTTTGCACTGAAGTGGGAATACTCATTTATGGCTAGAAGAAGAGCTTAGGACTGTGCAGAAGTGCTGGCTGCATGAAGAGAACCAGGCTTTTGAATAAATAAAGCCATAACCATCATCCTGGAACACATAAGCAGGAGTAAAAACTGTGAGGCAGATGAAGTGCCCACTTCATTCAGCTTTTGCAAGACCTCAGCTGAATAATTACGCCCTGATTTGGACCATTTAGAGAAATTCCAGAGAAGAGTCATGGGAATGGTCTGAAGTTCAGGAATCATGAGCTGCCAAAAAAGACTGAGAAACTGGGGTTGCTTTAAGAGAAGAGAAATGGACTGCGGAAAAAATGGGAAAGAATTAATCCATGGTGGTCAGAACAAATAGAAATATGATTAAGTTACACATATTCAGGAAAACATTGAGAGTAAAGGAGTAGTGAAGAACAGGAATGTTTTTCTTGGACAGAACATCCACCATTAGGAGAATTAAGGATAGGTTAAACAAAAATCTGTAAGGAGTGACATAGTTGAATTTGATCTTGCTCAGTCAGAGGATGCCCTAGAAGAACTGCATCCCTCTCAGCTGCAGTTTTTTATCATTTTTTCATGAGATTGGCACTAATGGAGTCCACAACATGGACACATTCATAAAATGGATGTACCTGAAACTTCTCAGGGTTTGAGTTTTCCTCAAGTCTGGTTCCAGACCCTCAATTTTGAGGAGTTTCACCACAGCATGTTCAGGGTTGGTGTTTGATTGTTACACTGCACCTTCCAGCCACTTATTTTTAAATGTTTGAAAAAATAGATTTTGCCTTTCAAGCACCCTTAGTCAGCAAGATGTGTATGTAATACAAGATACTTGGAGGTATCCATCATAGCCAGGGGTGTGCCCAGGACCTTTATTTTTTAAGGTCACATTAAATGTTTTGCCTCAATGACCTCCTGGTAAAAAACACTGCAGAACTTGGGTTTCATTCAGAACTGGCTGATGAATCCATAGGAGGAGACACTAAATAATGATTTTGTAACACTTTCAACAGAAGTTTCCCAGAAAATCACTATTTTTGTTTTTTCAGGAAAATCTAAGTCCTAAAACACAAGAGGTTGGACAATTTCATTGTGTTCCCAACATTGAAAGCATGCAACTCAAAAAACAAAGGAATCCATACAGTTGGATCCAAGGAGGCAAATCTGAACAAAGAGCTTGACATTTTTTATAAGGATAGTCATTGACCTGAATATGCAAAAACTCTTGCTAGGTTTTAATACCTAGTAAGTCCCCTGGGTGTGAATTTTGAAAGATAAATACATAAATAACCACAGCCTCATTACCAAATTAGTGAAAGAAGGATATCTCCATAGTTTTAAATCAGATAAGTATTTTTCAAGCACCAAACCAAACAACTGCTCTCATTCAGCAAGGGAGGGAAATAGGGACATCAGTCATTAATTGTGAACTGTTAAGCTGCAAGTCCAGTGCCATGGAATAAAACCTTTCAAGGCAGGTATGTAATGGAAGCAGAGAAAAGGTGGTTGCCTCTGCAAATACTTGAGGCAGGAATATTTATAAAGAGACAAACCACCTCCCAACACCTGGGTTAACATAACTGCAGAGAATCACTCTCCAGCCTGGAGAAAAGTTGAGTAGGAAGCTGCAAATCTGGTTATTGCTCATGTGGAATTTATATTCTACCTATCAGTGCTCTGGTTACTACTCCACCCACTCTGACATTTAGATATTCACACATTTTAGGAATCTATTGGAAAAATGGCTAGATTGTGCCAGAACAGCAAGTGATCTTTGAGCAAGTGCTGAGAATACATCTGCCTGCCCAAGGTTCTTGGAGCAATAGGGTAAACTCCATGAAAAACCAGCAGGAACTGGTTTGTGGAACAGGACTGCGTGTGGAACATTCCCTCTTCCACCAAGAGTCCTGCACACAGATACTGAGAAATGAACTCTCACAATGAACAGGCACACTCTCATTGCTGAACAACCACTGCTCTCTCATTGTAACACGCCCAGCTTCCTCCTCAGCTCTAGCCTCATCCATCATTTTTAGACTCCCCAAACAGGGGGAGATACCCTCCCTTCATACCCCCTGCGAGGCCCAGCAGCAGCAGGGAAAGCATTTCCTGCGCTGTTGCTGTTGAACCCAGGCTGCAGCAGCCACCTCACTGCACGAGCTGTGCCTCGGCATCTTCACCAGTTTCCATGTCAGTTCAGAGAGAGATCACTGTTTCTACTGAAACAGGAGAACCAAGAAGACTTGGCCTTCACTATTAATGCCACTGTGAAAATTGCACAAGTGTTGCTGTCAGGATGGTCGCAAAAATTTCCAAGGCAGAAAAAGCTTTTATTTCAGCCATGTATTCCCTTTATCCATTCTTTTCACCAAAGGTGTGCCCTTCACTCATTGGGCAGTAAAAGGTATTTTGCTTGTCCATCAAATCTCTCTATTCTTGGTTAGTTTACATATTTTGTTCCCTGATTCCCATGAGACACATTCCTTATCTACTGCAGCTGCAGTTATTTTCCACCCAGGAATGGTTTGTTGTGTTAACAAACTCATTCCCAGGACTGTGTTCACATGAGAACTCACAAACCAGTCAGCTGCACATACAAGTGACAAGCTAGTTATTAACTTAGCAGGGCAAGGCCTGATTTGATGAGGTTTTTCTTTTATAATTTATCTACCTGTCTACAACACAAAAGGAATCCAGAACAAAACTGAATCACACACTGATGCACCTTGACAGCTGCAGCCATAAGAGCAGTCATACATGTAAAGCACCAATGAGATGCCTTATAGAGAAATAGCCCTTTTAGATTCCAGTAGAGGATAAAGTGCATATCTGGGAAGCAAGCAGACAATCAGAAACACGATGAAAGCAGTGTAATTCCCAAAGTAAACTACGGAAAGAGAAGCAAGCACCCCTTTCTCAGGGCATCATAAATAACCACCCCTCTGCTCTGCTGTTTCCTTCCTCATTTGAAAGAAACAAACATTTTAAAGTGGCAAAGCACAAACCAGCCCTGCAACGAAAGAGGGGCCTGGGGTGCAAAGATTTGTATCAGGTCCTCTCTCAATACAGAAGTTCAAGCAAGCTTGAACACTTGGGGGTCATCTTTATTTATGTGTTTTTTCATTGCCCTGATCTTCAGTTCCCTGGAAGGTGAAGAGAATAGCAGCTATTTCTGCCTCTAACTATATGACTTAGTTCTAAGAAAAAGAGGAAAACTTTTGGGAAAGGTCAGTGCAAGTTCTGCATCTGCTCAGCTATAAAATGCCTCTAGCCATTTATACGGGCTATACACAAATATTTACTGGGTTTTCAATCAAAAACAAATATTTACTATTCTAATTACAGCAGTACTTGGCAAACATGTTAGTCTGCAAATACAGGGCATCTTCCTAAGGAAATACAGCCTCATCCACTGAAGTTAAGGAAGGCAAAAGAAAAACCTCTGCTTTGAAGACAGGCTGAGAGAGTTGGAGTTGTTCAGTCTGGAGAAGGCTCTGGAGACATCTTGGAAACCCTCTAGTGTGTAAAGAGGCTACAAGAGAGCTGGAGAGGGACTTCTGCCCAGGGCATGAAGCGACAGGACAGGGAGGAACTGCTTCAAACTGAGAAAGGGGAGGTTTAGATTAGATATTAGGAAGAAAATTCTTCATCATTAGGTGGGGAGGCCTTGGCACAGGCTGCCCAGAGGAGCTGTGGCTGTCCCATCCCTGGAAGTGCTCAAGGCCAGGCTGGATAAGGCTTGGAGCAACCTGGCCCAGTGGGAGATGTCCCTGCCCAAGGCAGGAGGGTTGGAACTGGATGATCTTTAAGGCCTCTTCCTGTCCAAACCATTCTGTGACTTTATGAATAAGGGATGATTTTTATAATTTAATTTCCATCCCTGAATGTCAACCAACTCAAACAGAATTGGATCTGTTTGGTGCATACTGAAATGCGACTTTGACCGCATGTCATGAACTGATGGAAAGTTTTGCTTTCCCACTCTGTTCTCTATGGCTGAGGGTGCAGAGCACACAGTAGAAGCTTCCAAGGCACCAATATATTAGAGAGGAAACCCCCAGATGTTTTAATAACCCACAGCTACAAAACTTCAGTCGAAATGGCAAGTGCTCTGATCCTTAATTGACCACGGCAGATTTGGAAAGCTGGAGAAAGTGCTACAACAGTCAGACTGAACTAAAAACGTTCAGCAGTCATTTTTGTTCTAGCTAATATTTCAATACAGAGCAAAAACTTGAGACTCCTCCATTTACAACATCTAACAAGTTTTGGTTATGGACGACCAAACTATTGATTTCTACTCTGGAATACTTCATAATAATGTCTTTAAATATTCAATAAGCAGTAAGTTTTAATTTAAAATGATCAGTTCTACATAACTAATGGTGCACAAAATGTAAGGCTATAAAGAATTAACTGCCTATATGTATTCATAGTCAGGCAGTAGGTGAAAAAGTAAATAAAGAATGTTCAGCAACATATACAGACAGGACCTTGATCATCTTAGTCCTTATATTTTGGGACACAACGAGGTCTTCAGGCTTTGAAAGCCTCCATTCAATCCTTTAGAAGAGTGACCTGGGCTCCCCAAATAAGTCGGAGACAATGCTGAGTTAAGGCGTGTACCAGCCCCAATCAATGTATTTTCCATTTGGTGGAATGCCCACAGCACACTATCCATCACCAGTAATGGAAATGTGCATTAGAGGTTTGAGGTTAGACAGTCTTAGATTTCCTCCCTCCTTCATCTCACCATAGAAATCTCAAAAAACCTGAGCAGAGAGAAGAGGAGGGAGTTGCTCCCTTTGAATCATTCGTTACCATAAACCTGATGACTTGGATTCCAGTCTGGGACAAGTGTGTCATGAGACCTGTTGAAAAAAGGTCTGTTTCAAATAGACACACACCCATCTGGATGGTCCTTCTGGTTTTGTCTTCTTTTTAGGTTTGGTTTGGCTCTCCTGGCACTTGTTATTTCACTTTTCAAAGAAAGCTGCCAAATGTGGACAGTGGGTGTGTCTTGTTGACATCTTGCGGTCCGTACAATATGTCCATTTTGCTGATTGTCAGGACAATATGATTAAGACCTCAAAATCAAGGGACATTTTAGCCTGTGACATGTGTTGAACAGCAGCAGTGTTTGTTGAACAGCAGCAATTAAGCCTCATTTCAACAGTCAAGGATGACCACCTCCATCACTCTTCCTCAACCACCCTCCCTCAGTCCCCAGCTGTATCATTTGTCTGGGTCCTCCTTCAGCCACCAGGCTTAGGCACAACTCCAGCCAGAGCAATACCGGCAACCAGACTGAGCTAAACCCAGCCCCAGTACCCTGTGTCCAGCCACGGCCAGGAAACAGCTGTTTAGGAACAGACACAAGGCAAGAGAACTATGCTCCTTGTGGTACAGTCTCTAAATAACCAGCAGTTTAAGGAAATAGTTCCTGATTTCCAGAAGTAGACTGTTCCCACAAGATTGTGTGCATCCAAGGCTTGGTGTTCCCTCCCAGCCAACTGGCAGAGGTTAGATCTTCAATCTGTCAACCCTGAAACACTGCAGATTAGGCCAAATTCTCTGCCAATAAAAAAACCAGTGACATTTCACCAGCGTGGAAGATATTAACATTATATGAGTTCTTTGGAGTCCTGTCTGAAAATGAAAGCATCCTAGGGCCCAGTTCTCATGTAGATAGAGGATCTTTAAATCATAGCAGCAATAAGGAAAAGATTAGAAGCAATCCTGAATTTTATTTGGCTGGCCCTGAAGAGCCTTAGCCCAAGTTTGAGAGAGGTTTTGTTATGAATTTAAAAGTAATAGATAACCCCTGAACATTAATCTCCTTTTAAGCACCACACATTGGACACAGTACTGAGAAAACCAAGGTTCAGATGTGAATATATGAAAGAAATTAAATTAAAGTGTCACAACTAACTATCCACATGGCTAAAGTGATTTAGAGCAGCCATGAATACAGCCAAGCACTGATAGGAAGAGTAGCATACATAGTAAAATGATATAGTGTGGTATAATATTTATTAATCTTTTCAAGAATTATTTCAGTATAAATGACTTCAATGACTCAGAAAATCCCTGCCAAAACAGTGTAACATATATCACACACCACACAGAGAGAAAGGGACCAAGGTATGGGATACTCTTATTAAAATCACAGAATAATTTAAGTAAGAAGGGACCTCTGGAAGTCATCTACTCCAACCTCCAGTTCAAAGCAGGTGTAATTAGACCAGGCTGCTCAGGGACATGTCTAGTTGAGTCTTGAACATTTCCAAGGCCAGAAATTCCACAAAATTTAAGTCATGATGTTAGAAAAATCATTTCATTTTAGTTACAACTGTCAAACACCATTATTCCTCCATTACAGCGTGCACATTACATTTACTACTTCCCACCATTTCTGTTTCTTATTGCTGTTCTGCTGGGATTCCAGAAAATAATTTGATGAAGAAATTCTTTGCAGAGGCCTCCCTCAGCTTCTGGAGCTGATAGGACAGGGAAAAGGACCTGTCAGCATTTGTCCTTTGAGCCAAAACATTTGTTAGAAGGAGCATAAAATGAGACAGGTTGAGTATATACATTTCTGGGGAAGGATTCAGAACTTCCTGGTGGATTGCAGATTTTGGGCACTATCATTCTGGAGGGGCACACAGGAAGAGGCAGGCAACAGCTACAAGACAGCCTGAATCTGCACTCCAGCCCATGCACAGCCTGGCTCACACCCCACACCTCTACTGAGAGGTTGTTATTGCACAAACCCTCCTTTGTCTTCAAGCAGATCCTGTGAGTTGCAGGCAGAAATGATCTCCTGTTCCAATCAGAAGTTTGTGGGACTCCATCTTAACAGAGAACAACATTATCGTGATAAAAGCAAAACCAGAAAACCAAACAAAGTCCATTGGGAAGTCTGGAGTTCAGGAGTGGCCAGGATAAGTCACGAAGTGACACACTTTGAACAATAAACCAGCTTTGGGCTCACATATACACTGCTCAGTGTCCCTGCTGAGCCACAAAAGAACAGAATAACTTCAAAAAATTCTGGGTCAGATGAATAATTTCTATCCCCCTGTCCAGCCCAAACCATAATCTGTTCCAAAAGGAGGGACTGATTCTATCAGGCATCACTCAGAGCAGACAACCCATCCCTAGAATTTCCATTGTCCCAGACATTTGACTGCACAAGACAATTCCAAACAATCCCTGGGCTGTGTTCCTCGTCACTCTGCAAGCTCCATTGGTTGGGAGGGATGACTAAATACAGTGGACAACAGCAATTAATGAAACAAAGAGAAGGATGATCCTGTAACTTTAAAATGCCTCTCCCCTTTTCCTCAAACTCCCACCCTTCACTCTTATAATGAAGGGAAGGGTATCTATGAAGCAGAAGCCAAAAATTAACTTAGCAGTATATTACAGAGTTGGAACAAAAATCAGGTGGAGGCAACACATGCTCAGCTCAGTATGTGAAAGTCTGGGAAGGATTCTGGTGCTTTCCCAAGCACAGAGACAGGGAAGACAACTCAGTTCATCAGTGCTACAGCCACCATCATCACAAATTTGATGATGCAGATTTTTCCAGTTTCTTATTTCAGTCACGTTTCCTAACATGTGGCCCAAACTCAGGTTACAGATTTCACAGAATATTGTGACATGGAAGGGACTCCCAAGGATCCCTGGGTCCAGCTCTTAAGTGAATGGCTTTTACAGGGATCAAACAGAGATTGATCTCACAGTGATCAGACAGAAGGGACTTTTGCAAGATAAAAAAATGAGTTTTTGTGTAATAACAACCCATTTGCCATCACTTTGCACATGGTGATGACAAGCCACAGTCATGCTCCAGGAATTAGGTGTATCTTAATTAACCTGGGTGACTAAAGGAAAATGGAGTTTTACATGCTAGGACAAAGGATTTCAAGCCTTCCCTTCTGGTCACTAACAACAGCATATACCAACATCTGTCTTAATTCTTTAAAGTGCAACAGAAATGAAGGTCAGGCATGCGACACTTGCAAACTCATCTGGACCAATAAATGTCTGCAGATTTGGGTGAACCTGCTTAAAAACCATGTCTAAGTGATGTCACCCTTTCCCCAAACCTGCAATATCCCGGGATTTACAACATCCTCCTTGTATGGAATCAAAGCACCACTGCTTGTTCTGATAAAAGCTTTAACTTCACAGACATTACCCCAACAACATGGCATGGGTTTAACAAAAGGCTCAAATATCAGACTGCATCACAAGACTCAGCCTCATATTTCCTTCCTGCTCAGCTGCAGGGAGCACTCACTGGTGAGCCACAGGCAGAAGACTCACAGAGTCCCTCAGAGCAGGCTGGCAGGCTCACCACAGCTCTGCAGGGGTTATTTATCACTGTTTATGCACCTGCTTGTACACATGTGCATAAAATAAAGCCATCCAATGCCCATCATCCTGGCCAAGGGTATTGCAGACTGTCATCTGCAAATATCATCTGCATATCATCCCAAACAAGTCTTGGGGCTCTAAGATCCAACACAGGCCCCCTAAGACTCACTCACCATTACAAATTACCTATTAATGCTGCTTCACTTCCAGGAGCTGCAGTGGATCTCATCTGGGAGCCATTTGCAGGCAGGCAACAGCAAATGGGCAAATCAAGACCCCAGACTTTCAAAGGAGCATTTTCTTGAGGAAAAAGCAACCTGTGATCTCTCACACAGCCCAAGTCAGCAGGGTTTGGTTTCTCTCCTTGTTACTATCTTCCAGTGGCACCAGACACAGCTTGCCAGGCCCCACTCTTCTGAAGATTCACTGGGCAACCAGGGCTGTGACCACACTGCCAAGTCTTTCATTCTTACTCCTTGCTCTCAGCAGTCTGCCTTTTTCCAAGGGGAAGAAGTTCTGACATATCAGGAAACTTTGCACAGAGCAGCTGAACTCCAGTCCTCACTGCCTCCCCACACTCTTTCCTCTTCCTCGGGAGGCACCTTCACAGCAGCAGCTTTCATCCAGGCAGTGTTCCTCAGCTTAACATCATCACTCTATAAAAAGGTCTCTAACACAAGCTCAGAAGTACTCCAGCTCACTCCTAGGGCAGCATATTCCCAATTCAGCCTTTGCTCAGCTTACAGCTCTCCATAAAAGCAGCATCAGCACACTACTTACACACCAGCCTTCCCCTACAAGTCCAGCTCCTTCCTTGCTACTAAACCAAGTGCAGGTGTGGCCAACTGAGCAGGGCTGGCCACCCTTAGAAGGTGCAAATACCTCCCACGTCCTAGCAGTGACTAGAGGGGATTTGTTTTCAGATTGCTCTAATACAGCTGCAATAAGGAGAAGGGGGGAAAAGTGTCTTTGGGAATGTTTTAGGTAGCCTTCTGATTCACAAGAATCAAAGTTATTTTTAGGATGTTCTTTATTTGAAATTGAAAAGCTCCTTTATTTAAGTCCAGTAAAGAATCAAGAACAAACATAAACAGCTGAGGGAAAATTAGGTAGTGATGAACAAGGTGTCTTTCATTATGTGGGACTGGGCTGAAGCAGCCTGTTTTAGCACTTAATAAAGGAGCATCTTCCTCCCCTTGCAATGTGAACTGTTAATCTGGCATTTGCAGACGAGATGGAGGAATCATGTGTTTCCTGTGTATTGTACCAAGAGGTTTGACAGGTGGCAGTGGAGCAGCCTAATCCATGTGCCTCAGGCTTGGGCTGCCAGTGCTGCTCATCAGCCCTCTCATGGCCAGGGCTGTACCCTCAGAGCCCCAGATAGCAACAGCAAGGAATTGTTGAAGCCCTTCTGCCTCTTTCTAGGAGGTCTGGAAAGGTGTGGAAAAGGTTTTGTCACCCACAGGGTCCTTGGCCAATTGAGAGGATTGGCACAGTCATTGCAGACTGCCCTAAAGTCTCTTCCCAGCTGTCAGATGCAGTCAAACTCCAAGCCTGCTCCTCCTATCCTAATCAACAACAGCACCATAAATAAAGGGAATGCTTGTGATTTTAAAGGATTCATTTCTACTGGAAGGTAAAACAGGGAGGCAGAATTGTAATGTATGTTTAATTACAGCACTCAAAACCAAGCTTAACTGGAGCTGATAGAAGTCTTTTCATTGACTTCACTTGGCAAAATCAGGGTCATCCTTAGACAAATTCCTTGTTTTCCTTCCAGATCTGCTGGCAGCCTTAATGGCATTAGAATCGTGTGTGTAATATCTTTAATCTGTACATGATCAATTCATGCTGCCATAAAGGAAATGGAAATTATGAAAGGTGCCAGAAGAAACTGGACTTTCTGCATGCTCCATAACACAAATCCTCTCTGTATTATTCTGTCCTCTTTCTGGGTGAGAACAAGCTTTGTCCTATGGGTGCTTTTTCCCAAAAAGGAGCTCAAACTGGCTGATCAGTGTCTAAAGCAGGATAAAATCTGTGATGATCTGCACGACTTTTAAAGCCCAGGCTTTCAGGGGTCATGGCAACACAAAAGCTACCTGTGAATACCATCGTCCTAAACCCAAGAAAGGAAAACATTTAAGGTTTTCAGTTTGCACAACCAATCTTCCGTCATCCTGGCAACTTCATTCCATCTGGAACATCCTGTCTTCATATTTCAGAAAATACGGAATGAGGGAGGGCAGGAAATATTAAGAGTTCAAGAAAGAATTTTTGAAAGTTCTTTGCGTCAGAATGGAAATAATTTTCCTTCCCGCTCCTTTTTGCCCCCTCTACCACCACATGCTACAGTATTTTCCATCTCGTTGCGCTTTGTATTTGACCTCTTGGTGAAAGTCAGGAAACATCATCCACCTAATTGTGAGCACCTGCACTGCTGCAGGTGTGAGGGGAAACACCTCATTGAGTGGCTCAGGGAACTCTCTGCTGATTTACAGTATTAACACCCCTCACATCCAGAAAAAGCAGCCTGTGTTCATTGTTAATGCAGCGGCAGAGGGACATGTCAGAAATGCCACTCGTGGTAGTAAAGGTGGTTATGGCTGCTTCATTTTTGAGAAAGGAGGTAATCCTTAGTTTCAGGGCTGCCTGGTGTGCGTTTTCAGCAAACTTTGTTCTCTCTTTTGAAACCTTCCCCTTTCCTGCCTCGACCTAGGCTGAGGGGAGTACACACACACGTTCCCTCTGAGTGCATGGGACACGCTGCACTGCCTTCAGCAGGGCTGACCACGCACACCATGTGCTGCCTATAGTACATTTGCAGGGCTTTTTCTGTTTAACTTTTAAACTGGACTCATATGAGACTCTCCCCAGCCAGACACCTCATTAAAGCTGACAGATTTACAATCCCCAGCTTGCAGTTTCTGGACTGTGGGTGGCCTTGGCCTTGGCCAACTTGCGAAATTTTGCATGCCACCATTTTCCAGTTGTAGAATAGGAAGAAGAAGAATCCTCCTTAACTCCCATACACAGCCTTGGTGCTCTGAGTAAAGCACTAATATTTCAAAGAGGACCTGCCTGTTATGACATGCCCCTCCACCGATTGTAACAATGGAACCTCAACCACAGATGGGGCTCCTAATAAAAATAAATTAGTGCTGCTGTTGTAAAAACAAATAAATAACACTAATAACTTCAGGAGAACTCTGTCAACACAGATGATGGGCAGGGCTGTCAGAGTATTTATTTACTACGTTTCCAGAACTTGGCTGTTGACCTTTTACCTTCTAGAAACAGCCATGCTACAGAAACCTCCCTGAAGAACAGTCTCTGTCTCCCCACACAAACAGCTGAGAACCCTCTGGAGAGCTGCTAGTGAGATATATGCACTGTCTGTCAGTGGTGAAGGAGTCAATTCAACCCCACGATTCAAACAAATGCGCTTTAAGAGCATCTAATGTTTATATTGGCTTTGTGTCTGCAACGCTATTTTGAGAATGGTCTGCCTAAGGCATTTTTCTCATTTCCAGACTGAAAGGTACTTTAATGGGGCCATGCCTGCAATGGTTTAGTTCCTGTGTTGGGCTCCTTGCCGAGGCTTCCACCTGCCTGTTTAATGGCAGAGCTTTTCAACTGCTCTGCATGGGGTGGTATCTGCACTTTAAGGACTCTGCAGTGATGGTGCTGCCTGGTATCTGTGCTGCACCCTCCTCGTGTCCCCAGGCTGAGAGCAATCAGAGCTAGGCAGAGCAGGGAAGGAGTAAGAAAAAGCAATATTTACACAGTAAACTTTCCAAGCGTTCAGGAGAGAATGGCTTGCAGATGTATATGTTTAAATGACATTTACACTCCCATTGTTTCCTTTAACTTGGTGCACATCTTACTCTGGGCTTCTTTGGATGAAAAAAAACAATTCTGCTGAGAGCTGTGTTCTTGGTGAGAAATAACACCCTTCCCCTTCCCTCTCAGATGTACTAAGCACTAAGAAAAAAACCCAATCAGCATTGTAGAATTGTGTGTTTACTGGGGAGGGCTCCCTTAGATACATGAGCTTGAGACAGCTGGGTCTCCTTCAGCCAGAATAGCAAGCAGAAGACTTCAGGTACCTGGTACAGGGGTTCAGAGCAGAGCTGGCACAACATTTAAAATCACCCACTCCAAGGCTCCAGAGGAAAGGACTAAAGTAAGGAAATCCCTACACAATGTAATATTCAGGCCTATTTTCCCCTAGGCAAAGGCATACAGCTGAACCAAACCTTCTATTATTTTTTCTTTTTATAAACTGGGAGTCCAAGATTTCTACACTCTTTCCTACTTCAGTAATCCTGGTCACACCTAACGCTCTAGACTAGGCAAGGAAAAACAGCATCTTACAGTTCTGGTAGTCAGCAGACTACCAGATAGCAATAAAAGCAAATAACTTCTTCAGTTGTTGCCTGCTTATTTTTTGAATACCCCTGTGGATACAGGAGATTGCAGTTAATATAAGTCACATCATCCTGACAGTGTGCCAAGCACCAGGAATCACTGTAGGCAGCAATAGCTTGTTTCTGGAAGTTAATGCTGGAGTTATGGGCTATTTTCTTCCACATGTGCAGCCAGGAAGGCAAGGGGAAACACCACCAAACACTTCCAGTTTCCTTTGTGTTAGTGCTTTGGTTCTACACAAATAACTCAAGTGAGGGCTGACAATCAGCAAGTGAAAATCAACACCTGAGCAAAGGTCACTAGGAAAACATAATGCTACCTTTTCCATAAATAATTAGGACGTTGTACAGCCACTCAAAGTCCAGCCTATCACTCACCCGAGCCAAGGACTACAGAGACTTTTGCAGGCTTTGTAACACCCTTGCCATTTGTTAACGTCTCCACAGAAAAATTCTATTTAATTTAACCAGTAGTCTCTTCCCAGATGCAAAGATACTTTGGCATCCCACTCTGCAACATCTCTATTTTTGATTTTCTGTCTTGGAAATTGGTTTTGTGGTTGAACCACATATTTTTTTCACTTCCTATGATTGACATATGATCTGAGCTTGGCTAGAGGAAAGGGATGTTCTGCATAACACATCATCAAGAGAAAACTTGCCCCGAACAAGGAATTTGTATGGACTAGGTCTGAGTGGTAAAGAAGGTCAGAATGAAAACATATGACATGTAGAGAAACAGCCCTATGAGATTAATGTGAAGGCAGGAGGAGAAATGAGGTATCTATTGCAATGCAGTCCTTCATCTGGGGTACTTTGCACGCCTTGGGGTTTTGCTGAACCGACAATCTGCACAGCAACCTCATCTGAAATACCTTGCCAACAGAAGGTGACAAGTCAGAGCCCACAGTCCTGCTCAGACTCCAGCTGAAGTGAGAAATAAGGGCTGAGGTGCCTCCTCCCATGGTGACACGCGGGATTTGTCTGTCCTGAGATGGAGGGTGAGTGATTCTGCTGGTGTTTCCAGTAACACAGCTCCTGATGCTGTCTGCTCCTCTTGGGGCCACATTGAAATCCTCGCAGAATTACATTGCAGAAATCCAGAAGTACTGATTAAGTACAAGATGGTACATGATTACAAACCAAAATGTGACCAGGTCCCGGGAAATCATTCCTTCCACAGCTGAGGAAGCTGTGACTGTGTGGATCTAAATTGCACAGTGCCAGTGAGGGAAGAATTGTGCCCTCTGAACCCAGCAGACCTAACCAGGCATTGCTTTTAGTGCATTGCTTTTAGTTTTTTCCAGATGCCTTTGCAAAATAGCAAGTTCCTGGTCCAGAGAAAGCAATAATATGCTAGGAATCAAGTTAAATCGTCCCAGTGAAGAATTTTCATAGGTATGTATTTCATAAGCATCAGAAGTGAAAGATCACGCTGGATTCACTACAGACCAATATTTCTGCACACATGTGAACTGCTGAAAGTACAGTGCACAACTCAACTGTGTAACACAGCAGAAAGCCAGCTCCACTTGGTTCATTTTACAAATTCCAAATGTTGTTTTTCACCAAAACCTTCTTCTCATTCTTTTTTCTTTTTAAACGGAACTGTCATTCACTACAGGACTGAATGGAAATGATCAAACTGCAGTCACTGGAAAGACTTCTGTACATGTTGGATTGGATTCTACTGGAGTAGCTTGAAGCAAATGTTTATATATACTTCCAGTGAGTTTATTTTCTTAGGGTGAATGAAAATAGAAACTTCTTGGAGCAGGGAATGGAGAAAATCAGCTTTCCACGGAAACCACAACTGAGAAGAATTTGATAACAGTTCAGAATAAGGAGTACTACGATATTTTAGTTTCACTGAAGGCTTATCTTCCTTCAGAAATTTATTGCACCTTATATACTTAGAACTGGTTACCCACAGGTTGCCTTCATGTGAGCACTGTGAAATACTGATTTTAGCAGAGGTATTTTGATGTTTTACCAGCATCCCGGGAAACCAAGTCAGAGCTATTTTAGGCAGAAGTCAAACACTTTATTTCCAATGCCTCAAGAAATAACAGAGCAGCCAATTATTTCCCTCTGCCCCTTACAGCACATATGAAATTAGCAATATCACCCAATCACATGTCAAAGCCACAAAACCACTCTCTAAATAGGTTCAATACCTAGCCAAGGCTGCAAACCTACCAGAATAAAGGAAGCTCAAGTGGAGTCTTGCTATGTCCAGCACTTTGCCCAGTTCTAATAATTCCATACAGAAAACAGGCGGGTATTACATGCTGTTGGCTGATGAGGGATAAAAGATACATTCTGTGAGGCTTCAAGGCTTGATGTGGACGTTCAAGTGTTCTTTCCTAAATCTTAAACACCTTTTTACCCTTCCCTATAAGGCACATACAGCATCGTTGCTCAGTTCTTAACAATCTGTCCCTGACACAAGAAACAAGGAAGGAAACTGGAATAACTCGACCAAACCCTGCTGTTCTCTTCCACTGAAGAGTTTCAAGCATTTTGAGATTCCCCACTGAGAGGGAGGCAAAGAGAAGGCTCTGCCTTGGCAGAAGAGGGAGACATCAGCAGGAGCATGAAAGAGTTGGGGTGATTAGGATTGGCCAAAAACCCAACGTCATCAGATGGATGTGAGAAACCTCCAGTGCAGAGTGAAAATTGGAGAAATAAGAAAATGTAATTGAAATGACTTTATTTTCAATAAATAAAATTTATTTTCCTTAAGACTGTAGAACACCTGGTGCAAATGCCTCAGTTTCTGTCACCTCTGTAACAACTCTGAGTCTTGCTCTTATAGACTGGCTTCAGGAAAGGAATGTAAAATGCCTACATGTCCAGTCACTCCCCAACTTTTCATTTGGTTCGCACTGAGAGGATGCAAAATGGCCTGGGAAGTGAGTCTCAAATCAATGGGACCCATAAGAGTGACTGGAAGCCAAAGAAAGACAAATTAGAAAACACCTCAAATAACTATTTCTCCTATTGAAAAATAAGCAGTAATTATATTCTTATTATTCTACAGGAAAAAAAATGATTGTCACGGAATTGTCACCAGAAAAAACAAACTACATCCAAATAATTGTTTTGGTAAAAAATTTATCTTGGCAAAAAGCTTTCTCTTGGTAAATAAATGATCCCTTCTATGGCTGAAGGTGAACAGCTCTGAGTGTCTTACAGCATCTGCACTGCTAAAACCTGCTTTTCTTGCCAGCCCTCGTCACTCATAAAACAGCCCGGTATCAGCGCAGCCCCTGCAGTACAATTCAGACACATTCAGGTCCTGGGGGAGAGAATAAAACAGGAGAGGCTTGGAACTATGGGTCCCATGGGACACCACCACAAAACAGATGCAGAGATTTATTTCTGTTGTAACAAAATCCCAATTTCTGATGGGGAAAGATTTGGTCTGGATTGTCTTTTCTGGCTTCATCTAGTGTTTGAGTACAAAGCTACAGGAGGAATCACATTCATTTGTTTTAACACTTCAGAAGCAAAAGGCAATGCACCATTGATCTAGTTTCATTTCATCTGTTTAAGAGAACATTTTGTACTGTCAATGAAGTATCAAGTCCTGACTTGTGCAAAGCTCATAATAAAATTGGAGACCAACAACACTTCTGTTTGGAAATAAGGTCAAAGGTAGGAATGACAGGCATGAAAAGATATCCACAAAGTTAAGACCATGACTTGAAAAGCAAAATAATAAGTTAACAGCCCTGAAACCACAGCTCCCCATGACTTGTGCACAGTGTGTGGAAGGACAGACTGGTTTTGACTAAACTGCCTCACTCTGCCAAGGAGTTATTTCTCAGGAAAACTCCTCAGAGCTTTTCAACCCACAAAAAATCTCCCATTATATTATCTTTTCATTCAGATTTGGAACTGAGACAAACAGCAGCTTGTCAGGTTTTCTTCAAGATGGAAATTCTGGGGAAGGTTGCTCAGCTCTTTTTGTCAGCTGTCATGGAAGATAAATGATTGTCTAAGCAGAATTCTGCCAGGGCTTCCTTCGGGGTGCTTTGGCTGAGATCAGCTTGAGGATTGTCCTCCTACCAGGCACTGACACAAAGCACCTTTGTGACTTCTGCTGGACAGCTCCAGAGGGCCTGCAAGGAGAGGCAAAATTGGGAAAGGTGGGAGTGGTGGTCTGTTCTCTACAGATCCACATACAGCCAGCTCTGCTGCTGCTAACTGTGACAACACTGAGGAAATTTCTCTGTTTCCAGGAGATCCTCTAGCGGCTGTGCTGCTGCCACAGGGTCAGGCTGAATTCTACAAACAAGCTTTAAAAAGTTCAAGTTGTTCCATGCATGCAATCACAGCCTTTGTGATTTGTTCATTTCTTTTATAGTAAACAATATGTTTTCTCAGTTATTTACCAACAGTTGCAGAAGCTGCTTCTCTGTGCTCCCCTGCCTGAAGGTCAGGAGAGGTCATCACATATTTCTCACAGATTTTCTTCCTGGATTATCAGTAACACGCTGTAAGGCTTCCTTTGACAAAAAATGATCATACAAATGGACAGCACAGAGCTGGTTTTATCAATCCAAACTGCATATCCCTAGAGGAAATTAGCAGATGCCTTTTCGTTGGGATTCAGTGAAGGAAAACCATTCCCAGAAGCTTAACATAGCAGACTGAGTACTTGTCAAGGCCCCCTGTACCTGTGCCTGCCATACACACTGGAAGTTCTGCCATCAGAGTAGGCAATTCCTCTGTGTGAAAAGGAGAGCAGCAAAAGGACACCAAAACCACTTGGACTTTGGGCGTGGTTCAGCTCCAGAAACTGCTGTGTTCAAATTCACCTTCTGCAGGGTATTAACCTGCCACCTGATCAGCAGCTGCTCCAGCTGAGAGGAGGATCATGTCTGTTTATACAGGGCATATGGAAACATGTCTAGGAAAACACAGGCATGGCCAAAACTGCACCTGCAAAAAGGGACTTCCTTATTCTTCTTCCCCCAAATTAAGAAATCCCCAGTGTCAGCAAGCTGAGTACTTTCTTATTCACATTGGGGACCTTCCTCAGACCTTTCTGCCTTTTTCAAAATGATTCTTCTTTCCCTTGTTGACAAAGCCTTTTCTGCGGTTGTTTTTCAGCTGTGGAACAAGCCATGAGATTTACTTGTTTAAGAGCACTGTGCACACACAAAACTCCAAACCATTTGCACAGTCTCCCTTCTCTCCTTAAGATCTCCTTCAAAGTACCCCAGGCAGGACCTCTCTCCATCACAGGGTGCCTGGAGGAGCAGCTGAGATTCCACTTGGATGTAAATAGGGGAGGAGCAAAGCACAGAGCCCATCTGGAATATCCTGGATAAAGCAACAATACTCTGGATAATAGGGCTGTTCTCCTTAACCCTCCCCCTCTCCATCCACATCCCAGCCATCTCTTTCAAAGGGCAGACTCTAAACACAGCTGCTGGGTCTGTCCTTAGCCCAAGAGGCTACATCTGGCAGAGCAGCTCGAGATGTCTCTGATTTGGGCATTCCCAAAATAATGTCATCTCCTCTTGGCCTCTGTTCCTGTCACCACTCGAGTGCAAAAACTCTGCTGTTCCTGTGTAACTCACGAGGAATTCGGGTATCAACTTCTCCTGTGATCATCACTCAGAACCAGGAATCCAGGCCATTCCAGCATCCAGCCTGGAAACTGACTCGTTACTACTGACTGACCCAGCTTCAGAAATAACTTTTGGTCTCCACTGTAAGTCCCAGGACTATTTTTCGAAGGACTATTTCCTTTACACACCCACTTGCATGCTGAGAATCTAACATTCTTTCCTATCAAAACCTGGGCTGGGCTCATAACCTTCCAAACAAATCATTTCCAAGCTCCTATTAATCATTTATTTTTCATCTCTACCATAGACATTATCCCTCTCTGGTAATTTGAACCTGGATGACACAGAAATTTTGAATAGATTTAATTTCATTTTTGCTCAGCAAGTGTCCTGTCCATGTCTGGTGAGAAGATGGGTGAGTTTTTCCAAAGGGAAAAATGTTACATCTTCTTTTACTTATTTCAATGTGCACATCCTCTGATGATGCCATTTTCCCAAGGTAGAAGGCCCTTGAGTATTTATTTTTCAATCACAGATGTCCCAACTATTTGCATAGAACATAACATTGTTGCAGGATGATCTCTTGGCATAACTAGTGACACTGATTATATTTAACTGGTTTTCCCAGTTCTTCCTGGTGACCTAAATAGCTTCAAGCCAAAGATTTCACATGAAAAATGCAGGATGTACTTCACATAACCCTGTGAAAACATGATGCCAGTATCTGGATGCATATGGAATTTGGTATTCCCTGAAATCACTGGACCAGGGTGACAGGAGTACCCAACCCTCTAGGCAGCACATCACACGACAGATTATCCTTGCCTAGGGCAGAGAGCCACTAGGGAGGTTAAACTATTCAGGTTGCTTTTTAAACATTTCCTCCTTCCTCACAAGCTGACACTGGGGTTTAACAAGGCTGAAGCTCTGGAACAATGATTAGACATTTTCCTATACAAGAAATCCTCTCAGAGTTCTGTTATACTCCAAGCCTTGGCTGTATCCAGTTGCCATGATTCCACCTTCCCATCCTATGCAGTAGCTCACACACACTATTCCTCATCTCCAGGAAATCCAAAGGGTACTGTAGAGCATGGATTTGTTGGCTGTCTCTCTTGCCAGCTCCTTCTGTAATACTGACACATTTTCAGCATTATTTCTGCCAGGGCTGTCACTCCCCAGCACAGGTTATCCTGTACTAAGCACTGACATATTCCCTGGGAGTCTCTGGAAAACAGTCACAATCCCTGCAACAATTTACTGAACTCATAGAAGCATCTCTTGAGTGACTCTAATGTTAAATTTCTTACAGTTGTCCTTCAGTCCCTTTTTTGGCATTCCTGAAATATATCAATGTACTGGCACCAGAACTTACTCCTCAGTAGGGCCAATACTTTATGAGCAGATGACAGACACAGTTGGCTTTGTACTCCCCATAAGATGCAAAGGGTTTTCCAGTTTAACTATGAACACTATGATGATACCCTTTCCCACACATCTAAATCAATCCCTGCCTTGAGAATATCAGCAACCAGCTCCTCTGATCAGGTACTTCAAACTATTAATATTACCCTAATTGTTACAATATCTAAAATTGCAAACCCATTTCTAATCCCTGAGAGTTTGTCCTATTGGTCTTTGTCAAAGAGTACGGATAATTCTTCAATTTGCATTTAGTACCTTCAGTCCCTAACTGCCTAGGAGATTTCATTCAGTCTCAAAATCACTAAAACATGAGTTTCTGCTCAAGAAGAAATTCCTAATGCTTTGGGCCACATACACTTCCCCTTCTGCCAGCAATTGTCTGTGAATTCTTACATTATTATCTCCACAAACTGAACTACACCTCTAGGACATTTCTGAAAGGAAAATATTCATCTCATCTATTTTAGCTCTACCACAGACGGAGGGGCATGGCCCAATGTCCACAGCAGCACTCCCTGCAGAGGCTATTTGCAAGATGTATCCCTTCCATGCCAACACACAAACCCACATCCTGGACTCCTGGTGGACTGTTTCCTCACAGCCTCCCCATTCCTACACCCAGTTCTGGGCTGCAGCTGCTCCTTGCTAGTCCCTGCCGGCCTTCCCTGCCTCACTCCAGCAAGTGGGAGGTGGCAGGAGGAGCAGCTGGCCAGGCAGCCACAAGGCCACTGCTGCTGCTGGCACGGAGAACATGAGCCTGTCAGGCCCCAGGGAGGCTGGCACAGCCAGGGGCAGTGACAGTGCCTGCAAATGAAAAGCTGTCTCACCCCCTCCCAAGCTTTCTGAGACTCTTCTGGAGGTGATCCAGACGCTGCATAGCTCCCCATGAGCCAGTTACTGCCCCAACGTGGTGCTCCAGCACTAAATCCCCATCCCATGCCAAGACTGCCTGAGTGGATTGTTCCACAAGCACGAGCTTTGCAACCCACACCCCAGTGTGACTTCTCAGCTGCAACCACAGCCAGAGGTCACAAGCCATCGTACACAA
Source organism: Polioptila caerulea (assembly GCA_013397295.1). Lineage (NCBI taxonomy): Eukaryota > Metazoa > Chordata > Aves > Passeriformes > Certhiidae > Polioptila > Polioptila caerulea. The sequence continues at coordinate 389,625 of VYXF01004859.1, read as the reverse complement.
CCACCTTCCCCAGGGATCTGTCTCATTCCTGGAATCACTGTCAGAGCAACTCTTGGGTTAGGTCACAGCAGTTCAGTATGGCCAGCCTGAACAGGAGGGCACAATTTGAAGTGGACCAGAGAAAAGATGAGGAGATGCTCCAGAGGGTGGTTGGTCCCAGTCATGAGCATTTGGCAGGGTGTCACAGCTTCGTGGTCAGGGCTGTGCCCCAGACAGACTGGCCAGAACATCAGAGGGTCACTTGCATTTGCACAGAGACACCAAGTACATTCACTCATCCAGCTGCCAACATTTGTGCTGGGCTGCTGGCAGCACTGCACTGTGCCACATCAGGGCCACTGCCTGTGGAATCCCCTGCCACCATGGGCCATGCTGCTTCTCTCCTGACAAAGCAGCTGCTCCTCTCAGGCACCATTTGTTGGTGCTGCTCTGTCCGGTGTCTGCTCGCACAGATATTACATATTGACCTGAGCTGCCATTGCTTCCAGTCTTAATTCAACAGCTCACACAGTTTGTGAGATTTTTACTCTTCAGCACTGCAGTCCTGCTGCCCACATTATCTGAATTAGTTGTAAAAAGGCTTCTTCTCAGAGCTGGAATACAAATCTGCTCAAAACCTCACCCAAACCCTGCAAATTGCTGTCTGGCATCCTGAAGTGGAACCTTGATCCAAATCTGAATTGGAACCCACTTTGAAGCTGACCTGCTCTGAGAAAGAGGTTTGACCAGATGACTTCCAGAAGACAATAGAGGGGAAGGTCCAACTCTCACCTCTATTTCTGCTCCCAAGCAGATACATCCATATGAGCACCAGACTGGAAAACACAACATGGTTTTACTCTGTGGTTGACAGTGCAGCTCCCACACGATACTTCTGCCACCATTTGGAAATGCAGATGCAAACACCTGCCTGTGCTCCAAGAGTTGTGACCCAGCAAATAAACCCTCTCTCTCAGCAGCTGGACAGAATTGTTTCTTTAGTATACACAATATTTCACTATCAACCTTTTTGTTTATACAGGCATTTGCATCACAAATAGTCATTTACCTCTGGAAGACTAAATACTTCATTTAAATTATGCCAAATTGCAACTTCTGGCTGGTTTTGCTCAAAATTAAGTGTAAAAATCAGAAACTGATTGAAACATACTTTTATCTTTGAAGCTGTTCTGTCTTGGAAAGAAATCAGAATCTGCAAATTATATTTTCCTCAAAAATCCTTGCCTTGTCCTCTTCTATATTGATTAGGGGTTTTCAGCTGTTTTTTATTAGTACTATAAGAAAAACAAGCATGAGCTGTCTCTCCTGTATATTAACCTGGAGCCCACTGGAGATCATATCATCCTTCCAGTACCTGAAGGGAGCCTACAAGAAACATGGAGAGAGACTATTTACAAGAACAGGGAGGAATGGATTCAAACTAAAACAGAGTCAGATATCAGGAAAAATGTTCCTCCCTGTGGGGGTGGTGAGGTCCTGGCACAGGTTACCCAGAGAAGCTGTGGCTGCCCCATCCCTGGAAGCCTCCAAGGCCAGGTTGGATGGGGCTCGGAACAACCTGGGAGAGTGAAAATGTCTCTGCCATGGCAGGGACATGAGATGGTTTTTAAGTTCCCTTCCAACCCAAACCTTTCTGTTATTCTGTGATTCTACAATCAGAGAATTATCTGCCTGGAAGCTCAGCAGGCTCACTTTAAGTGGTAACTTTTTGTTTTCCAGGGGCATTTGAACCTTGGGCAATACACAGGGTAGGAAGGTGTGAATAATCAGCAGCAGATCCCCATCATGCTTTATAGTGATGGAGCTGAGTGAAGAGGGTTTCATTGCTACCGTGCTTGAAAAAACTAAGCTCTCTCCAAAGCCTGTGGTTAGCCTGGAGAGGATTTCACTTGTTCTTTTCCTTAATTACATTGCTGTCAGTTGATACAGTTTTCTCAGAACTTAAATATCAAAGGAAAACATGTTTCTGTCAATGCAGTAAAAAGTCATACTTAAAAGAACCAAGGCTTGATGTTCTCTGTTCTCACTTCTCCAAAAATATGAGTGACTTCAATGGTATTTTCAATTGAATAAAGAACATAAACTAAAGCCAACATTATTTGTGTGTGGATTTTTCCCCATAAATTTTTTGTTCGTTTTAAGCAGTTTTTAAACATGTAAGACATTTGATTGATTAAAACTTACTTCCCAACAGCAAATAGTTTTAGCAATCTTATTCTTATAACCTTGTTTGTTTGTTAGCTGAAGAATTAGATGAACCAAAAAAGCCTCGTGACAGGCCAAGGGGAAAGACACAAATGGAATTGGATATAAAAGTCCACTAACACATTAAAGATGTACCAAAGAATGTGATAGAACATATCTGTGGTCAGTTGAAGATGCTTTGAGTGAAGATAATTTCCCTGAATTATTATGTGATAACATTCTTCATCTCAGTTCACAAAGCTCAAAGTTAGGATTCAGATTTTTTTTTTTTTTTTCCCTGAGAAGACAAAATATTTCCAGGCCTTTTAACAGTCATCAGCTTGGTTTTTCAAAGGAGCACAAACAACCAATTTGGCTGGAACAGGGGGACCAAGACTAGATCCAGAAAAAGGATGCAGGCAATTAACTTCCATGTGACCTAAATTTTGTGTCAAAATTCATGGCCAGATGACAGCTCATCCCACAGGTTTGTAACAGTCTGTTACCAGCTCCCCTCTGTGCCCAAATGTGTGCTGCCAACAGTGAATAGTCATGGCAGTGACTTGCAGGATGTGTTGTTCACAACTGACACTGGGACACGCACTGAGCTGGGCTAATTCTTCTTGGAAAATTCAGTCAGAGAGGCTTTAATAGCCACACCTGAAACAGGAACATCAAAGAAAGGGGCACAGTTGGCAGAGGACTAAAAAAACCAAAGCCAGTACAGCAAAACCTGATTATTCATATCAGAGCTGCCTCCTTCACTGTCTGTGAAACACAGGATTGTCCATCCTCAGACAGTAACAGCCTTTAGGATCCTACAGGTTTCCTGGGCTCTTTCCCTTCCCACCATGAAGGCTTTCTTTCATATCAATTGATGTGCACCAAAAAAGCTGGGAGCAGACAAAACTTGCAGCTGGTTGCCTTCAGTCCCTTGGCTTGTGCAGCCAACCTCCACCTTTGAAAGGTGAACCTGCTGACTCCTGGCAGCCATGGAGCTGATTCAGAATCAGTCTCCCATTTGCATCATGATAGAGTTGAAAATGAGACTTGGTATCACAGGCATCAGCAACAATTTGTGCACATCAGAAGCACTCAGAGGAATTCCTGCTCTAGAGGAACAGTTCTTGTCTTTCTCTAACTGTACCATCACCAAGGAAAAGTCACGAGGTCAGACATCCCCTGTATTAAAATCACTGGATTAATTTTGCTGTCACAAGGGGAAAATGGGACTCAGGATCCCCCCAGGAAACCTCTACATCTCAGAATCAGAGAATCATCAGAGAATGAGCAGCTGCTAGTTTGGCCTTTGGTCTCAATTTTATTGCCAAGCATATAAAAAGAAATGTTCCAATCTTTTATTCCTTTTTTCTCCCCCAGCTGCTGACTCAAGTAACTTCCACCACCACTATCCCTTTGGCTATCCTATAAAGCTCTACACAGATAATAGCCTGATCTATAAAGTGAGAGCAACCTCCTCAGTCACCCAAGTATCTTAGGAACAGGACATTCAATGCAGTCAGCCCAGATTTAGTGAATTACATTTTCATAGGAAGAACTGAGTATAAAGCAGACAGTGCAGGACAACAGCTGCACTAATGAAATCTTTAGTTACACCAGATGTCAGCTATGAAATGTAAGGAAGAGACACTTGTATCTTATTTTTTTCTTCTTTTCTCTGTTATCTGTGCCCTGCATTTTATTGTTTAAATGAAATTTCTGACTCCTCAGGAGATTTTTGTGGTTGTATAATGGCTAGAGCCCATTCCTACCACCCTTGAATTTCACTGCAGGCATCTGGCATGAGCAGCAGAGCTCTGGAAGGAGTCTTCTGGGTTTGAGACCACCAAAGAGACACAGGGCTGTAAAAGAGACACAACTACAGCTGGAGACCAGTCAAAAGGAAATATTATTAGTGGACATTTGTGAAGTCCTTTTTCTTTGGACTGACTGTAAACTGGTATCAAACCTACTGAAGTAATTAAGATTTCAAAGTTCAACTAATCCAGCTTTTCCTTGGTGACATAAAGGACAGAGAGGATCATTGAGAAAAGACCCAAGTCAGGAGGTTCAATACGTTGTTGGAGTGTGAACAGTGTTTCTGCAGTCAGCAGAACAAGCTGCAATGGATAAAGACAGCTTTCATTGGACACACTTCCTTGGTGGCTCAGCTTGAAGGAAGTGTCTAACTTCCTTAAAAGAGGTACTAACACAGGAGATATTCTCATTTCAGACTCAACAGAGAAACAGTAACTGTCCAAAGGAATAACACATTGCATTGCAGACACATAACCCTGCCACGAGTGCAAATCCAAATAAGGTGCTCAAAAAATGTTTGTGAAACATTTGGAGGAGATGGCCAGAACACTTTTCACAGAGCTTTCCTTCATAAAAGGATACAGTTCTGTTAAATTTTCCATGGAAAAGAGATTTTGATGGTAATATTCCTAACACGGAGGAGGGTTCTCTAGTCCCTTTTAGGAAAAAATAATTTGATCAAAAACTTTGGTTTTTTTCAATTTGGAATAGAAGTCATTGTTTTTTGTGAAAGCATGTGAAAGAGCCACTGGTTCCATGGAATTGTCTTCATTCCAAAGCAGAATAAAGAGAAATTTCAGATACCTGGAAGTTGCCATGACATGGAGGTGTCATTGCTGGGACAAAGAAGAAATGACTCTTGAGAGCACAAGCACACCCCACCCACTACAGCCTGTAAGGGGAAATCCCATGGAATCCCTGCTACTTCCCAGCCAACTTTACAGCTTCCCAACTGCTGTCAAAAACTCACTGGGATTGATCTGTGTTATGGTAAAATGCACAGTCATGCTCACACAGGTGAGAGAAGGAAGAAATGCACTTTTCTTTCCCAAGAAAAAAATACTTCTTTGAAAAAATAATGTTAAAAAAGAAAAATCAATTTACAGAGTACTTCCAAATTACTGCTGCAATACTTCCAAAGAATGGCAACATTGGCTTATTGGTCAAAATTATATATATGTATATATATTTTTTTAGAATATTTCAGTCTAGCTGTAGCTATTGCCTCCAGAAAGGGACACGGATGTGCTTTTTAAAGATCAGTAATACCCAGTTCATCAAAATAGTGATTTGCACAGGATTTTCTGACCCTTGAAAGCCTTCATCTAAGCTAAAAGGCAGCACTACAAATTCATCTCATATGAGAAAGAGCACAATAAGATAGAGGAGGGTCATGGATGAATTATTCCTCTACAGGAAATTTGAGTGATCCTAAGATTAAGAAAATAAAGTCCAACATCTTAGAAAAGGAGAGTACTCTCAAACAGATTTGAAAAAAAAAAGAAGTCCTCAAATGAAAACCATGTCGATAATAAGTAGCATGCTGGTGCAAATACTCTGCTTAACTTCTTCTGTGCAATTAAAGACTGTGTTGAAAAGCAAACTTCTGCTTTGCAAAAGACAGATAATTTAGACCATGCTTCATCCACATTCTGGAGTCTTTGGCTTCTCCATGAGAATGGGAATGAGGAACAGCAACTGCACATCAGCACAACTGTGACAGTAGTTGTACTGATGGATGCCTGGCCATAAGGAGCCCATTGGATCCTCTACCTCTCTAAATCCAGGCCTTTGACCCAATGGAAGAATGCAAAGATCCCTCTGGGGCCTGGCTGTAAATACCACCAAAACATCCTCAAATACTTTTTTCAAACACTATTTTAAAAAACCTTCTGTATTCTAAACGTACATAGAACAGCATTTAGTTGCAGCTCCAGTTCTCTAATCCTTAACATTTTGGCTAGAAAAAGTTCTAATCCTGTACCAAAATGTAGTGTCCAGAAAGTTTGAAGCATTTAAGTTTTATATGTTCTTACAGTTTACTTAGCATTACTATAAGCATCGCTTCTTATAAACATTTACATACTTTGGCTCTGCTAATAAAGTGTATCCTCACTTTTTTTTTTTTTATTGGGGAGCTATAAATTTGTAGACAGAGAAAAAGCCTACAACAACAATGGGGGTAGCGTGGCCCAAGCCAAGGAAGTTCATATATGAGGAAACAATGGGAAGTTGGCAAAAACAACATGAAGAAAAAAAGGGAAGTTTATTGGATACACGCAAAGCAAAGACCACCCTATGTGTGTGGTATATATTTGTGCTAAGTCTCACATCTTTTCTGTGATATTTTTTTTTACAAGGTTCTAAGCTGTTTTTTATGAGATGAATAAAACACACGAGAGCAAAGTCTCCAGCAGTTAAAGGGCAGTAGTAGATGTCTCTGCTATGCATTTGCTTCTAATAGAATTCCCATTCACTTTCCTTGAGCAAACCAAAACCGTTGTTGGAAAAAGTTCTTTGAAGACCAATGACCCAAATTATCCTTTTGCAAAGGAAAGAGGTATTCAAAGCTTGGAAATCTGCCTCTGAGCATACATGCACAAAATGCAGTGTTGAGCAAAGGAAGTGCACAGTAGTTCCTGCCCAAATCCTGTATGATCCTGAGCTCAAGCTGAGAGACTTCAAAGGGCCTCCAGCAGAAACATGCTCAAAATCCCACATTGACTGGCACCATCCCATGGGAGTTTGCTCAGTTTACCTTAGAGGTGCAACATTTTCCCTTATCTGAATCCAGGTTATTGATTTCATGTCTCAACAGCCATTTTCAAATAATTTTCAATCACTAGTGAGAGGCCTAGCTCTTGTCTTGCTCTCTTCTCGTACCATTTAACATCTCTAATTTGAATCACCAATTACATTCTCCAGCTCAGCTCCTATTTTTCTGCTCTTTTGTTTTGCTCTTCTGCTCTCCCCTCTTTGTGAGGACAGCTTTAAGTTATGCACGTGGTTACACTCTTCTAAGGATGTGGTAAATCCAACAGGCTTCAGTTACTTCTTGTAGGGCCTCGAAACCTGTCACTGGTGAGGGAAGGCTGTTGGCCTCCAATGTGTGGGAGAAATGACTAAAATTAAGCACATGACAAAAATTAGCAGAAGAAAAAAGGAAGCTTCAACACATGGAAGGAATTTTGGTGGAACAAATAAGATTTGCTGGACCCTTCTCATATGATTCAACGATTCTGTTGTTACACTGCAAGTTGCAGTAATGGAAAACAGAACAACAGTTAGAAGGTGGGAGGTAAACTGAAAACAAAACAATATGTTACCTTGCAATGCAGGAGAGGTGAGGGTTACATGTTTATGGTGTATTAAAATGCATCACTCATTTGTCAAGATAAAATCCATCTTAAAACCTTTTCATTCTTGTTTTCTTACACTTAAGGTATTAGCAGAAATCTGCATTTGACAAAGTAATCCAAGATCTACTCAGAAGAAAGGATTGCTGTCCCATGAATCTTCAGATACACAGAATCTGAGTGGAAATTCAACACTGGCAAATATCTACAACAGGTCCAGGGTGCTGTAAATCCCACTAACTCACAGTTATGAAGAAAGCATGTCACCACATTCCATGACAGGAGGGTCTCAGCTATGAACACAGCTTTAATTTTCTACAGCAGGGTTCATTAGCTTTCATTTCACTGCCTTTGTACCACTTTACAGTTTACATTTCACACTGCTGTGTTAGGAATCCTTCAATATTTGTGGTTCTTGTAGAAATGATTTGGCTCTGCCAGTCAGACACTTAACTGCAATTCAAAGCTTGGACTTAAAGGTATAATACATAGAGGCATAATTTTATAATTGTGATAGGAGGAAAAATTATTTAAAAACCATTGAGAACTGAAGATACAGGCACTAATTAGGCACTAGAGAAAGTTTGGCATTCCTCTTATGAGGGACCCTAAGTGCATCCAATTCCAAAAAGATTAAAACAACACAGAACAAGCCTCCTTCAAGTGAAATGGATGAGAAATCAAATCAAAATAATTCAAAGTAATACTACAGTTTTCTCATTTTTAATATTTAGGCCAGTATTGCTATTTAGTGAGCCTGGAAAGAAAATTTTAGAAAAAATCAGGACAGCCATTCTTATCCTGCTGCATTTGTCCAGAGCTGAGACCTCACTGGGTTCCTGTGTTTGGCCCTCTGCAAGCCGTTCTTTCCCAGGTTCATTGTACTCCAATGAACTGAGTGTGCTGCTGTTCTGTGTCTGTTCCTGGCTTCCCTGTTGCATTCCTGAGGCACAAAACCTGCAGCAAACACCCCTCCTGGCAGGACAAAAAGTGGCAAGGAAAGCAGAAGAGCACACAGCTTGAAGAATCTTTCATCTTCATCTTGGACAAGGACAAGCCAAACAAATTGTGTTCTGAACACAGTCTCTTGCCTGTCATCCTTCTCTAATGTTTTTCTAACTCCTTAGTGTCTGGACAGGCAGCTCAAACTCAGAGACTTGCTCTGAATTTGAACAAGAGTTTGGGAGAGTGTACACAGATTCTTGCAGCTCACCATGTCTTTAGCAAATAATAGTCCCTGGTTCTCTGTCTTCTCTGCCCTTCTGTGGCCCCAAGCTCAGAGGCTGTGCTGCTGCACAGAGCGGGAGCTGTGTGGGTTTGTTCCAGCAGGAATTCCATAAGGAAGCAGAGCTGGGTACCACTGTGCCAGCTGGCATTGGTGGTGCTGAACTCATGCCTTGGTTTCACGAACAGTGAAGGTGAGGGAAAAGGAAAAAGCAGAGCTCTTAACCCGAGATGTCTAAGAGGCCCTGTGCAAAGCAGGTAATCAGAGAGGTGTGTAAAGCCCTGCCTGAGGCCGGGTACTCCATGGATGGGTGCACTGCAGCTCCTCTGTAGGAGCAGGAGGTCAGACTGAAGTAATTTCTTGATGTTATGTGTTTAGTTCACAGTGCTCCTTAAGGGCTCTCTAAGTGCTCTATCTTAGCTAATTACTGAATAAAATAAGTATGAGCAAGCCCCAGCAGAGATGGTATCTCTCACTCCTAGCAAAGGGTCTCTGACCCATCCAGCATGCTTTCTGATCCTACCCACTTGCAGTGCCTGGTTCAGAATGAACTGCAGAATGGAGCAGAAGCTCTTGCATCCATTCAAGACTTGAGGATCTACAGAGCACACTCAGCACACTTCACCCAGTGAAGCCTACAAAGGCTTTTCCATTGACCTCCTAAGAAGCTGGATCAGCCCCATAGGAAAGGCTTCAGCACAGCAAATACACTTTCTTGCCATGATTGCACTTGGTTTGCCAGAGAGATTAATTCCAGACATGGTGGGTTAGTCAAAATTTGGATTTCCACCGCACCCACGCAAAATGAATGGTGAGAGGTTTCCTCCTGTTCCCCCTTGCCTGCCCAGCAGCACTGCCACCTGCAAGAGGACAAACCTTGAACTAACACAGACACAGTTATATAAACCGACATTCCAGTTAATAGCCACTTTGGAAATTCCCAAGCTATGAGCTGTCCTGCAATCTAGAAACTGTGGTTTCCAGACATGAGCTAAAATCCCAAACCACTGCACAAGGAGTCATTGCGAACATTTCTGTGTCATTGTTTCAAAACAAAGCTTGTAATATTTTAATGCCATGACCACAAGAGCTTGTCTGCCACAGCATGTAAAGACTATCCAGGGAGTTAGGAAAGCACTCCAGCTTCCAGCCCGCTCCCACTCATTGACAAGTCTACTGGGAGTACTGGGAAAAGAGGGCCACCATGGGCCAGTGATTGGCTTACCTAGAGCAGTAGCAGTAAATATGATTTATTTACTATTTATGATGATGATACAGACTCCCAGGATACCCTATCTGCCCTTCTCACAGGTGACACCAGGATCAGTGTCTGCCCAGCATGTGGGAGGCACAGGCTCTTGGCCTTCTTTAAGCTTGTATTCCCACTTTGCAGCCAGGATTAACTCTCCCTGTTTCTGTGGCCATGCCGTGGTGCAATGAACAATGTCAAGTTCTCTGGGTCTTCAGGACAGCGAGCAGAAGCACCTGTACAGCCTGGAAAGGGTGTCCTTGTGAACACTTTCTGAACATTTTCATCTCATGGTAAAATTCCAGAGGTCACAACTGTTCTCACCCAGATTTTGTATTGCCACCAACTCTGACAGATCTGCTTTGATTCCTTTTGCCATTTTTTCCTGTATCTCTCCCTCTTAGGGAGCTTCATCTTCAGTGTTGAAGAAGAGCAGGTTCACTTTGCCATCTGGAGTAACACCCAAAGAGACAAAGGCTGCTGTGACAAGGACTGTCATTTGGCTTCCACCATTCATTCCCCTGTAACTCAGCGAACTCACAGGTTTCTTTGCAGGAATTCCTTTCCTGATGTCCTCCCTTAAGGGAACTGGCTTCCTAAATTGTGACCTTGGAGAGCCAAGGAAATGATGACATTTTGGATGGCCATTTTAAACCTGAAGATCTAGCACGGATGGGTGAAAGAATCACCTATCTATTTTGTTGCCTGATGATTATTCCTAGCTTGAGTTAAGAAAGCCAGAACCCTGAGAAGTAATCCACCGATGTAAAGAGGGAAGGGTCAGAACAGAAGAAACTAATCCAAGAACAATTATTTTGTCTGTTCTTTCTGAAGTAATAAAATACAACTAAAATTTTCTCACATTTAATTCCACAGGAGAATGCACATGTCTGCAAAAGTAAAAAAAAAAAAACCAAGTATTTCAGCCCACAAAGATTCCAGGAAAGTGACAAGAGTTTGACTGAGTCAGGATAATACAAATTATTAACTTTCTGAAGTTTCAGGACACAGAAAGAATTCTAAATTTTGCTTGATCAGCTGAAACAATTTAGGGAATAAGTTTCTCTAATTTTATTGCCAGAACTTTGGAAGAGAATTTCATGTCAACATTAAGCAGAGATAGAGCTGTATAATAGAAGACATTATGAGTCCTCCTCCACGGCTTTCCTAGTAAGGTGATACCAGCCTTGGAGAACAAAGCATCTTTCAACTTTGTAGAAATCTGGAGGCTAGAAGAATGCTAAAGATTTAGAATAGTCAAGAAAAAAGCAGGTTGAAACAGAAGCTTTACTTGTTTTCATATTAGAGTAGCTTTTCTCACTTTCCCCTTCCCAGGTTAGTTCATTCAGATCGGTTTGCAAAGTTGAGTTAATTTTCTGCAGGGCAACACTTCCAACTTGCACCATATATATTTTATATGCTTTCATACTGAAAAGAGTTTCAAAGACTTATGACATTTTGTTATGTCAGTTTGCGAGATTTATGTTTACCTGGAGAAAACAATTAAGATGTGCTTGGAGGGGATGGATGCTCCTGTTTCATTCTGTTTAACAGAAAGAACTCACCAGCAGTCAAGTGAAAGACTGAATATTGCACAGGCCAACTGGGGCTACATAAAATGGCATTTGCAAATATTTACATGTGGCAATGGGGAGAGCTTTATATAAGTGATGTCCCTATAAAAATGCATCACAAACTGAAGAAAGCAGATTTTGGCAAGTAACATCATCCTTAAGGAAACTTTTGCTGACAATGCACAGTCTCACTGGGATGGATGTGGTTGACCAGTAAGCCCAGCCCAGTCCCTGACAACTGTCCCTGGTTGGAATCTGCAACTGTTTAATTCTTCTTCTACAAAAATGACAAAAATGCTTTAAAGCTGGAGACTAGAATAATAAAACCATGTAGGTTTCTACAGAGAAAGTGTGTTTTGGGGGGTCCTTTGATATGCTTTGTTTATTGTTGCAAGCAGTTGTAAACCACAGTCTATTTTGGTTTTTGTCTGAACTGGGTTGCACATCTGGCTGTCAGGGTTAGTGTCAGCTTGGCAGGGGACTCCTCCAGAGATGTGTGCAGGAGAAATACATGTGTTCTGCAGCATGGTGTACAGGTCTGGGATTTCTTCCCTTCACCTTTCACTTCCTTACACTGAAGGAAGGCTCTCAAGTAAAGCACAGTGGCTCAGGAATGACATCCAAGGTTTCCAGCTAAGCCCAAAGTTCCCCAGTACTCACAAGACTTCCAGAAAAGCCAGCAGGTCACTTTGGTCTTTGGTAACCACTTTGACCAAAACCTTATTTGTTTGCCCATGGCCAATCAAAGAGCACATTTTAGTGCTCAGCCTGACTGTTGTGTCCCCACAGGTCCTGTGGAAATGTCACATGCATGGAGGGACTTGGAGTGCCAGAAGCTTCACAAAGGGGCACAGCCCCCAGACAGAAAACAGTGAGCTGCATCACAGAGACACCAAGAGCTGTTTCTAGAAAGTATTCACATCCTTGAAGTCTGGAACTTAAATCTGAGTCCCCAGCTGACAAACTCCCTTTGAGAAACTTGCAATGAAGGTTGCAAACCTGCACATTACCTCTAAGCTTCACGTTGCTCTCAGTGTCCTGAGCTCTCCCAGTGCTCCATGGAGACCAGGATTCCACCACCCACACCCACATGAGGTCAGTGTGCCATGAGAGCCCTGGAATTCTGGGAACTCCTTTGCAAAAAAAGATGCTGGTTTCTAAGGAGAACATTGTTGGGTTTGAAACCTGGGCTCTTATATTCCGGTTTAATACCTGGATTTGGAAAATGGAATTAGACCAAAAATGTATTTTGAATGTGCTTCATTGGTTTTACAGCTCCCTGCAAACCACACAATCTGTTTGGGGTTCATAATACAAAATTTGACCTGAGGATTAGAAAGGCAGAACACTTAATACTTTGTGTATGTACAGATGAGCTGTAAATAGGCCCTTTCTTTCTTAGGAGGAAGGGTTTTTCAAGTGCTTGATACACCATTATATTTACTTCTGTAAATATTGGGAACTCCTAAATTTTGGATTGTTAGAACCATCTTCTTATAGTAACCAGTAGAAATCAATGTCTTCTATATCCAGATAGGAAAAGCAAAACAAGTGACACATTGGGAAAAAATCCAATAATACATCTTGAAAGCAAACTATGGAAATGGCAGAGGATGGTGCCAGCACCAGTGCCAGGGTGCAGTGTGCTCCAGACATTCCAGATTCTCTCCCATTGAGAGCAAAGAGAGAAAGAGTGCACAAGGAATTGATTATCCTTTGGATACTCTGGTGAATGTTGTAGGAAGTTGGGCCTTGCTAAGACACCTTTGAGGACAGATTTGCACATAAGTGGCAAGGAACAGCTCAGTATTGAGTTATCACAAAACCATTCATTAATTAAAGCCAGGATAAGATGAAGTGCAAATAATAGGATGTATTAATTGCATCTGCAGTTGATGATGCATTTAGATGTTTGCAAAAGATAAAGTGGAGAAATGAAAGAAGAATATGAACACTTTCTGAACATTTTCATCTCATCATAAAACTCCAGAGGTCACAACTGTTCTCACCCAGATTTTGTATTGCCACCAACTCTGACAGATCTGCTTTGATTCCTTTTGCCATTTTTTCCTGTATCTCTCCCTCTTAGGGAGCTTCATCTTCAGTGTTGAAGAAGAGCAGGTTCCACTTTGCCATCTGTGGTAACACCCACCCAAGACAAAGGCTGCTGTCTTAATTGACAAAACTGACTTGATGTAATCAAAAGGGGTTTCTACCCTTTAGGCTACTGCCAGTGACAAGAGAACCACAGAAACATTAACAAATGAACCCCTTTGGTTCCCTCTGTTATATTACCTTATACACTAATATATTGCCTTATAGTACTTTCCTGATTCCCTTGCTCCACCAGATGAGTTTCCCACTAACATTGCTGTCCCAGAGTATTTTGTTGGGAGCTCACAGCGAGAGACCTTTAGGCCACACAGAATTTTCTCCCACTTGGTCTTTACCCAAGGGGAGACCAGAAATAGGAATGAGACAGTGTTCCCCCTACCCTCTAAGAATTAAACATGATCCTCAGCAGCTACAGCTTCCCTTTGGAAGCCTGCTGCTCACAGGAAGGAAAGGCTGCTGGTATTCTGACAACACTTTTTGCACAATCTGTTTCCACTTCAGGATAGAGAAAGCACATGATGAAGCAGAATACTCCTCCTCGTCCTCAGTGAGTCTACAAAGAATGATCCTGCTGCTCTGCAGGTCTGCAGGTCACTGTCACAACCTAAGACTTAGGGACAAAAAAATGTCCAACTTGTCTAGATTTTTTAAGACAAGAGTTGCATCCTGGGGAACTGTATGAGTTTTCCCATCTGTGAAATTCAAGGTATAGAAACACATAACAGTTGCATCAGGGTATTTGTCAGTGCAAGATGAGCAGATAAAAGTGTTTGGAAAAACATCTTCATTTAATATCATTCAAGGGCAATGTGACAGACTTAACTGACTTGCAGTAGTCTCTTGGTCCTTTCTGGATCTGTAACCACATACGTAAAACCAGATCTGCTGAGGAGCAAATGCTGAGCAGAAAACAACAATTCCATTTTGGCATCAAAACCTGGTGAAAGCATTCATCCCAAGGAATATAATTTGTCCAGGTATTGCACTGCTTTACACAAAAAACTTTGCAAAAATCAGCATGAGATGATGAAAGGGAAATGAAGAGAGGTCCAAATAAGAAACATTTCCAGAAACACTGGAAATTTTAATTTTCCCTAGAACATCATAGCTTCTTCAGCAAAATTTTAGCTAAGAGAACAGCTGCATTAAGTAAGACTCAAATTAGAATGGAACCTCATTCACTCCATCAATCCTTTTCTCCCCTTTTGTTTGGCTTTACTATCCTAAGATGTTACTTTTTCAATGTAAGGATGAAGCATAATCCCAGCAGAAGTGTAACAGAGACATTGCCAAGACTAGCAAAGTTCAATGAATCCTGAAACTTTTTCTGATCCAATTCCAGCTTATAAATGGCCAAGGCTTTGCAAATTTTATGGGCCATCTGCAGGCCTAAGACAATTTATGTCCTTGGAATTATATCAGATCTTTAAACAACATTTTCATGAAAATAAAAAAATGCATAAAATTTAGGCTTAGCAAAACTTCTCATAGCCGGTTATATCACCAAAATCAATAAAAGCAGGTGTCTTTCACACTTCCTAATATGTGGTGACCTTTCACTGTTCTACAATGCATTTAGGCTTTTTTAATGTTCTCTTTTCTGCTGCTTCCTAACCTCCTCCCTATCTCAGCAGAGAAGCAGGGAATAAGATTTGTTCAGGATAGAGTAAGAAATGACCTGGACATTTATCCAAACCACAAGCCAAGATGCCTGTGGCTTGACAAAGTCTGGTTAATATTTTTTTCCAGGTTTTGACTCACATGGGAAGTAAAAGTGACAAAAACTCTACTGAGAGAAATCCTTTCTTGTAAAATTCCCTTTCTGACTTTGTGCAGGTGTGAGCTTCAAGATTGCCTGGATATCCCACGCACCCAAGGTTTTGTGTAACACAGCAAACAAACCAGGACACACCTTGTTTCTTCTGAAGTAATTCTTAAGGGGTCAAAACCTTCAGCTATAAAGCACAGGATGACACAGTCTGTGTGCATT
Organism: Polioptila caerulea; assembly: GCA_013397295.1. Taxonomy (NCBI): domain Eukaryota; kingdom Metazoa; phylum Chordata; class Aves; order Passeriformes; family Certhiidae; genus Polioptila; species Polioptila caerulea. The sequence goes on along the minus strand of VYXF01004859.1, from coordinate 374,114 downwards.
GTTCAATACAGACCCACACTCAAAATTCTCACCTGCCTCAACAGAACAGCAGTTGAGTTTTATGCTAAACTGGTAGTCCAGTTTTATCTTGAAATCAACAGTCAAAATGGAGTTCATATTTTTGTTTTTCAGGCACGTCTCTCCTTTCCCTAATGAATATTCTGCTTTCCTGACTTGCTTTTGCTTTCAATTCCAGTAATTTTGGTTACAGAAATTGCAGTACGGAAGTGCGAGGAAGCCTAGTTCCGTCAAACACGGTATTTATTGGCATGAGGGTGCCACCTATTGTCATGACAACTGATGTGAGAAAACCTTCAGCAGAGGTTTTTGGAAAGCATTGCCCTGTTTCTTCCCACTTTAGATTGCTTCCAATCCTTTAGGTGATTCCATTTTGGCAAGGTTATGTCTCTGTCTGTCATACACAGTCTGATCCCACAGGGATTGCTTGTTCTACTATGTGTTCATGTTGTGGAATACGGTGATTGCAAGATCATGCAAATATCAAAGTATAACCATCAAGCTTGACCCTCAGACACTGGTCTGCTATACTTATCACTAGGATAATACATGAGGTCCCCAAAGCACCTGTATTTAGGATTTTTCAGGACAAACTTATGTATTTGGCAAAAAATGTACCTAGCATTTGACATTTTTCATTATTACTGAAGTTTTAAACTTCAATATCTAAATTCTCTTAGGTACCCAGTTTGGGGAGGCCAGGGACAAGCTTAGAAGTGGGAATAGCAAGAGAACAGTTCTACTTAAAGACCTGAAAAAAGCACCACTACACCAACTCTGGAATTTTAAAGTGCTTCCCAAAAGGATTGTTCCATTCCTTTGACCACCAGCAGTGTTTGTAACCATCCAAAGTGTAGTTCTCAGCTATGAAAGTGATGATAGCTTCCTGTAATGCTGACATAACTACAACAATAACAACAACATAGCAGTTTTCCTTCAGTCTTTTAACTTTGAAGATGAGTTTTCAGTTTCCCAGCAGCTCCAATTATTAAATATTTCATATGGAAAGTACTCCTCAATATGCAGGGAAATTAGAAGTTGTATAATGCAGTGCAATATATGAAGTGCAAGCCCAGGAGTTCATTTTTGCGGACACCCACCTTTACGCAGTGGTCTTCCATTCGAAGTGTGGACACTCACCTTTATGCAGTGATCAGAAGTCAAGCCACCCAGCTGCTGCTTCAAGGAAGGAAACACCTATTTCTAGGCCTGCTGTTTTATGTTGACCAAAAAAATGCAGAATAAACACTGTACTGGGAGTCATCCATATCCACTTCTTTTGGAGTATTTTTAATACTAGCATTATCTTTAAGTAGATTTGTGGGAAATGCACCAAGACATCATAAAGCTGGTCCTTCATATAAAATATACTCACTGGATTGCTGTCCCAGGATATTCCAAGCTTTTGCCATTTTTCAGAGACACCAGGGTACAAATGGATCTCCAGATTTATTAGGTTTGGTTAGGTTTGAGTTTTCAGCTTAAGGCTTTTGGGTTTTCCTATCCCAAGCAAAACTTACTTACTGTGAAGCGACACAGGGCTGTCTTTTTCTGAGCATGCAGGTAGAGGAAAACAGACCATCAAAGGTAGAATCAGCCTGGAAAATACAAACAGCACTGCTGTTAACTGCTAGCTGAAGATCATTTGAGTAGACATGACTCTAAAAGACCACAGCTCTCAGTTTAAAATGCCAAGGCTGTGATTAGTGTCACCACTTTTTCCTCCCAAATCTGAATCCCAAAGACCCGCAAGACTTTGGTTCTTACATGTGCCAGCCATGGTTACTGTAAAAGGAATATTTGTTTCAGCTTCATGTCCAGTGTGCAAAGAAAAAGAAATTGAGTTAATTTTCAGAGTAGCAGCAGAAAAAATAAAACACTATTATAATTTGGCTGCTATTTGAAAAATTACTTTAGGACTTTTTAAAGACTTTTTACATTAAAAAGGGGAAGTGAAAGAAGAGTGAAAAAAGAAATCTCTAGTTCCAGGTTTGTTTGCCCTCAAATCCAACTGAAACTGGTACAGATTATTGATAACCTAAACCATAACAATTCTTACCTGCGAGCTATAACATTTTCTTCTCATATAATGGCAGATGAGACCCAAAGTGAGTCTGGGACAGGACTCTCTTCACAATTCAGCGAACATTTCTAGGGCAACAAAGAAAAACCCTTTGTTTGTTTCAAGCAAGCAGCAGCAAACACACATTTTCTCAGCTGGTAACACCTTCAATGAACTTGCTGACTTGTCACTGATCAACACATTAGATTAAAGGCTTATTTGTTGTATCCTAAATGAGAGAGTTTAATGAAAACAGCTGTTCTAGTAACACAGCAGAACCTTTTAATTTGAGCAGCTAATGGGACTCCTAAGGCAATGCCAAAGAACACAGCTTCACTGGGGAAGCCACATTGCTCCTTTGCAGCCACCTCTCCAAAAATAAAACAGGGATTAAAATAATCAGATTGAGAACTTTGTCTTGGTTCCTGCCAATAAATTCCCCTAGGTTACAGCAGATGCCTTCTGAAGCAGACAGAGGTGATCACAGTGTAGAACAATAGGAACAAAGATATTCCACAAAGATATTCCCAGAGGTCCAGACTCCACAGCTTTTCCAGAAGGGTCACTAGGTTTTCAAAACAGCATTGGGCATTTAGGTTTTAAAAATCAATAAAGGTATATCAGCAAAACAAATTGTATTGGAATTTATCCTGGCATAACTGGATCTACTTTGCTGAACTATGGAGTTCTGTTACAGAAAATGTATATGCAGAGAACACCCTAAAGCTGGGCTCAGTGGTAAAGCTCTATCTGAAGTCCCAACAGCACAAGATGCTTGCTCAGATGGACAGAAAATGCTTTAAAGCCTTTGCTTAAGGACACTTCTCCTCTGTAGTATGCCTGGCTACTTCACTCCCACCACCCAGAAAACCACACATCCTTTCAACAGAATTAAATATTCCTGGTGCCACAGCTTATAATTAGCAAAAACACTGAGGGAAGGAAAAAAAGAAACCCCTAAACCAAAATAAATCCAGCCAGCAGCACTTGGTAAGAGATCCATGTTTATTTAGCATTCCTTTTGTTGGCAGCTAAATGCATATTATTGTCAGGTAGTGTCCATGTGTGTTTTGCTTTATCAGTACTGCCAGCTCTTTCTTTTCCCCATCTTAAATTCCATTTTCCTCTTCAAGAGAGCACGGAAAAGAACACACCAAGAAAGCAAACATGGACTCTGACTCTTACAACATTTCCATCCCTTGACATTCAACATGCAGTTGTATACGATTGGGTTTCCGTTTGCACTTAAAGTTTTTCTCTTGGCAAAGGCCAGCTTGGAGCTGGCTAGTGACAAATCTCTCCTTTGCTCTAGCTTGCCCACCTCCTTGCCTTCAAAAGCCAAAAATCACAATGTGCTGCACAGAGGGCATGCTCAGTGGCTCCGAGTAGCCTGCCTCCTCCATTTATTTGCACTGTGTGTTCTCCCCGGAGGCTGAACGTGGCCATCACCTCCCCTCCTTGTCTGGGCTTTCTGCTCGACTGACATGGCAGCGTGATTGACACCGGCCATTGTCCACTCCAAAATGAACAGACATGAGGCAACACCAGAAAGAGGCCTCTGAACAACACTTCCAACTGGAGAGGGGGAAAGAATGGTCTTATTCTTGCCCTAATTCCTGACTGAAAATGTGACCACAGTGCATCTGAAAATATGACCGCAGCTTGTCTCTCATATAAATATCACTTGAGAGCTGAAAGCCACCTGGCTGAGAGCCACCTGGCCAAGGACCTTTTACAACCAAAGAACTAGAGTTGTAAATGCTAAAAATGCAGCAATAACCAATGGAAGCTCACAATACCTAAGCATGCAGAACCTGGAATAAAATCCTGAGCTCCCTATAGCCAGCTCCTTCATTTCTGTATGCAATAGTCACACTCTGTGCTCCCTCCAGGTCTGTGTTCAGCAATCTGACATGGGAGGATTGTTCCAGCCTACCTTTGCTGGACTTGCTCCATGTCCAGGAGCCAGCTCCTGGCCCTTGTGTCAGGTATGCCCACAGAGCAGGGCCAGGGGAGCACAAGTGGGAAGGGAGGCAGTGGATGCTCCAATATGGATGCCCACGAGGCAGAATAAACATTCCCACTGGGATGTCTGACCCTGGCTGATTCTCCACAGAACCTGTGTACTGTCATCAAATTGTTCATTCTCACAGGTGAAGCTTTCCCTTCACAAACTGGAAGTAAGGTCCAGCAGAAAGGCACAGAGGAAGAGCTACATGCCAGTGTCAGTCCTAATTTTAGTAAAACCTTTGTTTGTACCATTCACTGGATACTCTCCAGTGTTACTACAGACAGCAGCAAACCTTCTTTTGCCATGCCCAGGTATTCACTTGGGCTCTAAACTCATATAACATCAAATAAAAGCATCCACACTGGGTCTGACTTCTGCTGCTCCCAAAGTCAGTCATAAAAATGATCCAAATTGAAGGTAGAGGAACCTCACTTGGCAAAATCCCCTCTGTCTCTCATTAGGTATATTACAGGACATGATAAATTTTCTTCACATAAACGGTGAATAATCTGCTTAGCAGTAATAACAAGAAATGCAAACACTCCCTGAGCCAAAGGCAGACTAATACTATGCTGGCAAGCCCATCTCCCCACCTTAGTTTGGGAATGGTTAAAACAGCATTCAAGTGTAACACCAGTGGATAAAGCCTGTAGCATGCTGTACAGCCAAGAAGTAATATTTTAATTCATGTGGGGAAACATTTTTGTGCATTGCAGAGACCAAAACTCAGCTCTAAAGCCTCATGGGAGAGCTGATCTGGAAAGGCTGGATAATTCTGTCTTCGTTGCCTCATGGAGCTGGAGTACAAACAGGTGACGTATTGTGTGTTCTGGACTTCTCTTTGGAAAACTGGACTCTGAACCACAAACATTTGTACACAGTCTCACCCTCTCACCAGGGCCATCATCTGTTTAAAAAACATAAGTGCAGGAAATTCGGTGTGACAAGAGGATTGTCACACTCATGGTTTTTTGCTACTTATTCTGATACTGGGTGGGCATTTTCTAAAAAAAAAAGGCAAAAAGGAAAAAAAAAAAAAAAAGAGAATCTTGATAATTTCAGTGTTCCTTTTAGCTCCACAGAGCTCTCAGTTCCTTTAGTCCACTGAATGACAGACAAAAACTTGGAAATATGAACCCTAAGTTATTTTTGCTTGAAAATATTTTATAACTGTCTTTACTTTTGAAGCCTTGGTCATAGTATTGCAGACATCAGCTTGTGATTTAAGAAGCACTAGAACACCAAAACTTTAGATTGCTCCCCTGCATATTCCATAGGCTATGATCAAAATACATTTATCCAATCCAGATTTTTTTTAATGCAATGTTTTTTTTGTGCCTGGAAAGAATCTCCATTTCTTTATCTGTGAAACTTTTTCTATAAACAGATACAGTGAGAGAAATAATTAATTTTTAAAAATATAATAATCCTGGGAAGCTCTCTGTTTGCTTGAGTACTTTATACAATTAAACCAGCCAGTTCAAATTGTGCAAACTGTTTCACATATACACAGTTGCCCTCGAGTAATATGGATGTAATTCAAGTTAGAGAGCACACTCAGTGCTGACTGACAGCCCAGTTTTCATTGAGTTTTGTTTTCTTGTGCACATTTGCCCTGTGTGAATTGCAAGCCATACATAGAAAGAACATTTGTTTAAAGTTAGAAATTATCTGAGATTTTTACCATCCCCTGTGGCTCAGCAAATGAAAAGACTCTACACTGGTAGTCTGCACTCCCTGGATTTTGCAGTTTGTATGGAGTGCATTGCATCCTTCTCCAGAAAGTACCACACCAACGACCTTGCCCACTTGTTCCTGCCAAGTAGTAGCTGGCAAGTGAGGAATACACTTCAGTGAGCAATGCCTTTAACTGATGACATTTTAACCCTTAAAACTACATTTTTTTAACCTGAATTGAGTGGACCAAACAAATCAGTGTGGGAACAAGAACATCAGGTTGGATGTTTCAGCATAACGTCATAGCAAACAGGGACCTGCACATACATATCCAACCTCAGTCTAGAGATTCTCACTTCATTCCTAAACCTTGTAAGCAGCTCCCAGCATTTAATGCCTAGCCAGCAAACCATTTCCCCTGATGAGTTAATTTCCTGGTGTTGTAATAAGCCATGTTTTTAACCACAGAAAGGATATCACAGCCTGTGTGCAAAGGGATCTCTGAGACACCTCTGGGATCTGTGTTACCTGTGAGCCCATCCTCCATGAGCCTACACTGGAAACAGGCTGCCAGCATGTGGATTACCTGCTCCCCACAGCTTTAAGCCTGTTCTGCCATGGACTGGTAGGAGTCAAGTTTGAGCAGCAGGGCTGCAAGAGTCTCTCCAGGTCTTGGGGCACAGATAAAGCTTCACTGACCAAATAGTTTCATGTGTTTTAGGACTCTCTTATCACAGAAGTGTTCCTTCAGGACATTTCATTAGGCATTAGCAAGATCTCCAATAGCTGTGATCAACAATACCTGTCCACATCCTCTACTTCTTTTCTAGGTGGATGGAAATCCAGCTGGTCTTGCCAAGTTTCAGTGGTATTTATCTCCTCTGGGCTGGCTGGATCAAAACTGATCTTGTGTGTATACCAAAGTCCCATTTCTCACCTGGTCACACCAGCTTTAACAGGCTTCACCACTTATGAAAGTCTCTCTGTAACTGATTTGATGTTTCCTCTGCAGAGCCTCAGGCGTTTGAGAAAGATGGTCATCTGAGCTTTCATTCCTGGACTCCTGCCCTGAAATTAAAGTATATTCACAAATTTGTATGTATTTAGATGGGAGAAAAAGCTCGTGCTTATTTTGAATCCTGCAACTGCTTTCCCATCTGCTTGTATTTACTAGCGTGCCATTCCCTGGAATGAGTGGATTCCAGCAAGCTGGTGTTACTGGCAGCAAGCTGAAGCCTGCTCCAAACTGTTTGCAGGATCAGGGCTTTCTCCTCCTGGAATGCATCACTGTAAAGGAGCACGGTTTTCAAATAAGGCATCTGCATTCAGACACTGACACTCACTGGAGACTCTTAAATGCTTCTTTTATGTAACTAAAGGTCAAACTGAACCTCCAAATGTGGAATTTCTGACATCCAATTAAGTAGCCCACATTAAAAATTGGGCCAGTGTTTAATTATGTCTGGAGAATACATGAGTTCAGCTGAGACAATTCACACTCACCTCGTGTTTCTCAGTGTTTTCGATGGTGGAACTGAATAAATATTCTTTTGCTCCACAGATGCACTGGATCAAGGTTTAGCTTGTTACACATAAAAAATAAATCAGCTCATATTTCCTTGACTTCATTTTTCCAGCTTTGTCATTCTGTCTAGGAGCACACTGCACGGTCAAGCCAGGCATTGCTATGCATGTTAATAACCCTTGGAACACTACGGATATTTCTGTGCAAACCCCTTTTTATTTTTTCCAAATAAATAGTCAAAGTGCACCTGGTGAAAGATACTTTTCTTTCTCCCTTTTTTTTTTTACTAAAGCCTGTGTTTCAAAAACCTTAAGTGGAACCACAACTGTGGTGCTGCTTTTCAAATCAAAAGGACAGTACAGACTTCACAGGATATGGCTCCCAGCCAGTTGTTTAATGCTTGTAGGTCAATATACAACCAACTCAGCTTCTGCTGCCTAATTGACAAACCACATATCAGGCACAGGAAGGTTAACAACTGAGCTTTCTTTCACCTAAGATCCTCTGTTGAGTCTCTGGCCCTCAGCCCCCTTTTATTTTATCATTCACAAATATCTACTGTGAGCTCCCTCCAGGCACAACAGACAAACTGCATACCTGGAAAAAAGGAGAGCCCTGGTAAAGCAGTGAGTGTCTGGTCACTCAGGAGCCAGCCTAGCTGTTCATCATGCTCCTCCATTCAGTCTGCCAAAGAGGTTTAGACCCACTGCTCCCAGTGTAAATTATTTGTGCATGAATGAACCAGGAAGAATTTCCTCCAGAATATTTTTGATTAATGGAGCCGTGACACCAAATGTCAATGCATCACCAAACAGTCTTGATATAACCCAGTTCCCTACTGCAGCCTGTTTGTCAGTTGTCAGTGTTTTAAGGTATCTCCTTGCAAAAACAAACGTTCAAAGTCCTTTCACAAAAATGTTTACCAAAGCACCAAAGAAGTAGCCTTCCTTTTATTGTAGGTTTTTTCCCCTGGTATTATTTCTTGCCTGTATAAAGGGAAAAAAAACTACTGGTAAGGAGTTTTTCTGGAGGGGGACACCTGAGAAGAGCAGAGAACACAAATATCTACCAAGACCTCATGCTCACTACAGCTCAGGAAAATCACCTGATTGAAGGACCCCCTCTGTTCCTCCACATCAGGGCAGTCACATGTAAATCTATGGAAAAACACCAGGCCTCAGCCAACACTGCAATAACTTAGGCCAATGGGATATGCCTCAGACTGGATACATCAGCAACAACAGGGCAGGAGAAGCTACTAATATTATTCCACTCTGCATTCTTGTCCAGATTCCTGGGGATGTTGCTCCTACCACATCATCACAGTAATACCTCGTACTTCACCATGTCAAAGCTGCAGTGAAGTCCAGCAACACAAGCACAGAGGTTTCAGCTCTGTCTTTGGCCATAAGACACCCTACAGTGACATAAAACCTCTCTGTGTACTGATCCCAGTAACACTGAATGGACGCTGCCATCTGGAAGAGAAATCACCTGGTGAAGGCAGGCAGCTACTGCTGAGTACAACATGGATCCAGTCCACGCAGAGTTAGTCCCTCAGGGTTGAGTGCTGCTTGTCTGAAAGGCTAAACCCTTATATTCATCCATGAGTGTGACGTGCACCTCAGAAGGAGACACAGAGTGGATCCATTGGCAGTACACACAGCTGCTTCTGCTTGCTTTTTGTTATGCTGTTGTTCTACCAGCTGTTGCTTTCAATGTTTTCAGGCGTTTCTGACCTTCGCTGTGTTTGATGGTGCTGAACTGAAGTTTCAGGACTGTGAAAGGACTGTGCCAATGCAACAGTCTCAAAGTGATAGTCTGACCTTTCCCATGCAGCTCCCACTGAGGACATGGATGATTTTGCAGGGATGCAGAGTCTGGGTCTGTAGTTCTATTAATCAAAGTGAAATAATTTTCCCAGTGTTGTATCTAAAAAGAAGATCCCTCTTAGGCCTCCTTTCTTGCTACTAGTGTTGGTACTACTGATGGAAAAGATCAGAATGGCTCTGTCTCATCCTTCCACCCACCTCTTTCAGGCAAACCCATCCATTTGTTATCCTCAAAGGCTCTTGAAGAATATTCTGAGGGTATCACCATTCAGCACAGACCTCTTCATGTGATCAGCACAGGTGTGAATGTGTAGCAAAGCAACAGCAGCCAATCAGCACATGCAAAACAAGGCAAAAGCAGATACAATACTGCAAAACCAGCCCAAGCAAATAAACACTGCTGCTCAAACACTTGCTGAGAATTCACAACATGCAGAACACAATAGACAGACAGCAGAAACTGGGCTTTGTGTCTAAGCTTTTCTTTACCCCAAGAGACAAACCCTTGCCTGCTTGAGGATCTCTCTGCTTCCCCCACTATTACAGTTTTTCTCCAATACAAAGAATGTTATCTTTAACCAGGTCAGCACAGTACAAAGGGCACAGATACAGGAGTTCTAATTCTCCGTCACAATGATTTCTGGCAGGAAAATTACTTCAGCCTTGGCAACACACACGTATCTTCAAAGATTTGAGGACCAGTTGCTGTTTCTGCATGTTTGTTTCTCTCCCTTATGTGACATTGAGAAATGCAATTTCTCCTGTAAAGGGGGGGAAATTCCAGTATTCATCATTTTGAAGGATTACAGTCAGTGCCATTAACTTGTGAATGCAGCTCTAGTCTAAATTACATTTTCTCTTAGGGCACTCTGAAAGTGAAACTGAGCATGAGACTTGAAACTAAACTGGATTTGGAACAGAAAGCTGGGAACCTTCCCCCTTTCCATAAAGTTGCTGGAGCCATTTTACTTTGCAAGAGCACTGTATAATATATTTCCATTGGCCTGGAAGACAAAGCTCAATTTGTTTGAGTATCTTGAAGAAACTGAATTGTTACAATTCACAAAGTTAAGTAAGAAGTTCTTTTGAATTTGATGTTCAAAAGCCAGCTTTAACTTCCCTTAGTGTAACTTTTCAGATCTTCATGTACTTTTGAAAAATTTCATTTGCATAAGGCTGTGCTGCTTTTCTTCAGAATTAATCAGGTAGAACTGTCACATCTATTTCTGCATACATGTAGGACTTAATATTTTTTTCCATCTTTGACATTTTTCACAGAACTCAGATTAAAAACCTACAGTTCTGTTTGCAAAATAAACTGCAGACAAGATTTTCAGAAGTGCCTCTGCATTTCTGCTGCCACTGAAATCAACACTCAAAACCTCAATTTTCCTTTCCTGTAATTACAAGCAAACCCATAAAAATGTAAGTTGATGCACTGTTATCTTCTCTAGCCTGTAGACAGCTTGAAACAATGTCTGAGGGATGTGAACTCTTGTCTCTCATCCTGGAGGAGTGAATCTGAAACCAGAAGTTGACAGACCGTGTCAATGTTGTTAACACTTCCTTAGCTGAAGATGTCAGCAGAAAAGCTCTGCTGAACTTCTGCAGTCTCCCACTTTTTCACTCAGTGCCTTAAAAAACCCCAACCTCAAATCCAAATATGTACCCACAATCTGTCTGTGCAACTCTTCCAATCTCCAGAACTCCTCCACAATGGCATCTTCTGCTTTGTTCCTCTTCCAAGGTCCTCCTTGCTGCCACCATGCCTCAGGCTGATGCATGAGGAGTGCCAAATGTCCAACAGGAGAAAGCATGCTTCCAAGACCACAAAAACCTTATTCCCTACCAATACCAAACTCCCAAACCAGACAGGAAATCAAACTAACTGAAAGACATTTATGTGAAGCTCTTTCATTTGAAACCAAGTTTAAGATTTCTGAAAGTATAAGATACGACTCGGGGGGATATTAGAGGTTGGCAGGACTGGATGCAGAACTGTTGTGCTGGGAAGGTGCCACTTCCACAGAGGACAGCAGAGCTCTGACACACTCTATTAAGCATCTGAGCAAGAATTCTTGATGCTCTTCCTCAAAAATGAAATAGCTTCTAGTTGGGCCATGTGCAGCCACAGCACTGTCCTCAGATGTACTCTCCCTAGGATTTCAGAAGTTCACAGATTATAAATACAATTACATCAGGATACTTCTTCTACTTGGACTGAAAATTTTGTACTGCTGAACTGCCTCCTTCTCAGATTGCCCACTTGACTTCTATGCCATTCTTGCTGCCTCTCACTCAGCTGACACAGTGCCACAATGGTAGCATTAGAAAGGCTTCTGCTGTCACCCTAAAAATAATTTCACAAGCCCAGTCCAGGCAGATTTACAAGCAGTTAAGAGTCTGATCATTTCAGTGCACCACATACTTGGTAGGATTTTGGAAACATAATCTATTTGTTTTCATTTTAGCTTTTTCCTCTTTCTTTTTTTTTCATTTACTCTCAGCAACACATCTGCTGAAATGTAAATCAAATCTATTTGATGTAGCAAGCTCTTTATGTCATAGCTTTTTCAAACCCCAGCCACCAGGTAAATATTTGCAGATATTCTGTGGTTTAATTCATTGGCCATGGGCTGCTGCAAGCGTGTGCACAATGCTGGTCTATTTGCAGCAGAACACCACTCAGGAATGCCTGGTTGTTTCTTCTCTTTTGCATACATAATATTTACCATTGCCTGGTGTATCAGATCAGGAGTGCTATAGGATTTGACTTTGGAAGTAACTGTGTAGATCCTGTTCCTCAGGTGTCTGTGGCAATTCATAAACACTGTGGCCAGCCTCAGTCAATCTATGCCATTTACAAATGAAATAGATTCTTTTTTTTCAAACTGCTGCAATCTGTTTTCTTTCAAAAGTCATTTCAGAGTACTCAGAGAAATTCAGTCAACTAATGTCATTCAAAGGATGTCCAATGCAAACACAGTTATTCAGGGCCAGTGTTTCCATATTTGGACCAGTACCCTACTTCTATGCATTGTTCACCTCTACACTGATTTTGTAGGGGAGGACAAGGGGGAGGAGTGGAAAAGATGCTGTAATGAAATTTTAAATAACCAAAAAGTCCTTTGGCAGTTTCTTTATTCCCTGAAAAATTAGTGCATTGCCTGGAAAATTCAAAAAAAACCCTGATCTGTAACTCCAGTGGAAACCACTTGTCAGCTATTGTCCAGCTATGAGAAATGTTACTTTTCCTCTTCCAGCAGCAATCCAGCTGAATGCTTTGCAGGGACTGGAAGGCCACTGGAGACCAAGTGCAATCATCTACCCTGGCTTCCTGGATGACACGAGCCATGGAATTTCAAAGCCTATAACTCCTGCTGTAGCAACAAGCATGGTCATCAGAAAGACATCCATTCTTGATTTAAGGACTTCCAGTGATGGAGATCCACAATGTTCCTGGGTAATTTTTTCCAACCTGGTTAAATAAGCTCATTGTTCAAAATGCAGCCTTACTCCTGGTTTGAACAGATCCTCCTCCTCCTGTTTGCTGGCTCCTGTTACACCTTCCTCTGTCAGAGCAGAGCAAACTCCACAGTCACCATCTTTTGACTGTGACAAAACTGTACACAATGAACAAGGCACTTCTCAAAATGAAGAGTCTGGGTTTTTTTCATCTGTTGATGCAAAGGAGTATTATTTATTTAATCTAGTTTATCTTGTTTTTTAAATAGGGTATGGAAATAGTCTCTACATAGAGATTGTGTCAAGCTTTACCACAAGGGTAGCTGAGATCTGGTTCAGACTTTCCAGCCTTTAATATTATCATCACTGTTCTTATTTTAAGAATTAAGAACATCTCAATATTCTTCAGCTCCATCCACCATGCCATAACTGAGTAGATGCCGGTACAATAGGACTCATTCATCAATATCACAGTGACATGAGACCTGCAAACATTTGGTTACACTTTCAGGAGACATCCCTCAATGCAGAAATACCCACAATCTGCTTAATACTTTGTATATTGTCCTGTTCAGAAATTAAAATTGCAAAAGCGAGAAGTGGCTGTTCCTTTTCCCAGTCTTTTGGACAGAAATGGAGTTGAGCAGTATGATAAATTTCTTGGGAAACCTCCATCCCTTTTCTTTTGTTTGTGAGTAGCTTGAGATATTTTCAGATTTATTTGAAAGGACATGTGAACTTGTTTTCCATTTCCCTCTCAGAATAACTTACAAGAAGTTTGCTGTCGACATTGCATTACTTAATTTCGGATGTTGCATTGTGTAAGCTGTTCACAAACATTAATCATTACCTTTTCTATCCCATGATTGGTTACTCTGACGAGATCTGCAAAGGTCAAATTAGGAACTTGACACAGAAATAAGAAATGTTTCAGTCAGTGCTTGAAAAGCCACACAAAAATCTTGTGAATGTTACAAGTGCTAGAGGAGAGATCAGAGAGCAGGACACATGAGCTTTGGTGTGGCTCATCACAGTAAGTTCAGGCTGGAAAGAGATGAGCAGTAGAGATGCCTCTGCAGCTGTTAAACAAATGAAATCCCACTTCTTCCAGCACCTTCCTGGCTGCTGCACCGTGGGTACTTGTTACACTGTGAATACTCTTGCTGGTTCATGCACATTCATGACAAAATGGACACCAAGACATTCTGAACAGGCCTGGATTGAGAGACACCCTGATATCACCTGCTCAGGAGGGACAGGATGTGGACAACCAGCTGGCACTTTTAGGAGCAGCATTTAGCCTGACCTTAGACGTATTTAATGACACTTGGTAGCTCACACCTCGAGGACCAAGGGAACAGAGCCATAAATGACAGCCACTTCCTCCTTCTTCCTGAGAGTTTATAAATTGAGGGTATCACCCCGTATTTCTCATGTAGAAGTATCCTTTAAAGATAGCACTCCTTCAACATTTAGAGCTTATTCTGGAACTCTCTTAACTAATGCCTGAATCCAGTTCAAATACAGTCCCAATGCTGACATTTGTGCATGCTTCTATCCAGTATTTTCTCAGGCAAAACTCCATTGGCTTTCCAAAGCATTTTGCTTGAGTAAGAACATCAGGTTTGACCTTTCAATTGCACAGTGACAATTAATAACAGCTCAAAACAGAGATTTTTCTTACTTTTTTTTTAACACAATAAAAAATCCACTCTTTTATGGGATGTTTGCTGCCACTGAAGCTCTCCTCTCCCAAAATCAACAGAAATGAAGTGCTTTTTTCCAAAGAGGCTTCAACATCTCCTCAAGAACTTCTACAGAGTTCAAGAGCTGTTAAATCAGCACCTTTCTGAGTGCCCATGCTTCCATCAAATTCAGCAGCTGATTCAGCCTCTATTCGCTGTATATTTAAATGCTATAATCCATATATATATATATGTATATATATAAATACATATATAAACCAGTTATACATACAAGTATGTCTGTGAGGGAGTGGGAGAGAGAGCTCAGCTCCCATCCTGTCCTCTATCCATTCATAAAGGTTTTATTCCCCTTTTAACCTTAAGACAAGCAAGGGATATGGTGTGGTTTGGAGTCCAGCATAATTTATCTCCTCTGTAAATCTTGTGAATTGTTATCTAAACAACTGTTCTGTAGAGCAAAACCTTTGACTGATTGGTCCCACGTGTCACAGAGGCAGGTCAGATAGGTGCCTCTTTCCTTACTCCATGAATGTGAGAGAGGCCAGCATAAACCTCATGCCAAATCTATGTTTATTTAATTACAATATTAACTACAAGTGGCAACAAAACCTGCCACTGAAAGGAAGAAGGTGACTTTATACTGTGGAGGGGACCAGGTGAGTAACTGCAAATGTATTAGTTAATCCATCATCTCATTCCGTTCATTCATCCAGTCACACTTTTTAATTTTTTAGTTCTGACATTTAATTCAGAACCCACTTTCCAAAAGCTCCCTCACCTTTCCAGTGGCTGGAGAAGAAATACTGAATTATGCCCAGCTCACACAGCTCAGCCCAGTGATTGCCTACACAGTTGGACAAGAGGCACTTTACCTTCTGCTTCAGACTCGCACGCTCTTGAGGTGTGGGTAAAATCTTGGCCCCTTGGAAGAGAAAAGAAAAATTCCACTAATCTCATCAGAACCAAATTTTCTCTCCTCCTATGTCCTAGCTAGAAAAGCTTAGAAAAGCAGCAGTTCTGAATAGTTTGGGGTTTCTTTCTATCTACATTCTCTCCCAAGCTTGCTAATATTTTCTTTAGGTTTCTCAGATGAGAACTCCACTCCTGAATCCATATCCTTGAGATGCTGCTAGGGAAAGCAAGCCAAACCTGTGGAGAAAGTATTGCCCAACACCTCAAGCACTGCTGGTAAAATGTCTGCTTCTGTTGTGCTTTTTAATGTTATCTTCCTGGTCTATTTAATGTTACCACACTTTGGCAGCACCTGAGCAATACCCTGATGAATCAAACTAACCAAAATTGAGAGCACTCACAGTGCCCAAGGAAGACAGGTTTCTATCTGCCCCGTCTTTGGGAATTACCAACTTTGCTTTGATAGAATTTTAACCCAGGTGCATTGATTTGTGATTTTAAGATAAACTGACTTCATGTCTTTTTGCTGCTATTCAGTATGAGGTAGCTTGGGTTTTGGCAGGGTTGGAGCCTTGAGAGGACGTGGTCACTATGGCATAAGGGTCAGGAGTTTTCCAAAGAAACTTGTAGTGTTTCCCACTGATGGTCAGACCCTTAAATGCCTGTGGAAGACCTTGCATGTTCACAACCTTTTGCCAAATAATAGTTTATTTTCCGGCTGTCTCTTCCCAGCTTCACAGTAATGCTATAACTGCCTTTATTGGCTTCAAAATGAGCCCTGTATGTCCACAGCTTAAACCAGAGGTGGTTGCTCCCTACTTTGACCAGCGTTACTTAGAGAAGTTACCAAAGAACAGACCAAATGTCACCCTGTCTGCATAGGAACTGGGTCAGCACCTAGTACAGAGGCACTCTAGAGCCATATCCTATGGTTACTTCTGAAAAGACATTGTTAATATTTTAAAAATCAAATCAATTTAACTTGGTTATTTCTATCTCCTATCCACACTGCACAACAGTGAGCTGGCAGTGGAAGAAAAGAGTTTTTAGAGCTAACAAGTGTTACAGTGAGGACAGGCTTGCTGGACTGATGGACTTAGAGAAAGCACAGAGTGCCTAAAATACTGCTAAATCAACACCCAGCCTGAAATTTTCTTCTTGACTCCTCTACCTTCCATTCCAGACTATGTTCATCTTTATGCTTGCCACAGTTCTATCTTTTAATCTTTTACCAGCTCATTGTAAATCCTGATATCATTCTAATAACAGAACTGAATCATGCTAAGACAAACATCTTGGCAGGACTGAGAGCTCCAAAACAGGAAGTCTTTAAGATAAGTCAATAGCTCAGAAAGTATCTCACAGAGGCCCTAGTAACTCCTGAGCTGTAGAATTACCAGTTTTGCCAAAAGCAACAGATTTCCTTCTGATCTCAGAGCAACTGTTTCCACACAAATCACATGTGGAGACATTTTATAGGGGTTATGTTATCCATGCCTCTTCTGTTTTCTACTTGCATAGATTCTTGTATTTTGACACTACTTCTCCTCCCATATAAATGACCTTGTAAATTAAATTTATAGCTTCACAACTGGGGTCACATCAGTACAGTTTGTTCTAGTTTGGAATATGAAATAGGAAGGAGTGTTCTTAATGGGTTTGGTAGACATTACTGCTTGGGAATGGAAACAGACTCCACCAATCACTAGAACAACAAACTGGGAATTGGGAATCCCTTATTCCAGCTTGGCTGGCTAGGTGAACAAACCATGAAGTCTTTCTGTGGCTCCTGTTCACCCATCAGTAAAGAGGAAATTTGATCATTCCTGTCCTCTTTAGAGAGAACTGATCCGCATTAGGCACTGACGTATTGACACAGAAATGACTATAAACACATAAATCTAGGTCTCAGTGGTAAATGGTAGCAGTTAAATCAACTCACTGTTCACGAGAATGATTCTGAGCCCAGCTCTCCTGGCATGCTGATCCTTACCCATGCAGCACTTATCAGATCCATCCGTGGGGCTGGCAGGCTTTGCTTTGTTCCTGCCTGCTCAGCGTGCTTGGTCCATTTCCTAGGGGGAACACAAGGAGTGCTGCAGATTCCGCAGCACTGCTCCCTCTCACAAATGGAAAAACAGCCCCAATAAAAGCTTAAGGCAGCCACTGCACGTGTTGTGTGCCAGCGTGTAAAGGCTTCAGGAGAAGGGACAGAACACTTGTCCAACTCTTCCTTAAAAGAAGGTTTGCCAAGCTTCGAGTTTACACCCCTCCAGCACTAAAAGATGCCTGATTTCATATATTGCTACTGAGTGATTAATACTATTCATGACTGGAAAGTCATAAAACAATCCAGTAAAATAACTGACTGTACAGACACCATGCAGAGAGAAATGTGGAAGCAGAGGGAGTGTGAGCAGTCAAGACCCACTAACAAATTTGTTAGGTGCAGAACTCAACAGACACTCAACTGCACTGGCAGTTTTGTCACTGCTAGTGACAAATCCAGAAAATTACCAATTCATGAAAAGCTGAACATGGCTTTTTGTCAGTGTCTTTCTCAACCCTGTTCCCATCCCAGACAATTGCAGCATTTTGGCTGCCATTCTTCTGCTACAGGAGGCAAAGATTAGTAAGCAGGACACAAGATCAGGAGTCAGCACACTTGGGCTTTACTCTTGGCTATGCCAGTGACCTGCTTGGCCTTTTCCATCTCCCCATGGAAACAACCAGCACCTCTGTGAGTCCTTATTTCTGTTCCTGCACTTTGCAAGTCCTATGAGCAGAGCTGCCCCTACATGTGCAACACATGCAATGCATAACAAATCCCCAGTCCTGGCCATGGGCCTTAAATACTAAAATAAACCAAATTATTGTTACCAAATGTCAAAAAGTGCACTCTCAGAAAAATCAAATGGTTAGCAGAAGACCTGCAACAAAATGTCATTTTTTTTTCCATTTTAATTCCTCTCTCTTGTTCAGCTTTCAACTTTATATGTTAAACCTATAAATATTCATCCAAAAAAGTAAGAGTCATTCATTGCTTGTCTTTCAGGCCTAATACTGGTTCTGTCCTTACTCAGACAGTCTATCCATTTTCAAAATTAATTTTCTTTTTTCAAGACCCCATCATGCTCAGTGGTTAATAGATCATGCCATTTACTCTGATGAAGGATTAGAACCAAAAAGCAGCCCAGTACCTTATGTCCTTTTACGTGTTCTTCTCCTGCTTTCCTCTCCTAGGCTTCTTTGGCTCTTGTTTTCAGTGCCTCGGAATAAAAAATGAAACACTTGAAACCTGTCTGAACAGAATGGCCAGAATAATAAGGAAGAGATATTACATGACTCAATGGAAAATTGAGTTTCGTGGCAGTCACACCTAGAAGTTCAAATCTGTTCCTAGCTCAAATCTGTCCCTAGAATATACCCTGCAACACAACAGGACTGTCTGCACTGCAGGAAGCTGCTGGCACTCCAAGCCAGGGTCAGTTTGGAGCACATTTGGAGGAAAAATGAAATCTTTGTTACCATTATGATTGTTTCCATTCAATCTGATAGAAGTCTAGACATATTATAACTAACCAGGGGGAAGCAATAGGCAGAATGCAGGTAAAACAGTCAAGGGCTGTATGGCACACACTGATTATCCATAACCCTCTACATTTCATCACAGGGAATACGAATAACGTGTGCGTTCATTTCACAGACTGTATCAAATGGACAGGCTTGAGAACTTCTGCAGCATGGAATGTGGGGCACCCTGATCCTTAGGCTCTGCCTTATGCTTTACTCCCGGCTAAAGCTGGGCTAGAAACAAACAGGGCTGAAGGCATCTGAAAAAATACTGTTCCTCAGCAGTGAGGTCATCTCCTACTCAATCAGTTAGTAGGTAAGTTGTGCAACAGGAAAATCCAAGTTGAAATATTTCAACTGCCAAAGATTATGAATTCTTTGTTTTGCTTTGGAAACAAATGCACAGTAGAGACCAGAATCACAGAGCAAGGAAGACAAAACAAAGGCTTTGTTTGTAAGGGGATGGAACCACTGCTCTCTGGTCAGGGATGAGGTTGGCTGATGTGTTTTCCATAATAGTCAATTGAACAATCTCAGCCCTCAATCCCAGCCAAATACTAATCTGCTGAATTTATTACATTTGGGTTTTCAAATTAAAATTACCATCTGTAACTCATGTGGCAAACAGCACAGAACATGTGACAAGAAAAAAAGCACCTCATGACAAGGTGGGCAAATTCCAGTTGGTTTGAGGAGCCCAAAGAACTGGGATACTGCACGATAAGCTTTTTCTTGCTGAGCAAAAAGTGTAGCAGTTCAATGAGGTTATTTGTTAAAAACCTCTCCATTCACCTCAGTAATGGGCTGTGCAGCCCAGATCTGGAAATGTAGTTGGTTTGACCAAAGTGATACTATCAACTCAACAAAGCCAAATTGCAGAGGAAAAATGACATGGTAGCCAGAAATAATACATATGCTCACAGAGAGAAGAAAATCTCCACTGGGGATTTGGGGTTTTTTGTTTTGTTTTAACATTTCTGCTCTCACAGTCATAAACATTCTCAGGACAACAAAAACTGATTCACTATTGCAGCTACACTGTCTGAGGTGGGTGAAACCGCAGGCCACGGAGCACTGGGTGTCCGGAGTTCTGCAGGCCCACAGTGTCACCCAGCATTTCTGGCCAATCAAGCTGCTGCTGGTGTCTTTATGATCTAATTCTTAGCAAGGCTGAGGGCTTGAATCTTTACTCTTTCACTGCTATTCTGAGACAAGTGAACTCTTTAGAAAAGCAGTCCGCTGCAAACAGCAGGTCCATTCATCTCCAGTTGAATAAACTACAAGGTATGAACTCCACTCAGGTACCCACCCCATGCTCTCAGTGTGCCTGGTGCCAAACCATGTTTGTGATAGGATTTCTGCACAGAAATGCAGATGGGTCTGGGCTTAGTGGAAATGTCACACTGCACATGCACAAAGAGGTGCAAATTACCTGCAAAATGATGCAGAGTAAAGCTGGCTTTAAAAAATGTTTTTGGAACAGGTCTGTTGCCAGAAATACTTTTTTATTAACCTTTTGTCCTAATGCCTGCAAATCATATAGGTGAATATTTGAATTCATTTTCTAATCAGGGTACCACACAGCAAGTGATTCTGTCTTATTGATCCCTGGAGGGTAGGAGTCTTAGGAGCTACTCAGATGGGGTTTTCTACCCCTGCCTTCATACCACTGCTTCCAGTTCGTATTTCCCAGTACAAATAAAACCAGAGTAGGAGCCCAAACATGCAAGGTGTTGTACAGAGAGTCCAGGCTTACACAGTCCCCTGTGTAGGCAAGAGGCACTGACTGAGGGCATCAGTCTCCTTGAACAGTTAAAGGAGCTGGGCACATTCAAATGACATCAGTGGGATAGGACGTAGGTGTTCATCTCTCTTTGCTCTCAGGGAAGAGGTTAACTCAGATAAAAATATTAAATTTTTCAGTCTTTTAGAGTTTTATTGATGACAAGAGCTAGATAAGAAAAATCCCATGTATGAAGCTAACAAAAAGAGACTTCCTATCCTCATCTTGCAAATGAGAACAAAGAAGGCTAAAACAAAGTCAGGTCCTTGATCAAAGACATGTAAAAAGTTACTGGAAAAACTAGAAGCCAAAACTTTTTTTTTTTTTTTTTTTAGTTTAGACCTTCCTTCCTCATGGTGAAGTAGGCAGGACAAAGGCTCCCACTGCTTTCCAATGAACAGCAGTGGAAAGACATCACTGACTTACTTCACACTCGGTGATTCCTGTCCATTTCTCTGTGAAGAGAACACTGTCCCCCTTTTCTTTCTTCCTGACCTAAGCCAAACCCAGGAATTTAGCCTACTTTTCCAGTTTTCTTGGCGTTTATTCCCTGAGACATTGTTTATGTTGCTAATTTCACTGCAGCCTGATTTTCCAACTGAGATTTGAGCGAAATTTGCAGCTAGCTTGACTTAATTCAGTCAAGGTCTCAGACATTACTTCTTCTAGGCAAGAAGTAGAAACCATGTCAGATTTTTTAGGGGGAGGGATTGTTCAAGTTTTTTCCAAGCCTCTAATGTGAATGTTTCACACAAGTTCTTCTCTATTTCTGTGTTTAACAGGTTAATTTTACATGCAAAATATCTTCAAATATTTTCTTTCCCTATATAAACAGGAACATTAGGAGATACAACTAATAAAATATTTTGGTGGTCTTCTTGTGCATTATAGTTTAATTTCAAATTTTATCTAAACGCAGGCCAGGATGATGAACAAAATAGAGTAGGTACTGAGTGAAATTAAATACATTTCTCATCCTTTCCTAGGATAATTCAAATTCTACAAAGTTGTGATAAGTTAGGAGTCCTAATGTTCTGTTAAATAATTCCTGTTTATATACATAGGGATAATACTATAGCAAAAGAGGTCAGGACCAAGGATAAAATTTGGTCGAAATACAAACTTTCAAAGATGTAAAGGTAGAGATGAAACAAGGCTGAAGTGGCTTATTCAGTAGATTGTTGATCCTATCTAAAACCAGAAAGGAGATCTTTGGCACCCACTGTTTTCCAGCAAGCAGCACAGACTCTCAGGTGCACAGCAGAAGCGTCCTTCTCAACTCCCCAGAGGCAGAGAAGCACCTCTGGGGATTTCTTCCCCCCAAAAAACCCATATTGAGAAAATACAGTTCAGAGGGCTCCTAGTCTACATATCTCTCTCTCACTCCATCTCTGGTGTTTTTTGATCACGTGTACAACCCTAGTTGTCCTTCCTCTCTCACAAACCTAAAGATTCTTTCTCCCTTGTCTGTCACGCTGTTTCAAACATCTGCCCTGCAGCAATCCCTCCCTGTCCCAAGGAAATCTCAGCAGGAGTCACAGGAACATTTTCATTGCCATTGCCAGTATCTCACATGATTGTGCTGGCTGTTGTTTGTTTGTAGCTGCTCTGTGGAGCAGAGAGAGTTACCGAGGTTGACATTTGTGTTTTTAAGTTGCCATTAGCATAATGGAAATGGTGTGTAACTCCCATCTCCCCAGCCATCAAGGGGCTGTCAGCCTTAGTCAGTGTCCCAACGCCCTCTCACTCATCCTCCTTAAAAGCAAACGAGTGGCTCTGTGTCTGTTGTTTCTTCCAGAGGCAAGCCCAGCAGGGTCCTCCTTCCCTCTAACTCGCCCTCATCCAGAGGTTTGTGTTTTAGTAACTTGAAACATCCTGTAAAATCTATCAGGATTAGTTTCCAGTATAGAAGCACTTGTACTTGATCCAAGCCAATCAAATGTTCCTCAGATACTAAGCCCCAGGGTTTAAGGGAGCACACCCAACATATTAAGCAAAAAATGACCTTCTTAGTGCGGCTACTACATTCTCCTTTTTGACCCCTTTTGACACAATTTTGGCTGAGACAAGACTGTGAGTTAAAGCCATTGTGAATGGGCCAAAAATAATATAGTAAGAGTGTCTCTGATGTCACCAGGATGTTATATCCTTAGACAAAAAAAGCAGGCTTTAGATGGAACTGGACATTTTTTACATATTAGTAAAAGAGGCTTTTTAGTAGATAACATTTGGCTTTCAAACTCATTTTTCAGTCTTTCCCAATGGAATTAGTAACCAAATTAAGGGGTTTAGGAGCTCCCATTATAATCAAACGCAAGCCAGAATTTACAATTCGTGTATGACCTGGCAGTCCAGAGGTTATGGTGACTAAGAAGGTAGACCACAGAAAACCAAAGAACAGGAAACTTTCAGTCTAGTGTTGATGGAAAAGCTTTGGATTAGATGGATGCAGTACTGAATAACTCATTTCAAAGCAAACAGCTCTACCAGAATTTTCTGCCCCTTTTATGGAGGACAGGCTGAAGATGTACGATGTAAGAATTCAGGAGCTGTAGTAAGCTGCAAAGTCTGAGTTATATACAGCAAGAACTGGGTTTACACAGCTCCACGGAGTGACTTCCCCTTCTGCCATCCACAGGCTCCACTGACTGACTGACTTCCTCCATTTCTAACCCCAGTACTTACTATTCCATCAAAGTCAGTTTGATGCTCAGTTATCTCTAGGGACAGCCAATTTAATGGAATTTCTGGAAGGTCACAGATGTACAATACTTAAAAATTCAGTCCAGGCCTCTGTTAAAATCACTCTTTCTGTGCAGTCACAGAAAGAACTTCTTCTTCCATCAGTGGCAATTCCAGAAACAACCAGAGGCTGACAATTCAAAAAATGGCAAAGTGGGATTAAAATCAAACTAATCCAACATTTCCCCATTCCCTGGGAGAGGTCTTAAAACTGGAATATGGCACCTAAGCATGAGCTTCTCTTGCTGACAGATATTAAGGGGCAACAAAAGAATTGCTCAGAAGTGTCCTTGCCCACAGCCACTTATCAGACTGTGTGAGGCTGTGCTGTCTTAGTTTCAGGGTTAGCTTGGATCCAGGTGAGCAGGTGGTTAATTTTAATCTGGACCACTGAAATGCACAACTTTTCAAAGAAAAAGGAGGCTAGCTGAAAACAAGAGCTGATTTCCTTGAGTGAACTGAGGCTTGATTAGATTTCTGAAAATATAACGTTACACTAAAAACCAAATTAAACTTTGACCAAGGTTAGTTCTTTAATTTCAGCTGGAAGAAAGGCAAACAGATGTCTCCACAGTAAAATGAACAAAACAAAAAATAGTATAAAGTGGACAAAAAGTCCAAATCTCACTAGGGCAGTTGTACATTCAGTTCCCATTAGTATTAATTGGTCAGCATTCATTTATGAGAACATGTGTCATCAGCTGCTACAGCTCAGCTGATGAGTGGCAACTTGGTGACTTGAGGCCAAAATCTACTAGAGACAGCCTCTTTGTGTTGCCTGATGTTTAAAAGAATGTGGACTTCAATTAATCTTGAGGGAGCCAAAGGTTAAAGAATAAATATTAAAATAAAGCTGACAAAACTCAAGAAATGTTCATTTAAAGGAGCAGAGTCCTCCTCACTTTTTCCATTTTGCATAAACCTTCTCTGGTCACCTTTAGGTTTTCACTGAGCAGGCTCCTCATGACAATGATGTACCAACCCCAGCTCTGCTCTCTCAATGAGAATCCAATTCAAAAGAATCCAGTCCTATTTAAATCCAGACTAATATTACAGAGACATTTCAGTCACTCCCACAAAGCTCAGACTAACACATATTGACAAAACTGGGGACCAGGGAGAGATAAAAGAGGCTTCCACAATGCCTTGCCTGAGTCCTTATCCCAATTAAACTTGCGCATTCTTAAGAAAAAAAAGCCCCAAAAAATAGCTCAGTCAAAAAGTTCAAACCACTACATGGCCAGATGCTCTTTTGGTGTGAATTAGTAAAGCTCAAACCCGTGTACTGCCTAGGCTTTTTAATAACAACTCAGGTACAAGACATTTGAGATCTGATTCCTTATTCCAGGCAATTATTAGATCTATATTACCATATTACAATAATACCTTTTTTGTTTTAAAAATATTTCAAGATTTTGGTCCAAGGGGGAAAAAAGGGGGAGGAGGGAAAAGAGATTTTTTATTTTAAAACCTCTGTGCTATTTTCTGGTCTTTGTGGTTTTCTGACATGACATATATTCCTAGATATCAGATGTTGAGAAACATCAGATCACACTGAGAGGCAAATTAAGTTATTTTCTCCCCAGATCAAGATCACCTGACCTGGACCACAATTACTAAAGCAAATATCCTCTTCTATCACAAAGGTCAGCATTTGCTGATTACACTGATTTTTGTCATACTCAGCCTATAAAACTTGCTTTAAAACCTCTGAGAAAACACACAGTTTGTCTGGAAATGTAGAAATTGCATACTTGGCTATCACTTCTCTAAGCCTAATTTACAGAATAATTTAAATATTCTGGATGACTCCCTGCTTAAAATCTTCATCAGAGCACAGCAATAGTGCAGGAGGTGTTGGGATGGGAGACAGTGGGAACAACACCATGGTTCAACTGAGCTACTGGAAGCAACACAGGATTATTGTTTGGAGGAGGGAAAGTTTAGTGCAGAAAGGGAATGGAGGGCATTCCATTCTCTGGAACAGAGATCGGTGTCAAGGGGGAATCCTGCTGTGAGGAATGTACTGAGCCCAGAAACTGTCTCTATTTTTATTACTATTTATAATTACAAATAAATGATGGTAAGCTTTCAAACTTTCCTTTCACAGCAAAATCCCAAGGCCATGGGAATCACCAATGCCACAAATAGATGAGTGAGATGAAGACATGAAAACCTGCCTTGCACAGGGCCTGTCAGCTACAGGCTCCCGTTCCTTCACGCCGTGTCTCCCTCCTCCCAGGGCCCCTCACCTCCACAGGTAAGGTGGGCACTGGCTCAACACTAAGCTCCAGCAGCAGTGGCAAACCTAAGAGTAAACCCAGGTTCTGCTTTCTGTTGTCCCAGCCACTTCCTCCCACATCCACCTCCCTATTTCTCTGCTGAAGGGAGGTGCAGCTGCCACTCAAACCACTCACCTCCTGTAAGCTCTAAAGAGTTCTGTCTTTGCCACTACTCAAATGTGAAAAATCATTCTGCTGAAAATTGGGGAACCATTTAAATTTGAGTGAGAGTAAAAGCCCACAAACTACCTTCAAATCATGTAGAAACTCATATAATTTTGCTATATGAATCAGTTTCATTCTTTGCAAAAACAACCAGAGCTTTTTTACTGTGGGCCCTCAGCAATCACAGCTGTTAGATCACACAGCTCAATACAAGGTCTCACATTACAGGAGTTATTATAGATAACAGTAAATTTATTATTGAAAACAAGGTGTTCTGTGGCTGCTCCTGCACAGCACAAGGAGTCCTGGAATGAAAATTGCTTGTCTAAAAAATAATTTGAATTTGGACAGCTTGCAATGAACACAGCCATATGCCAATCCCAGGGTGCTCTGCCTGCACAAGAATTACTGAAATAACTTCACTGTCACTTGGGAAGCTAATTGAAACACAGTTTCTTTTGAATGTGTGGAGCTGGTGGGAAATGTTTCCATTTAAAGCAACCTGTACATCCCTCAGTACAGTCCCCTCCAAAGGGGGGCTTTGCTTTCTGCTGAAAACTGCCACTTTTCATCAGAAAGGCTAAAATACACCCAGCAAAATAGAGGTTCAGCTTTTCAAATGACACAAGTTTCTCAGAAAAATAAAGTGTTCCCACATCAGCCCCAGGTACAAATTGCCTGGAGCCCCAGGACTAACTGGGCCACTGTTTCCTGCTGTAGTCATTCCCTCTCTGGAGCACTAATCCCCTGCTGAGCCTCTAGTGAAGAAACTGCACACCCACCATGAGTAAGCATTATAGCTGAGTGAAAATTTCCCTCAGCATTTGTTCCTCTGGGCATGACTAACCAGGATATAACTTCAGGTATTTTTCTTACCCTCTCTTTTTACAATGCAGCCAGTACAGACAGTTACATTCTAGTGGAAACATTACTCCAGCCACTACCCTCACCAATAAAGACACACATGCTCCTTTCCTCTGGTCTGTCCTGAAGGGAGCAGTTTACCAGCAGGTGCCTCTGATTGTTTTGTCCTTGGAGCTGCATCCAGCTATGAACCAACAACTGACATAAGTATCACCACAACCACCAGTTCCTAAGTCAGTATTACCTTCTGTCAAAGATAAATAGTGCAGAAAAAGTGCAGACGAGATGCTCAGAGCATCAGCATCATTAAGCATCAACTTCTCAAAATTGTTTAAGCACAGGCAGGCACTTAAACAGGTTCTCAAAGGTCCCTCCAGAAGTTAAGGATCCAGATCCCTTTGGTAACACAAACATTTAGAACACCTGGATCTCCACTGAAACAACTCTGAGGCCACAGAAGCATTCAGAAAGACACAATACCTTTTGCTGAAAGTTACATAACACTATGTAAGCCCACATAATACATTAACGTAATTTAAAAAAATAAGTAGATATCATTTCCACAGGAAGAAAGAAGACCTAACTTCTGTCATCTTGGCAGCCAATGATGCTCAAACCCTTATACAGAAAAGCAGTGTGATCTTTCTTACTTGAGCAAGAGCCTACAAACACTGGAACTCTGGAAATACAGAAAGTGGCATTTGCTGTAAAACTCTGCTGCATAATCAAAATTTATGGTAATGGGTATTTGTGTTTCTGTGGCTACAAAAAAGCAGATGTAAAATGTGAACTGAACTCTGAAAAGAATATTTATTTTTGTCAGGACTACAAATTTTGCTGTTTAATCCCATGTTCAATGCCCAGCTGCCACCAAAGAGATACAATTCTGTATCTTACTGTTTGTGGGAACATGCACAGAGCAGTGAGCTATATCGGTACTTTCCTGTATCTGAAGTGCTTCCTTCAGAAGCACCATTCTCTCCATTTTACAGCTAAATTCTCTAATATTTTCCCCCTCTGTTCCTTAAGGCAGGGTTTGGAAAAGAAAGCCCCTAACTGTGTCATCCACAGTGGAAATGCCATCTCAGCAGGCGGCCAGCTGCAGTCGGGCCAGGTGGCAAATGACACCTAAATGCTGCCTTCAAACATCTCACTCTATCCAGGGAGTCTTCTCCTCACACCAGATAAAAATTCTGGGCACAGAAAGGGCCTGGCTGAGGGAGGGAAGGAGAAATAATATGGGATTTCCAGTTTCTTTTTCAGTCACTATGAAAATATCCTTTGAAATAACAGCCTTTAAGGTGAAAAAACATTTTTACTGCTCCAAGATGTGATTCCTGCGGGTTTTTTTTTTTTTTTTTCATTTTTAAAGCAGAACAGAACTCATGCATGCTTTGGTCATTTGTGAGCCCTGGCAGGTTTCAGAGAGGTTCAAAACTATGGGATATATAGTTTTATCCCTGTGTTTGGAGCCTTGCTGCTGGGAGACCTCTGAGGGCTGAAGGGGCCTCTCCTGTTCCTTCATACAGGGTCCAAGCAGTGGAGTATCAGGGAACTTGGAATTGTGGATGCTACCATAAAATCCAGTTCTCACTTCCCAGACCCACAAAGCCCAGGCATGTCACAACTGAACAGCCTGAATAAAACCTGTGCTTCTCAGAGGACAGGGGACTTTGCTGTGCAAGTACCAAAGCCTTAGCAGTGACTTTGTTTTTCTCCATGTCAGCCAGGAGCTGACCCATCCATTACCACAAAGGACACTTATTCAATGTTGGTGGAGAAGGAAGTGTACCGCCTACTGAGTCACCCATGCCACATCCTAACACCTGGCTGTGGCCTTGCTGGGCTTCCACTTAAACATGAATCTACCCTGAGTACAGATGTAGAAAAAGTCTATCATAAAACCTCAAACCACACGAGACTCTCCTGGATGGGAGGGTACACTGCGATCTCCTCAAGTCCATGGACTTCCAGAAGAAAACTGAAATTCATCTGCTTTGCTTTTGTCCAATTTCAAAAGTAAAAACTGTGCATGTCACATCCCAAAGCAAGGTACAAAATTAAGCTTCCTTGAAATTAGAAACAAAATCATGGCTACAATTTATTTTTTGTTTTAAATTGACTGCACAAAACCGGCCAAATCCGGCAAGGTGTTAGAAGCCTAATCTATCACTTACCTTAACTACCTCTGGAAGTTCATCCAAATAATTGTCATCCTCACAAGACTTTTGCACATAAAAGAGAGGGGTTTTTAAAAGCTAAAATACAGACATTTCTTACAAATTAAATTCTCTCCTGCTGGGCAATGAATCACTCAGCATTCACAGTACACCCCATAGTTGACAAACAAAGCAGTATTTGCCACCCTATTGCAAAACATGGTAGGGCTGTATTTTGGGAAATCATTCTTCACTAAAAAAACATCGTCCAGTGCAGTACAATGCTACAAGAGTCACACAAATATGATGCTACATCCTGTGACTGGTTCTGAAACAAGCGTGAAAACAGCCCCATTTTGGGGGCTGGAGGAAGCACACTCTTCTCCAGAGAACATCAGCTCATGGGTGGGCTCACTTACCTTTGGTTTGCCTCCGGCAGACCACAACCCCTTTAACCCCATGCTGAGGAGCTCAGCCCCTTAGCAGCTCTCCCACAGGCAGGATGATCCAGCCCCCATCCTTCAAAGGCACTTCCTCTAAAATGCAGCCACATGGTTTCCCTGATAAAATCAGTGCCTATCTGCCTAAAGCTTTGTGTCCTTCTGCATCTTCCACGCGAAGAAATGAAACAGCTTCGTGCTTGAGCTCAGGTCCCAAACCCCTAAATGCAAAGTATGAGGGAAAGAAGAGGTAAGAGAAGAAGGAGAGATATCTCTGTACTGGCATCCTTTTAAAAGCTGGATTGCTTGCCTCTTTTTAACTAATGTTTGCAACATGTAATTTTGGAAAACCTTGAAAGTATCTGCAACAACTGTGCTTCTTCATATACAAAATATCAAGAGCATCATCAGATACAGAGTATCAAGAGTACCACCCACAGTGGCGAGTCACTGCATCGGAGAGAACAGAGACAGTTCCAAAAGAAAAATCACCTCACTTCATGTGTCAAATAAAATTGCTACTAATGCTTCACTGAAAATAAACTTAAGTCCTCTGGGACACTCACTGAATTTCCCCAAACTTTCCAATTTTCTCACAGAAAAATGATCTTTATTGTTACTCAGACAGCTGTATTCTGAAATAGAAATGTGACAAGTTAAACAAATTATTTGTTCTGTTGCACAGAGCTCACCTCCTCGAAGTGCTCAAGGCCAGGCTGGATGTGCTCCTGAACAACCTGGTCTAGTGGAAGGTGTTCTTGCCCATGGCAGGAGGGGTGGAATGAGATGTCCTTTAAGCTCCTTCTCAACCTTTTTATGATTCTGCAGCCCTTGCACATGAGGCACTCCTGCAAGGACCCATCCTTTCACACTCTGATTTCCAGCTCCTCAAACCATTTGGAGTAGAGATGCGTACAGTTCCACTGTAAAAGGACAGAAAAATCACCTCACAGTGACCTTATCCTGCAAATGGAACACCAGCATCCATTCCCACACAGAGATAAAATCCAAGAATGGCAGAGGAGAGTCTGCAAGGAGGAAAAGGTGAGATTACTCGGCAGGTTTTGCCTGAGCCACAGTAGGAGCCTCCAAAAGGGTTGCAGGTAGTGGCTGCTTATGAAATCCACCTTCTACCTGCTAAATCAAAACACAGAGAATACAGCAGACATTTCCCAGTTTTGTTTGTAATAGGAATGAGCCACTTAAACAGCTCCTTTTTCTCTAGGTTATGGACTAACTTCAGTGCCTTTGGATGCAAAGCCAGAGCATCCTGGCTTCAGGGGAACTACTTCATGTTTCAGCCTGATGCTTCAGACAGAATTCAAGTTGAGGGGATGAGGCTATCACGTCAGCAGCACTCTTGCTCAACGTTTTGAGTCACATATTGTATTAGTCACAAGACACAGTAATTGTCTTTCCATCTTTTTTCCCTCGCTGAGATGAATAGCCTCTCTAATGGAGCAGGTTTTCCTAGGTGGTTTTGATTAGAAACAAATGGGTCACCTTCCCAAAAAGCAACTGAGCAGATAAAAAACCCAACCAGAAGCCTCCACACACAAACACACACACACACACGACTCACAATGATCAAATAATCCTGCAGTGAAAAGAAATTTTGCTATTTACTTGCGAAAGGAGTGTAGCTTGTCTCAGTCCTGGGAGCTGCAACTGCAGTCTGTGGAGCATCAGCACACAAACCTCTGGGTACAGCCCCACATTCCCTGGATGCAAATCGCTCCAGCTCCATCGAGGCCCCTCCACTGGCTCCCCTGCTGTCCAGTAAATCATGCACAGGTTATCCTTCTCATCCTATCTGGTTATTAATTTTTTTAACTAAAACAAAACAAAAAAACTGAGGCCTTTTTCACACGTAGCCTCCACACTGAAATAACCTCCACATTTTGCATTACAGCAATAAAAAGATGGGAGCAGCCGGGCTTTGCTTCTGTCCTCAGGTCACGCTGGTGCAGTTCGGTGCCAGAGGGATCAGGGGAAAGGCTCCACACTCCAAGTGTGTTGTTGCCCTTCCCAACCAGTTCTGCACTATTAAGCCACCCAAAAAAATAAGGGGTGGGGGGGGAAGTTCAATTTGCACAGAATGCCCCAAACATCTATAAGCAGGACACACCAGTACTCCTGGCACAGCCCTTGCTTTTTAAATAATTTTTCAACTTGGCAGCCCGGTGGTATAAGAAAAGCAGCTGCTCAGCGCTGTCCTATATCCTTCCCTAATCTGTGCCTCCCCATTTGTGCCTTCCCTCCCAGCTGTTTGCTGGTGGGCAGCTTCTTGACTCCTTCTCCTCACAGCACATCATGGGTTTACAGGTGCTGGTGGGACAATCTCACAAATAAACACTAAATGTTTCAAGAAGTTGCCTTTTTCCCACATAACTCTTTCTAATAAAGATAATACCCACATCCACATTGGTCTTTGATCACCTTGCCACGTTTTGCAGTCCTCCTGCACATGAGTGTGCCTGGCTTGCTCGTTGTTCTTGCATGTGTTTCTGCACCTCAGTCTAAATTTCCTGTGTCTCTCTTCTGTCCTTTTTTTGGGAGGCTCGTCCTCACAATTTTCACCACAGAGGCTGGAGGCAGGCGGCGGAGACAGCAATTGAGTGGCCCACAGCACCCTGAGAGGGAAAGCACCCCAAGATTCCGCCTGGGCTGGCAGCAGGGCTGGATACAAATTTACCATTATTTCCTGGGAGGCTGAGACTTCTTAAACATTTTTGAGGAAAAACTAGACTTTCCTTACGCCCCAAGCACCTCCATTCCAAGCCGCGGGCACAAACCCAGCCCCGACGGAAGCGGCGGCGAAGGAGTCAAACATGGCTGCCCTCCCTGAGGGGAGCCCGCCAAAACCGTCACCGTGAGGGCAACCGAGGCCTCACGGCTGCCTTGCCGCTCCCAAACGCCTCCCCAGACACCTTCCCCTCAGTGCCAAAGACCCTTTCCCACCAGAACCTTCTTGGGATGTTAGGAAATAACGATGGGGACATTCGCCCGCCCTCGGGAGGGAGTGCAGCTGCACCGGCTGCGTTCGCAACTGCACCGGCAAGCCGTGAGGGGAAGGCGGGAAGCGGTTTCCCTCAGGGGCTGGAAGCAGCGAGAGGCAGCCCCGAGCAGATCGATCCCAGGCTTTCCCTTTCCAGGGAAATAAATTCTTGGTGTATTGCAGCACCATCTGCTGGTTCCTGTAGATGGGACACACAGGCATCTCGCAACAGGGTAGGAAGGAATAGAAGAAAGTTGAGAGGGGGTTTTGGGTGGTTTCTTGCACGTCGGCTTTTCCCGAAGATTTTTCTTCTTGTAAAGGCACTGAGGTGTTTCTAAATAAGCAGTATAAGAAACGCCACTACCCATAGAAAAAGTGGACGTATTAGACGCAAATTTAGGGATTTTTTTTTTTTTTTTCTGAAGAAGTACACTAGTCAAAATCCAGGTTTTTTCCTATTCCTGTGAAGCAGAGGGTGGTGAATCTGCAGAGCCCCTGGGGAAGGATTTTCTGAGGTCATCAACTGGTTGTGGACACTTTTCTTTTTTCTGTATATCTAATTCGGGCTGCCTGCCCTTATTTCTTTATGTTTGTTTTTCATGAAGCCCTAAACCTCTGAGGCTGTGGTCCTGTGGAGGGGCTCAGCCCGCCCACCCGCAGCCACCATCCCTTCGCTAAGCCCTTGCTGCCTTCCAGCGGTTCCTTTTTCCAGCCGGTTTCCTTCCTGGGCTTGATCCGTCCCAACGCTGAAGTCATGTTGGTGAGCTTTATTGAAAATCGTTCCTTGCTGTTAATTTACAGCCTGGTGAAGGCAAAAGGAAGAGGTTGAGATTTTTCCCCTCTCAGTGGTTGATTTGAGATAATACAAATATGAAGAAATACATTATTTTGAAATTATGTTATATCGAGAGGAATGGCACTCACCTCTTGCTTCTTCAAAATTCAAGTACAATTCTAATTAAACCATGACTAAGCAAAAGAAGATTGGTCGGCCCTATATAGTATTTGAAAAGAAAAAAAAGCTTCCCTTTACAGAGCCCAGCAAATGTCCAAGGTTCAAACAAAATACGAGGTGCTAACGAACGGAGTCTTGACAAACCTTGTTTTCCTGCACAGGGGCTCAGTACATAATGATTTCATTCAGCAGCTACTGTTCAAGCATGGAAAGTGTTGGTAAAGAAATCCCACAGAGATCAGACAACCATTTTCCTAACTTAAGCTTCCCCCTCTGCTCCTCCCCCGTTTGCCTTTCGGGCCCCTGCCAGTCGTAACATAAATATTCATCAGCTGATATTTGCAGTAGCTGTGAAGTTATGAATGAGGCCAAACGCCTTTCCCTCCTGCCCCATCTGCAAAATGGCAGCTTCTGGTCTTAGCTCATGGTCAAATGACACTTTCTGAATCCCCAAAGTGCACTTGCAGGTTTTTCAAATTCAGTCGGGCTTTTAATGCGCAAAGCAGAAATGCTGTCTACCTAATATTTACCCTGGGATTACTGAAAAAAAAAAAAAAATATATATATATATTACTTTGCTATGCTTTAAACTTTGCGATGCCTTGACGTAATAGACAGAAGTGTTGGCAGCTCAAAATGTTGGTTGGTTTATTTCAGGGGACATGACTGCTGCAGGTTTCCTTTCTGAATTGAATACCAGACACTTGAACCATTTGTTGTGCAGAAAAGAGAAACGGCTTTTATTCTTAATGCCGGTTTCTTAACCACCTGGGTGCTGTCAGAAGGAGCAACATGCACTGGAAAACACTTTTAATAAGACTCCTTTAAGCCTGTCTTAAACCCTGGATCCTGAAAAATGGAATCCCCATTGCCTGTCATATGTGTTTTCTCTCTGCAGATTAGTGAGGGGCTGCTGCTTTAGAAATGTTCCGTTCTCACAAAGCCTGGAATTATGCTCTCAGACCTACCATGGGTCAGCAAGACAGAGAGACATCTGGTGTAGCTACACCAGCAAAGTCAAAAGCAGAGCTGTCAGAGGAAAAAGGTGAGAGTGCAGAGCTTTAATGAGCCTAATTCAGCAAGGTATCAACACTGGATCATAGGGGATTAAAAATCCTAAGTGCCCAGAGCCATTGGGAAGTCCTGGTGAAGAGGCTCAGCACCATTTGGGATCAAGAAACTGGAATGCTTTTTTGTAGCTTGGGCTGCACAAATCAGTCATGCAAACTATCTTGTCTGATTCTCACAGATTCAACCATAAATAAAAAAACTACCACCAAAAAACATAACCTTCTTAAAGGAAGGTGATAGACTTAGGAAGTTTTAAAGATGTTGCCATCATCTCATTTGATTTTGACCATAAAAAACCAGAATATTTCGACCAAATCTCCAATATCTTTTGGCCAAAATAGAGCATATATTCTAAAAAAAAATTGTATTTCATTTAAAGACTACAAAGGACAATTTGCCACATCCCCTGAGAGCATTTCAACATTCATAATCCTTGTTGCTAAAAAAAAAAAAGCCCCCACGCTTTGTTTTTAAGACTATCAGCTTTCAGCCACAGTACCCTGTATGTTTTTTTATGAGATGAAAGAGCCTCAAAATCATCTCACTTGCACCTCCAAACCAAGACCAAGTACTCTCTCAGTCTTTTTACTGATCAGCTATGTATACTTCTTGGAATATTTGCAATGGCAAAGGCTGCAGAGGTGTTGGGTCTTGCATGGCAAAAAAGTTTCACCTCTGGGAAATCAGACACAGGTTCACCATCAGGACATAAGTGTACTCCAAAAAAGTTGTGATCAGGGCAGGGAAAATTTTAAGGCAGATGTTGAATACACACCTTAGCATGGCTCCTCTGCTCCCACATACAAGTAACTGCTTGGGCTGTGCACATTACACATAAGATCAACAGGCACATGTGCAAAGTTTGATTTTACAGACCTAAATCACCTTCTGGATCTTAGACTTAGGATCATTTGATTTGGAAAATTTAAATTCACAAACAGAAAACATTTTACTAGGAATTTCTGCTTTTGACAACAAACATCCCCTAAAGTTACACTGTTTTTTGGCACTACACCCAAAAATCCAACATTCTTACTAGGCTGATGGTCCTGATTTTATCAGCTGTTTGCGTACTGTTGTGCTGCTTAAAACCATCTTGTTGGGGCAACGGAAGTGTGTATGTGACAGCACAAGTGGAGAGTAATTAATTGACACACTTAAGTGAACACTCAAATATTGGGATGAGCTGTTCTGGCATTTACTGTGATGACGTGGCACAGCAGGATGGAGTAACTATGGCACAGCACTACAAACAACAACAGGGGGGGACAAAACTGATCACAGTGACACCTCCTCACACGCAGTGAGGCAGTGGCAGTAGAGTCTATGCTAATTACAAGTAGAAAAAGGAAGAGAAGGGGGGAAAAAAAAAAAGGAAAGAAAAGAGAAAAAGAAATTTCTCCATAGCTGTTTTCTCTTGAGAATGGGAAGGTGAGACTGATAAAGGCTAGCTCAGGATGCTCTCTCCTGCATTCCCATATATTAATATTTGTAGTAATAGACATTCTGCTTTTCCTGTGTTAATAACCAAAAGGCTTCTCAGAGGAAAAATCCTGCAAGGTAAAGTATCCAGTGCACAAATTCAGAATGGAATGATTGTGCTGCAACCACAGCTCTAGAAATCATGGCAGCAGCCACAGTGCTGGCTGAGACACATTTTATGTTGCAGCCAACATCTTTGCTCATCACATAGTACTAAAGATTTCCAAAAACATCCATAAACAGCAACATAAATTAATAAACAAGCTCAGGGGCTGGATGTGCTCTACATTTCCTTGTTCTCTGGATGTACTCTACATCCTCTATAATAACTTGTCAATATGGTCCCATCCATATCAGAGCAATAATGGAAAAAGGATTGGGAATCAAAAGGAATCATTTAAAAAATCTTTTTATGGTAAAAGTGCCTTTCTGCAGTAGATCAAAAGTATGGTTTCGTGCTTGCAGAGGGGACATGCACACCCAAACCCAACACACCTGAAACTGATAAAAAGCAGAGCACACAGATGGTTGAACTGTCTGGGTTGATGCTCATTAGCATGCCAGTGAATTATTTTGGTCGAGTGTGGTTTTGTAGTCTGTTATGCAGCAGTTACAAACCTACACACAACTACTTGCAAGTGACTGTCCCTAGACTAACAGGAGGAGGACTGTCAATGATGCCAGGAGGTCTTCCCAGTGTCTCTGGCACCACTGCATAGCCAGAACATAAGCTGGAGCTGTCAGAGATGTCTCTCAGCCTGCTGTACAGCTGTGGCAGTCTTCCAGGTTTGCCAGGAGTGCACAAAAGGCAAAGGTTGGGAGACTGAATCTGTTTAAGGTATGGATAAATAACACAGACAGTGAAGTACAGAGATCTTAAGCTGTTTGGGTTATTTATATATAATAAAGTGTGCATGTCATGCACTGGGACTGTTCATCTTCATGTTCACAAAAGATGGATTGAGTGAAGCTGTGAGCAACCTGGTCTAGAGGAAGATGCCCCTTGCCCAGGGCAGGAGGGTGGGATCTAGATGAGCTTTAAGGTCCCTTTAAACCCAAGCCATTCTACGATTCTAGGACTCAGCACCAACTCTGTAACAGGGCAAGTTTGTCTGGGAAACACCAGCAGCATTTAGGTTACTGCACCAGCCTTGCCAAACTAAGAACAATCACCAGAGCAGCCTTGCCACAGAACTTGCTGCTTTCCTCCAGCTGTGGCCTCAACATTCCTGATAAAAGCAACCATCAAGCACCTCATCTGACAGCTGCAACTCCCACCAATTCAAATACTATGAACTTGATGGGGTACCCACAAAATTTCCAGTGAAACCCATGAAAATTTGGTGTCTCTTGGGGAGATAGGGAGAACTGAGCCTGTAAGTTCACTGGAAGGTCTTTGCCAGTCTCCTCTTTAGATTCCTTACCATGGCTGTAGATGGTATATGGGAACCAGGGACTGGGCTCCTCTGCCATAAGAGTCAGTGCTTTCTCTGCTGATGTAAAGTGCTGTTGAAGGACCACAGGCCACCGAAGTTCCACCTATGCAGGTCCCTTGTCCCATCTGGCAAACCTTCCACTTTAATCCTGGGTAGGGAGCTCTTGAAAAATGAAGAGGAGTTTTACCTTCTCACCAAAAGCCTGCCAGCAACACCCACACCTGTCCACACCTCACCTCCAACTATTTCCAAAGGACAAAGACTCTGCCCAGAAGTCCCACCCATCTTTCTCACCCCAGGTTCCCTGTGGGACCCAGCCCAAGGGTGTCACAGCAGAGGCTGGTGTGGGCACGGCCATAAACACGCAGGATGCAGTGAGAGGCAATGGCACAGCCAAGAGATGGATGCTGCTGCCCCCAGTCCTGCAGCCACTGGTTAGGAGCTGGGGAGCAAACTCACCAGCAGGCAGTAAGGAAATGAGCTGGATTAGGGCCAACTCTTACTCTTGGATTGCAGATATATTCTGTTGGTCACAGTCTCAGGAAAGCACAAGTTCCCTTTTCCGAATATACGTTTGTCTGTTTGTAACTCTTTCAAAGAACTTGCCAGTGGAGTTTCTTTTATGAAGGGCATTTCTTTAGTTTTTCCAGGTTCTTGGGTAGAGACATAAGTCAAAAGGAATTTATACCAAATTCAGTAATCTTTGCTGCTCTTAACTGCCTAATGGGACGGCTGCAGACTCCTAAGTTAGTGACAATTTGTATTAAAATTATAACAGAGAGTCCACCTACACTCTTCAGCCTCTCTCTTTGATAGAATATGTGTACAGACCCAGAGGAAACAAGCTTAGATATAAGAGATGATCGTGCTGTTTGAATTCCAGTCTCTGTTCAGGTCTCACCTGTTAGGAAGATGGTTTATCTCATACCCATGCTAGGTGTCAGGGTCCAATAACAGAACATGCTGAACTAATTTGCTGACCATAGACACATGTACAGTACCCAGCCCGAATTTGTCTAACAGCTGAGTTTATGCTGTGTCTTTTTATTGTAGGATCTTCACACCTTCCTTTGAAGTCTTGGTGACCGTTCTCAAAAATGACTCCCATCTCACATGAAATAAACCTAATGGTGAACACCTGCTGTGCAGGAGCCTTTTTAATGACAACTAAGTATTTTAAATCCACGACCTTCAGTTCTCCTAAAACTACCTCTGCTCTGTTCACCTGTGGGTGTTCCTCATGGTTGTTGAGTATTTATGGTGTGTGTTGTCCACCCCAGAGTTACCTGCCTTAGGGAGAACAGCGAATTAAGGTAGTGGAAGGGAAAGTCAAGGGACTTAGCTGACTTAACTGGGAGAATCAGTTTGTTTCTGCCCCCATTTTAGAGAGGGACTTTCTCTTGCTCTGCCTGTCAATTTACCCTTCTGACTCTGTCGAGCAGAGACTGCAGCCTGCAGAAAAGCATCTCTGCACTGCACAGCACTGCCTAGACCTTGAGTAGAACTTACAGCTGCTGCTGTCATAAAATAATAACCAATATTAATCACTGTCAGTCTAATTTCAGGAATGTCTTCCCTGTGGCTGAATAACCCATCTGTATGCACCTCCTAGCCTTCCACACCATAGAGGTGCCAACTGGTTACTCAGTGTGGATTATAGCCAGAGCACCCTGCAGGATTGTGACAGAGGAGATGTATTGAT
This sequence comes from Polioptila caerulea, assembly GCA_013397295.1. Lineage (NCBI taxonomy): Eukaryota > Metazoa > Chordata > Aves > Passeriformes > Certhiidae > Polioptila > Polioptila caerulea. Next base: position 335,254 of record VYXF01004859.1, on the reverse strand, counting down.
GGTCTTGGGGCAGTCCTGTCAGGATGCTCTTGGACACAATTCATCCTGCCCACCTGAAATGATCACTTAGGAGCTGGAAACCCCTAAAAGGGAATCCAGCCTTTGGAGTTCTTCTGGGAGAGCCTCTGGGTGCCCCTTGCAGAGCTCTAGGCCCTGAGGAAACACAGGGCTGCCCTCAAGGGCATTCTTATGTTGGCACATAACCAAGGTACCTATGCAAAGGAAGAAGCTGAGCTACAACACAAAGGCATTTTGCATCTGGAGGACATGTTCTCGAGGCAGCAAAACATCTTTGTTATGAATGTAACATATGTGGTACTCTTCCTCTGCTTGGCAGGAGATAAGAAAAACAGAAGCAATGCAAAAATGAAAACAAAATGGAGCATATAAGCATCGTGAAACAATTACAGTGCTGCATCTCATTAGGATCTAAATCTGGGATTGCCAGTCTTGTTTTAAAAACAGTTTTGTTCAACACCCAGTGACAGAATTTAAAAGCTGACATATCTTGCTGTATTGTGGGCCACAGTCACAGCTGGTGTAAATCAGTATAAACTAATGAAGTCAATGGAGCTTCTCTGATTTACACTAGCTGAGGTTATGGCTCAATAAGGTTAGGCTTGCTTTCTAGGAGTGTTCAAGGAAGCCAACTTCTGTGTGTCCTGTGATGAAGTGGTTATTTATAATGGCCTTCAGTGTGGTTTGGAGCCAAATTTCCACATCAAAAGTAGCTTTATAAGAGATATCCTTACAGTGAGGTTCAGTGCAAAATCATGACTTCAGAAGCCAGCTTTCCTCATGCACTCAAGTATTTGATTTCAGCCTGAAAACCATTTGAGAAGCCAAGAAAAGCAGAGCCATTCCTGCCTACTTCCCCAGCTCTGCTTCATCTTTGAGTCGCCTGCATATCCAGCAGGGACCCGACCTACACTGCCCATTTATCAAGGCGAGTTACTCTAAGTGTCTGTTTATTTATGTTCAGAAATTCCCAGTAAGACAGACAAGTTTCATGCTCAACCTGAAAATTTGGAGATGGGGGTGGAGTTCTTACCAGTTCCAGAGCTATTTGTTTGGCTTGGCCATTAGTGAAAATAAAACACAATAACGTGTCCCGGAGTCACAGCGAGAGGTGGAGGTCACAAGAAAACAGATCATGCCTTTCACAGCTCCTCAGCTTCAGTGCACTGAATTATGACTCCTATGATTTACTTACTGGATTCTCCACCCTGTGTGCATGCTCCAAGCATGTGAAAAGCAGCAGGGCTCTGCTTCAAAGGACTGACAGACAAGTGAGAGAGAGAGGGAGAAAGAGAGAGAGAGGAAAATCTGTCCCTAAGCTATAGCAACCTCCTCCTCCACATTTGATCTGAAAGGTCAGATGTTCTCAGCTGACTCCTGCCATCTGCTGAGCCAGCCTGCAGCCCTGCACCTCTGTGCTCTCCTCTGCTGAACTGAACTGCCAGACTCTCCTGGCAAAGATGTTCCCAGCACAGCCAAACCTGTTCAAGGTGGGCTTTTCCAGAAAGGCATTGTTCTTTTTTCCTTAGGAGAACCCTGCTCCCTGCATGGCCAGCCTCAATGTGATCTATCAGCTGTCCAGAAAACATCACAGGCTCCTTCACTGACCTTGCCACTTTGAAAGAGATTGATTTCTTTAGAACTTAGTGCTTAACATGTATGTCTTGATCTCAGTTGGTGAGATCCCAAACCAGGGCTGAAGCCTCTCCAAACCTCCTGAGTGGTTTCTGCATATCCTGTGGATATGATATGGGTGATGGATATTGAGGGTGCCATGTCACCCTCTTCTGCACACTCTTCAGTGGGTTTAATCCTTCAGGAGCTCACTGGGGCTAAGGTGACAACTTTGTGGCAATGCTTCCAAAAAGGGAAACTGAGCTGCCAGCAGCAGAGAAATCCACACACAGGCTGAATGTGAAACACCAGTATGTAACAGCCTGCCTCAGATCTGAACCTCTTGGGAAGTACCACTTTCTCCTAAAAAGCACAGGATCATCCTCCTCTTTCATACCCTCAGCTTTTGCTTTTGGTCTCTTTTCTCTTCATAGAACATGTGATAAATATTTTCTCATTAAGAGCTGCAGTCTCCTTTTCCAGGGAATGTTCCTGGTCCATCTTGGGAGGTGATTAGAGAACTCCATCTGGTTACTGAAAATCACTTGGGATTTTTCTCAGTACCCAGCACACCAGCTGAGTGCTGTCTCTCTGGGTACAGAAGTACCACTCACTTATTCTTATTCTCCTCTTATTAGTATTTTTCTGTGTAGATATTTTTAATTTGTATTTGTGACTTAATATCGAGCCAAAGTAAAGCCAGAAAATAATTTCACTATTAAACCCATCACATTTGTTATTTGACATTTGGGTAGGCAATTACACTAAAGCATCATAAATGCAAAACATTTCTGCTCCTCTCTACTTCTACGCCTTGATTTTAGGAACAATTAGTTGTAGTCCTTAAAATTTTTATTCACTTGTTACTTAANTTCTGCTCCTCTCTACTTCTACGCCTTGATTTTAGGAACAATTAGTTGTAGTCCTTAAAGTTTTTTGGGTTCACTTGTTACTTAGGACAAATAATTTTCTACTTAACATATTTCACAAAGATCTATTTTTTTTGTTACATTACTTGTGTTCTCCCCAGAAACTCTCCCACAAACCATCGAAAGATCTCCTATCACCTGCGTGCTCTGTTTTTTTTCCTCAGCTTCTCCAGATGAAGCAAGTGTGGAGGTAGATTTTTATCTTAGCCTGGACATTGTTCAGCTTTTAAAATGGTTGAGGGCAGTCAGTCTTTCTGCTTTTTAACCCAAACCAAATAGAATTGCTACCTTTATTTTTTTATTTATTTAATCAATTCAAAAAGTAGGTATGTTTGGCTGCCTCAAAATCAAAAGAAATTGTTTTCACTGTGAAATATTATAAAAAGAGAACTCTACCAGACAAATGAATTTACTTTCTGTTAACAGTCTCACAACCTTTAAGTATTTGGCTCTAATTTTGGTTTTTAATGCTTGTCTAGTCTTACTAGGGTTGAACTGAAAGGCAGTCAGATGATTCTCAGATAACAGGCAGGAAAAAACAATGTAAACCCCTTATCCCAGAGGAACTGGGAACAGTGAATTACGCACAAGTAACAAAACCAGTTTCCATCAGAACTTCTACTGAACCACAGAGTTTCAGAACTTTCCTCGAATCTGGTGGGGGCAAAGACAGGAAACTGCATCTTCTGAGCTTTAGAAATAGATCTTAAACATGTAAACATAAGATCTTATGGCCCTGTCTTTTAAGTAACATTTATATTATCTCAAATAAACAGTCTTGCCCAAGTTAGTCAAGTAATTGACATCTGACACAGTCCACATTGCAACAGATATGGTAAGTGCAGTAAACAGCAGAAATTATGCTTCTCTGTGCTCTGAGAAACATTCATATTTCCTTGCACAGATAAACTTTATTTTGTTGCTACGCAACTCTCACACAACAGATCACATTCTGCAGTAAATAAGAGCACAAATTTTACAACTGGAGGGCAAGCATGCAGCCTTTTGGGTTTTCTCCCCATTTCGAGTTCCAGCCCCAGCTTTAGTTCACATTATAATATTCCATCATTTCATTACAAAGCTGCCTCTAAAGCTCAGTAAGGGATATTTCAAACTGAGCAAAACAGGAGTCAGAATGCATGAAGCTGATGGGAAACAAATGGTGGAGCTGGTGATGTCAGTGAAGCCATGAAATTAAGGGGTTTTCCTCTTTTTCAATCTTCTTTAAAAATGAACATTTAATTTTCACAGCAAGATATTCAAAGCCTGTGTGGCCTCTCTCCCTGCTCCCTGTAAAACTGCCATACCTGCAAGGGAGCTAAGACAGGTGAAGAGCTACCCTTGGTTTTACCCAAGATGAGAGCAGTATAGCCTTAGCTCCGTTGTTCTATACAGTTGGAAAATTTCTCCTGAATTCAGTGGATATTTGGATTGTTTAGAGAACAGAGGCACAGATCCTGCATGTCTCTGCATCATCCCCATACTCAGCAAGAGTGAACACTACAGTTTTCTCACTTAAAGGTGTACATGGAACTCAACAGAGCCACGAGGCTCTTCCAAAGCCATGGGTTAGTCCCTCAATTATTCAAGTTTCCCTTTTGCACATGGCTGCAAATTCTACAAACTCTCCCAGGTAGCGTCAGCCTTCCCTTGCCACTGCTAGCACATCAATCCAGGTGAAAACTGTGACCTGGAGCTCCAAGGTGGATGCAGCTGGCACGGTTTGGCCTACAGGGATTTGCATTAGCCAAGGATCTGATGTACATCCAATGCACGTACATAACAGCTGTCTGATTGCAGAGGGGCTTGTGACCCTTAAACAGCTGAATTTCCCCTGTTTTCCCCAGTTTTGCTTTGCTCTTTGGTTCCTTACAACGAAGAGTCCTCCGGGCTCCTACAGCCTTCGTGCCACCAGCCCAGATGCTTATAAAGTCACTAGGGAAAGGACACTCTGTTCATAAGAAAGCAAGATTTAATCTTACAATCTACAGTCTAGTTTCTCTAAACAGTGAGCAAGAAGCATCTTTTGCATTTTCAATTTCAGCATTTCTGTTTGCTATTAAAACATTTCTGTTTACAGTTTTACTTTAACAGCTAAATTACTCCCAGGCATGGAAATTAATTATCAGCATTTGTTGCAAAACACATTGAAGTTTCTATGCTGGTCTTGTGTAAAGGCCCATCTCTAATCACACCTCCCAGTGTAACAGCTTTCCATAAGAGCCCAAGAGATTTTGCAAACACCTGTAAAACTTCCTGTGAGTTCTTTCTTCAACAAGTGATCTCCTACAGAGCAGAGTGTTCCCTCAGTCAGGGTTGCAGGAGGAGGCCCCCAGAGGGAATGCTGTTGGATTTTGTCTGGAAGCACAACAGGCAACGCACAAGGCAACAGTCTTCAGACCTAAATCTTGGAAAACAATACTTGATGTCTTCGGATCAGTGTCCTGCCAATTTCTTCTACTCTCCGGCATCCTGGAGGAGAAGTTGCAGATCAGTTCAAGCCCCTGGTTTTCCAACCCACTCTAAGCCTGTTCTTTTTCTGCCTCATAAACATCTACATTCTGTCAGATGAAATCCACCCCTTAGCGACCAAAGATTTGCCTGCTACTTTTCTATGGATTTATTGCTCTCCTTGTGAAAAGAAAACCCAAAATGTTTTCACCTAATCTACTCGGTTCCTCATTTATAAGGCAGGGATAGCAAGTCTTTTCCCCATTTCTCCACAGACCAACCTGTTTAGATTGCAAACATTCCCCTCATGCCAGTTGCTATAGCATCTTGCCTGGGGCAAATGAAAGCTCTGAGAAAATGTGATTATAGAGAGGAAACATTGGTGTCCCACCTGTCAGGGCCATTGCCAGGCGAAACTCTTCCTTCAGCATCTGGAGAACTTCTTTTGCTCCTTCTTCACCCTGGGAGATTAGGAGACAATGTGAACTATTATGTGTACATGTGTGTGTGTAGGTACAGACATTCTACATGGGCCAAGAAAAATTTTATGCACAAACATAAATCCTGAGGGCTGGTCATAGCGAATGTTAGCAAACAGCAGATCAGATGATCTGGGTGCACACAGACACATCACACACACACACTACTCTGTGCACACAGACACACATCTGTGCATATAACAAGGCTAACCAGTGAGTCCAGGGATCTAAAGTCAAGCATTCGAGCTTTTCCTCACTTACTTGGTAAGCCAATCCCCAGAGGACAGGTCTCCCAATGAAAACAGCTTTGGCACCAAGAGCCAACGCCTTGAGAACGTCCGTGCCTTTTCTTACACCACCATCCAGGAACACCTCCACCTTCCCCTCCACGGCCTCCACGATTTCAGGCAAGACATCAATCTAAAAGAGAGAAACCAGGAACATGGCTTGGCTGCTCCTGAAGCCCTATTTATTTTTTGAGCCAATTATTACACACAGGATCCAAGCCCTACAGCAGCTTAATGAGCAGTTGCATGCCTAGACCTATACCCAAATAACACAGCTTTGTATTGAGAACCGGCAGTGACTTTGCAGGGTAGAAGGTACATGCAAAGGTCAAATTTATTTGGAGAGCCACATAAACAGAATGAGAATCAGCAGGGTCTCACAAAGTGGCCATCTGACCCCATGACATGTATCTGACACAAGCCAGTATCTGATTCTTACACAGAGTATACTAAACAGCAGCACTAAGGAAACCTTTTAGTGGTGTTACCTCCCAAACTTCCAGTCTTCACTAGTTTGGGGATGAAATTGAATCAGCTCACTTTTAAAAGAATCATCTTTGCTTCCCTGTTTAAGTTTCCCATTCATTTATCCCGAGGCCCAGCTCAAGAGGCCAGAGGCAGGCACTCTACCTGGAGACAAGGAGTGAGAGAAACACACGCCTAGAGGAACTTAGAGTTGGCTGGAAATTTTTAACTAATGTATTCTCCCTTTTGAAAATGCACCTAATTACAGGAATGACTATAGAGAAAAACTTCTCAATATAAGAAAAAATTAACTTTCCTCTAAGTTTTGAGCAAGGTGGAAATAATTTCTTTTAAGGCACACGTATGTTGCTTTTACTGAGCTCTGCTCATCCCCTTTCTCAATTTATCCCCTACACCAGTGATACAAGTAAGGGGGAAAAGTAATTTCACTGTTCTCAAGTTACAAATAAGTAACCAGGGAATTAAGTAATTCCTCTTGCCATGCAAGAGGTCCCAACGAAAGGATGAGCCTCCTGAATTCAAGCCTGGAGCATTAATTACAGGGCAACTTTTCCTATAAGGCCACCTAAATAGTTCCTATTCATGAAAATCAGGAAAGGAACACCACCAGAAGCCAAGTATTAAGAAGACTGGAAACAGTGTGTGGAAGTAAGACAAAAGACATACAAATTCACATCTTTCAAACAAGGATGTAATTCATTTCCTTCCTAATGGATAAAAATGACTAGAAGATGGGGGGAAAAAAAATTGAAAGTGCAGTTTGTTTTTAGATTTGGATTAAAATTTTCTTGAAGTTTGGCACTTGCTGTGATTTTCCCCCTCCCTTTGGTTTTGCTCTCTTGCCAGACATATTTTGGATCTATTTCCATATCCAGAGACCACTTTCTACATCCTGACAAACTGTACCAACATTAAAGTGCTCTAATAACTAAAGCATGATGCAAACCATAATTAAAACACAGATTTCCTCAATGTGTAACTAGACACTAGAAATATTGACGAGCTTGGGTTCAGCTCACCATCTGAAAGCCCACGAAACTGAAGCAAATTATTATGTTTCTAAATCAGAACCACTTAACATGATCTGACACAGATACACCATAAAACCAGCATTGTGAAGTGCTGCTCTTTGTACCATAAACCCAGGGAACACATCAGCTTTAGCAGTTCTCCTCTGCCCTGTGGTGTGGCAAAGGACTAACCCCTAACAAGAAGTTTGCAAATTTCTCTTCTATTGCAGCTGTCAAAAATTATTTTGTATTTCTTGAGCTCCCACGTGTTCCTCAAAATTATATTTTTAACAACTTTATACATTGTTGCTGTTGGATTACCTCACACACACAGGCTTGCCCAAGAGTTTTAAATACTCAGTGAAGCTGGGGAATACATTCCCAGGAGGTGAGAAGAGGACTCGTTCCCCTCTCCCTTCAGGGAACCAACATGGAAAACAGGAGGTTTTTCATTGAGAACATATTGGAAATACTCAGAGAGGCACAACTGGGCTTTGATTCTCCCCCCCTTTCATTCTCTTTTTATTTGTGCAGCTTTCCCACACCAAATGAAGCAAGATGAGTGATGACTGGAATTTTGGGGTTTTTCCTTCGTCCTGAGCACATACTTTTTCATTTTCCTTTACTTCTTTCTTTTTTGCCAACTGAGAAATTCTCAAATCCCTTTCACCTTTGGAAAAGTCATGGGGTAGCACGACAAGGAAAAGGAAAAAGGAAAAACCGTAATTTAATCACTCTCTCCCTTTTCCAAAGGTGAAAATACTTGAAAGTAGAAAAATTGAGAGTTTCATTCTGCCTTTAGCTGTTCCTTAACTGTAATTTTTCAAAAGCCTCCAAAGAATATTAAAAGAGGAAAACCAACCCTAATACAACCTTCAGTGTGCTGCAAATGGCAACGAGGGTTTTTCAATAAAGAATGAGAAAGGAGAAATGAATGAGGAGAGCGGAAAAAAACGTTCTGAAAGATTTTCCAATTTGATCTACCAAGGAAAGGCTGTGTCTAACCCAAAGGATGATGTGACATACATAGAGAAGTGGAGAGAGGTTACTACTCATGGCTTAAGGCATAGAACACTTATTCCAGGCTTTTCCTCCAGCTTCCACATGTCCAGAGAAAGCAAACAAGAAGCCAAAAGGCAGAGAAAATTAGAGATTACTGGAGCATATTGGCATCAGTACTCACAGTAGCAGGGACCCCATCAAGCTGTCGTGCTCCGTGATTTGACACCAGGATCCCATTTACCCCAATCTTGACAGCTTCTTTGGCATCATCAGCTAGGGAACAAGCCCAAACAAACAGGATGTGTTCCTCCATAACTGGGAACTTGTGGACAATGAGGGAATCACTGAGAAAACCATTGCCAGAAAACCATTGAAGCCACCTTAGGGCTTCAGCCTTCTGAAGCCTCGTCTCAATACAGAAAAAAAGTTTTATCTTTAAGTAATAAGACCAGAAAAGTAGTTTGAAATGTTGGAGCAGAACATTTTATCCCTTTGGATCAGCAGCCCCTTTGGTTGCTAGCCTTTATTTCCTCTATTACATTCCAGAACTCATCACTAAGAAATTCTTTTGCTGAATGATTTTGTCCACTGCAAAATTCCTGGCATGACTGTATTAATGGTGGCATTGGTGACAACACCAGGCACCGATTTAAGCAGCTGCTTCCACAAACACTTTCACTGGTGGGTTCCTGATGGTGCAAGAGGAAGGGCCAGCCCTTCCCTTGCCTTCCCCTGGGAAGCAGCAAAGCTACCCACCCCTGAGGATCCCCTTCAGCACGATGGGCAGCGAGGTCAGCCCCCGCAGCCACTTGACATCCTCCCAGTTGACGGTGGCATCGATGGCCTCAGCAACATACACGGCCAGCCCGCTGTTCTCTCCAAAGTCTTTCCCTGAGGAAAAGGCCAGGTCACTGCTCGAGAAGTTTTTTAATCTAAAGTGACAGGAGACACAGAAAAATAGTCTGAGGAAGATTCGCTGTGGCCACGATCAGTCCCAAATGCCAGCTTTTAATATACCTGAGTTAAAGCTTTGCTGCACTGCAGGGCAGGAGCAAAAGCAGCTGGTCCCTGCATGTCAGATCTCAGTCCTCAGTGAGCCATTGAGTGATGAACTATTTGATAATCAACATAAGCATTTGATCTTTAATGCCCCTTGCAACCAAAGCCTTTCTAGCTTTCTGTCATGGTTTTGTGATAACACTGGGGCAAGTTTCCCTATTTGGCCCAAGGTAGCAGTCCTACTTTAGCAAAAGAAATATGGTTGGGTTTTGTTGTTTTTCATATCCAGGGAATTCAGCTATGAGACAGATCAAGTGGGTGTAGGGGAGAAGGAGGAAATGAAGTTTTCTTAAGCTCCATGAAATAGATGGGTGTGCATGAAGCCTTGCAAAGAATTCAGATTTTTCATCTGTCCAACAAGGCCTAGAGCCAGGCTGTTTACCTTGTGTCCCTTTTGTACACTTCCTTGTGAAATGTAGAGAGGAAAGGAAGCTCATGTGAAAACGTTGCTGTTATTTGGGATTTTCAGCAACAAACTCTCACAGGTTCCAGCACATCCATGTGCCAATTGCCCTGCTCCTCTGAAACTGTGTCCTGTTCCACATTGGGCTATTTAATACTCACATTTCACGTTTTGGGAAGTGCATGAGTGTTTTTGCATGGAACCTGGCTGGTTTCACTGCTGATTTCATGCCTGCAACAAGCAGCATTTCACACGGCTTTTCTGTTCAGCTCCAGGCCCAGAAGCAAACAAGAAAGGAGTGGGCTCTCAGCAAGATCCAGCTTTTCAGCTGTTGGTTTGTGGAGGGTGGGGTACCCAGAGAAAAACAGAACCACGGATAAGATTATATAAATAACTGTTGTTTTTCTTGGCCTGGAAAATGCAGATCAACACTTGGATGAATGTTGCCTTACATACATTTCGGAGCACAATGGCACCTTGTTGTTGCTTTGAAACTTTGTTGAAAACCCGAAGCCAAGAAAAAGTTATCACATAAATGAGCAGAGCCCCGCGCTAGGAGAGTTTCACCACGGCCTCTGCAACAAAGCACTGCCCGAAAGCGGCGCTGGGGAATCTGCAGTGATTAATTGGAACCTTTAAGGATTATTCCAATTTCATGGGATTTGGTATGGCTCACTCAAAACCTTGTTATATTTGGGCAGGTGGGGTCAAAGTGCCTCAGAAATGCTCTCCCGCTTTCCTCAGTTCTGTGGGTTTTATATCACAGATTGAGGGTGATATAGAATAATAATAAAGAAAAAAAAAGGAGAAAATGGTAGCTGGTTAGTCCAGCATGTCCGGCAAAGCTGTCAAAAACTGGATTTTGGCTTGAAATCTGACTGGCAAAACACAGTCCAGACAGTTTATCCCAGCTGTAAACTCCTAATTCTGACCTATCTCATGTTGTCTGTATGCTCACCCCCCAGAAAAGTTGAACCTGACTGTGTACTTACTAGGATAAACTCAAGTGAGCTGTGTCAGGGCCCTGAACTCCAGGACAGAAAACACGGCCCCCAGCTCATTGCCTCGTTAGGAACTCTGATTGCTAGGGGATAGCTTACACCAAGACAACTCCTCTTGACACGTGTGTAAAGAAATGCCCCCTATCTCTTACTTCAGCCTGACATCGCCTGGCACAGCCTCTTTTACAGTGTGCAAACAGCCAGGAAAGCTCAGTTCTGACCCAAAGCAGATCCCAGCCCAAGTGTAGAGGACGATGACCCCCCTGCAAGAGACAGTCTTACCTTCCCCTGGAGGGGACTTACCTCAACAGCCGGGCCATCCCTAAGACAAGCAACTCACCTCAAGCTCATGGGGAGTGGGTGGTCCACAAACCCAGTATGCCTTGCTTTCCTATGCAAATAGCTTGTACCCACCCTCTGCCAGTCCCCATAAAAACCCCTCTGACCCTTTCTGCCGCTGGCTGCCTTCACAGATTATAAAACTATCTCTGTAGAATGGCCATACAGTCTCCTCTCGCTCTTGTTCCTGCGCTGGCCTGGGGATTCCAGCATGGAGCTGATATCACAAGAACTGAAATCACCACTCAGAGCTGATATCACTTGCTGGAACCCTCTCTCAGCCAAGGGAATGGCAGTGCTCCTAGAAGGTGTCGCCCAGCAGATGCACCTCTGTGGGAAGGGCACAGCCCCCCGGGTGAATCTCTCACCCAGTACCCCACGGAGTCAGTGCCCGGGACAAACCTGCGCCCAGCAGCCCGCAGTGCCCACGGCACTGGCACAGTCCCCCCAGCGCCGAGCAGAGGTACCTGAGGTGCGGGGGCAGCTGGAACTTGTTGCGCACGTCGGCGACGCGCCGGCCGAGGTACGGGGTGTCCACGGTGAGGAAGATGCCCCGGTAGCCGGCCCTCTCGGCGCGCCTCACCAGCGACTCCGTGACCTGCCGGTCCTTGTACACGTAGAGCTGCAGCCAGCGGAGGCCGCCCGGAGCTGCCTCGGCCACCTCCTCGATGGAGGACGTGGCCCAGGAGCTCAGCATCATCCCCGTCCCCACGGCCTGGCAGGCTGGAGGAACACAAAGTGAGATGCTCTAAACAGGAGCACTGAAATAATGCACTTAAGGCTTCCAACTTTCTGAACGCTTGCCTCCCAGAAATCACCCTCTGCACAAGTGACTGCCAGCCCAGGCTGCACCAGCTACCCTCATACAGTTATGTTTTTATGAATCCATCACTTATTCTTTTCTGGAGTAATCTGTCACTTACTGTAAAATAAAGGAAAACACGCTGTAAAACTCAAAAATGTTATAGAAAGCCTTGTTTTCCTCGGTCTACCACAGTATGCATATTTTTAATGTAAATGGACCTCTGTTTCAAGACGTCATCCCCAGCCCATGGAGGAATTAAAAAGTGGTCTTTATGACAACATTCTATTAAATCAGGATTACAAGCCTCTTGGAGTGGAAACTTATGAACAGCTTATTCAAACAAATTGGTTACACCCTCGCAGGGCCACCAGCCAGTTTTCCCTCACTGGAAACACAGCAGCAATCACCCAAACCTCTCTAGTTCGTAACCATTCTGTTCCTCTCCTTTAGATCACTGGACATAGTTCCCTCTATATCGGGAATGCACGGCAGGGCTGCAAACCCGGGAACTGCAAAACCCTCGCATCAGATAAGGGAGAAATGTAAATGTTATGGTTCAATCTGCCTTTAGATATCCATTCATTTCCATTCTTGCCTCTTATTCCCAAGTCTACCTCTACAGTCCTATGGTTGCAAAAGCAAAATTTAGTTAGAAACCGCACAATAATACATTTTTGGTGAAGAAAAGATATAAATCATGGTATGTCACTATATCCTTTCAACTTAGCTGCATATGCAGCAACAGAGAAAATAGTGCTTGTCTCTTATTTAAGAGTAGGTTTAAGCAGTTTGGTTCAATGAGCGTTCAGCCACCCCAAATGGGGTTCTGGCATTTTCATGCAAGCACGCTCACAAAATTCCCCTCATCTCTCCCGTAAAGTTCACAGTTCTCTGGTGAAACACCAGCTCAACACACATAGTTTAGATCTCTCTGGTAAATCCAAAGTTCAGAGACAAAATTTTTCAAAGTTCTCAGTTCAAGTTTTGGTCGATCTGTTCTTGATTTTGATCATTTCAAAGCTTATTTTGACAATTTTTTAGATTTCTAAAACCATGAGATACAGAGGTCTGAAGTGCTGCCAGATTTGGCTGGAGATTTTTCTTCTACCTCAAATTAGGTTTCTCTAAAAATACACTCCCACTTCTCACACATTTAGCTGCAGTTGAAGAAAACAGAAGCAATTAATTTCCTCTAACAACTGTATTTTACACTTGACTTTTGGGGTGCTGTAATTTATTATTTCAAATCAGTCCTACTACAGCCATATTCCCATGGGGTGCTCTTGCTGCAATATGTGACATTTGCCAGAGTTTAAGCATGAGATGTTTTTGCAAACCAGCCTTCCCTCATGCCATTTCATGACTGCTTTTAGTTGTTTGGGTTTTGATGCTTTGTTTTGGTTTTTTTCAGGTCATCTTTTAATCCTGAGCATTGCCCAAAGGATGCATTCACCCCTGTACACCCTGCAGGCTCCTACTGGGTTCCATGACAGCGCAGAGAGCACAGCAGTAGCCACACACAGGGAGCTGGGGAAGTCCATGGAAAATCACAGGATGGTAAAGAATTTCTTCCTCACCTCTAATCCAAACCTGCCCTCTGGCAGTTTGAAGCCATTCACTCTTGGGGAACTCAACTGAAGTATTGTACACGGCAACAAATGGGACAGGATGCACTTGGGAGCTCCAGTGGGAACACAGCAGTGACATATTTTAGCCCTTTTTTCATCCTGAAGCCTCAGAGCATCCTCCCCCATCTGCTGGGGCATCACTTCCTTACCTGGTTGGGGAAGGGTAGGGAACTTGTCCCTGTGGGCAGCTCAGAGGAAGAATACTTCAGGGAAGGCACTGGACAGGAACCCAGTTCAAGCTAGCAGATTTTGTCAGGGTTACCTTGTATGGGAATGGGAACTCGGTTTTTCCTCTAGCTGGGCAAATGCCCATCATTTTCTTTTTAGGGGCATCTCCAAACAGCCAAACTGCCCCACTGCAGGTGTTTTTCCCTGAATCCAGTGAACCCACTGTCCCCAAGCCAAGGACCAGAGGACATTCCTTGGGATCACCATGATGTCCTTTTCGCACAGGGGTATTTCTCAGGAACACCAGCCGTGTTCTTGGAGCTGCATCTCCCCAGAAACAGAGCTGTTTAAAGAACTTCACGTTGCTCTCTTGACAAACCACACTTGGCTGAGAGATCCCCATCAGCCTCTCCTCCCTCAGCCCTTCCAAAACCCTGTGTGTGAGTGGTGCTGCCGTCCTCTCGTTGACACAACGCGTTTTGTCAGCTGTGCAGGAAGGCTGGAGGGGAAGGGACACATGGCCAAAAGGGATTTGGGATCTGCCTGGCATGCCAGGCTGCCTGGGCACACTCAGCACAAAGTCCCCCAGCCACATCACTCTTGGGGGGAATCCAGGCCAGGTTGTCCCATATATTGAATATTGTCCTCTCCATGACTCTGGATTGACATTAATTTCTGTATCTCCAAATGAACCTCATCTTTTCATCACCACATAGGAAAGAGGTGGGTACAAAGCCCTGCTCTTCTCACTGTGGCTGAGGACAAAATGTATTCAATGGCCAAATCCCTCCTTCCCAGTCAAAACCATGTCTGATGGGCACAAGAACCCCAAATTTCAGTGCTCAGCATCAACAAGAGAAAAAGCACAGTAGCAGCCTGTTAAGAGCCAAGGGAACAAAGGTGTTGCTCCCTCTCTAGTGGGAATGACAGAGCTGCCAGAAATTCAGCTAAAACAGGGGGAAAACCAGCTTTCCAGTCAATATTCCTGTTCTCCACTTGGCAAAGCAAACGGTGCAGTCACATCGCAGGTGATGGTGAAACCCTTCCTGCGTCAGCAGCAGCCTGGAGAGTGGTTTGAGTGCAGCTGCAGAGGGCAAACACAAAAACTTCAGCCCTGAGCAACTGTCAGTGACAGTTCTCGAAAGACCTGGCCAAGAAAATCATCAGGTTCTCAGCCTGACTTTCAGCCATTCCTGGAGAAGCCAGGCACTGCAATGCTGCTGTGGGGTGAAGAGAGAGGAATTTAAACTACCCAGTAAGAGCAATATGGAATAAGCAGGAGTATAAACACAAATATCAATAAAATAATGCTACAAACCTGTTTATAATCAATTAAGGTTGCAAAAAACCTGCTATTTCTAGCTGAGCAGCTGGATGGTGCACAAGATTGTGAGTCAGTGTACTGGAGGTGGGTCCTGCTGACATGGGGATCATGGTGGTTTGCAAGCACAGCATGAAGTCAGGATGGCAAATTAATGCCTTGGCATGGAGGAACAGTGAATCTGCTGATGGACAAGCAAGAAAAAAAGAATCCATAGAATCAGAAGGGTTCTACTGAAAAGTGTTTAGAGAACAACCTTTTGCTCTTTAGTGGCTAAGATTATTCATCAGATTTGGCAAATATTTTTAGTCAAAGAGGTTGAAATTCGAGTGGGAAGGATGAGAAAAAAAACACCTAAGTCAAAATGTCATGTGTTGATCTTTTCAAAATGGAAATGTTTTCTCCTGAACTGACACTTTTGTTTCAAAACAGAACTATAGCTAAAAGCATTAGCCAGTAGGAAAATGAAATAAAACATTATGTTTTGGATCAAATGAAACATTTCAGCTAATCCAAAACAATTTTCCTCCCAATTTTTCAGTTCCTACTGAACAGAAAATCCATTCTTTGGAAAATTGCCACATACACTGATGAACTACAACTAAAATGCCAGGGAATATACTTGAAGGAAGACCTAGAAAAACTGGGACAACTGCCAAGGTGCATTAAATTGTTTCAAGGACAAGAGAGCTTTCTCTGTAAGGGAGGATGCCTGCTACATTCAGACATGTCAGAGAAAACTAAGGAACAACCTTACTACAGCCTGCATAGACTCTTTAAAAAATTCATTTATTATTTTAAAGTCTAGCTAACAGGAGTGCAAGTAAATCCAACACCTGGAATTGAGGCTGTACAATGTCTGACCATTTATTTGCAGTTTATTCTGCTCAGAGTGAGGTCATCTAACCTTTGGAATAACTTATATTGTGTTGGTTGGCCTCTTAAGATGACAATTGGATGTTTTTCCTAGAAAAGATTCTTTGCTCATGCCAAGAATTGCCCATGGAAGGAGTTTCAGGTGAGCTGCCGGACCCTGCCCTGTTCTGGGAAGGCACACACTCCTCTCCACCAGCTCAGCTGCTGCAGGAGAGCATCCCTCAGGGAGCAGCAGGCCCAAAATCCTGACAAGTCCCAGAGCAAGGGGTTGTGAGGGCAGGGAGTTCTTAGGGACACCATGATATGCCCTTGTCCCTAGAAGGGACATTTATCCTGCAACACATAGGCAAACCCACCGGGAGAGCAGAGCAGTTCCAAGCAAGATGCTGTCACTCCAGGAAATTCCTCAAGTATTGTTCTCAAAACACCAGGAGCTCAGGGAAGGAGCTGCCACTGCTCTCTTCCCCACCCTGCTCTGCAGGGCAGCCTGGTGTGACCCAGGAGGATCTCTTGGGGTTCAAGGCCAGCCAGGCAGACTCGTGCACACAGGGAGGCTCCTCTGGGAGCTGCTCTGCCCCCAACAGGACCCAGGGCGCTGGCTGGGAAGGGACAGGACTCAGGCCACGCTGTGCTTCTCAAGGATCACAGCCACGGCAGAGGCACCACCTCATACAGCACATCCTGCACACCTAGCCAAAAAACCCCAGGTTTATGGAGCCACAGGACTATGGATCAGACTTCCTTGGCTGCTGCAAACCCATGCAGCTAAAGCAGAAGTGAATTAAAGCAACCAACAGTTTGCTCACTTAAATTCTGTGCTACCTCTGGAATAGAAGTTGGATGTGGCAAATCCCCTGATCCTGAGTGTGCCAAGTTTAAGAGAACCTTTAAGCCAAATGTGTGCTTTACAGCTAATTCCTGTCATCTTATAAGGTCAAACCAAAAGCTGGGCACTGAGTGCCCCGCTCCACCTCTAACAGCACAAAACCAAAGCCATTTTTTCTCCCCCAAATGCCAAAGCAATACAGAGGGTAGAATTTTAATACTTTGAAAGCAATGAAAAATTCACCAGCTGCAGTGGATAAGTTCACTGGACCACACATTCCAACTGGTGCCAGTACACCGAGCTGTCCCAGCTTGAAAACCCAGGAACATTAAATGCAATAACTGTGAGCTAAAGTTTGAAAATGTGGTTCTCAGCCTTATTGTACCACTCCACTTCACATGCCATTGTGGATTTATGCCTCCAAACGTGGCCGGGCTGCAGCATCAGTGGGAATTTTTGCTAAGAAACATCCTGAATTTTACGTTTCAAATCTCGCTCCCACCATTGTATTAATATGTTTGCACTTAACGTCTCTAGGTTTCCTCCCTGCACCACCTGGCCCAGAACTAACCCGCAAGAGCTGCCGAAGGATGGGACAGCACCGAGGCGCCATCCCCAGACCCATCCGAGGTGCTGGATCGCCATCACGTGGAGAGCGCCGGCACTTACAGATAGGGAAAACAGCGTGGGCTTCCTAATTAAGCTCCTGGGAAGGGGAACAACGCGGCCCCAAAGGCGCCGTGAAATTGGAGAGGTGTGTTTTTCAAAGATAGCGCTGCAGCTGTGCTGTAGCCCGCCCCCGTGCACATCACAGCGATGAGAAGTGAGAGCAGCTCCCACAGCAGGGCTGAGAATTGGACTCAATGCAGTATCTGCTACATTGGGCATAGAAACGCTGTTAGATGAATAACCCAACCATGTACAGGGTTATCCTTTTTAAAATATCACCTATTTATGTTTTGTACCCTTTCCCTTTCAGCACTGGAGCACTGAATCGCACAGCCCACACCACTTGCTCAGGTTTGGTGCCGTTCTGCAGCTGGAGCTAAAGGAGCCGGTGACAGTTCCCCATCTGAATTCTGGTTAGTATCCATTTAAGCTGCCGCCTCTGTGCTGGCAACATCTTTGTGCAGCTCCTAGCCCAAAGGGGCCCTTATCTCACTGCCTCCCTGGGATGCTCTCAAAGAGCCCTCTTCAAAGCAAGGATTTTTTCCCACCAAACAAAGGCCTCGGAATTTCTAGAGTCAGTTCTCAAATGGGAAGAGTGTTGTTGTGACCATGTTTGTAGTTACATACAACGTACAGGTAGGTAGATAGATGTTTTCAATTTCATATGCAAAAAAATATTTCCCCCTTGAATCCTTCATTTTCCCCCCCTTCCCCCATTTCACGGAGAGAGAGAAACCACACTCACACGAGCGAAAGGGTAAAACACAAACGCGAGAACCAAGCCGGTCACCCCGAGCAGCCACTCCAACCCCCCAAGGAGCAAGGGACGCAGCTGGGATGCCCAGGCAAGCAGGCACAGCAGCGCCCTGTCCTTCCCCAGCCGCCCCGGGCAGGGCTCACCTCTGGCGGTCGCCGTCTCTCCGTGGGGGTGAGCCATGCGCTGCATCGCGGTGGCGGCCACGCACACGGGCACGGTGACCCTCTGCCCCAGGACGGAGGTGGCCAGGTCCATCACCGACACGTCCCTGAGCACCCGCGGGTACAGCTTCCACCTGGCACACACACGAGTAAACTGAATTTCAAAGGGCTGCAGCACGGGGTGGGGGGATTTACAGTTCCCAATGGGCAAGAGGTGCTTTTCCTGCTGTCACACGGTAGAAGTTGTGTTGGGGCTGGAACAGAATCCCAAATCCCACTGTGTCATCCAGAGCTGCAGCAAAACCCCCGCAGGGCACAAAACCTGAAGGGACCAAAGAGCAGCGAGGGTGTAAGAGATGAAGACCCCTTGAACATTGCTGGCTGGTATTGTCAAAGGAAAGACAGGAGCTGTAAAACAATGCGGTTCATGGTGAGGCTCAGCCCCCTAAAAGCCTCGGGGCAGAACTGGGTGGCGTGTAAAAGGGAAAAGTCATCAGCCACCCTCAGCTATCCCTTCGATGGACTAGGGAACCAAAAGACACGGGATTTTTGGATAACACAAGCCTGGCCTGCATGCTTGGAACTCCCTTTTCCAAACCAGAGCAAACACTTAAACTGAAATTACTTGACTTAGTTTACTGCAGCCAGGCTGGACCCCCCATGTCTGCACACACAAATATTTATCTTCCCCCCCCCCCCAAACAGCATCACAAAATCACAATCCCTATTACCAGATCAACTAGACACCATAACATCCAAAGTTTTATGGGGAGGGTTGCATTCCTGGGGATTCCTGTGCCATGGGACTTCTTCCCACCACCCAGGTGTTGTCACAGCGCTGCCACCACCAGAAGCCACAAGAGGGGGTGCAGCACCCGGGGCTGCCTGAGCTCAGCCGGGCCAAAGGCTCCCTGCAAGCACCAACCTCTCACCGAGGCCTCCCTCCCTCTGAAAGGGCTCCCACGGCTCCTGAACTGTAATTACAGAGAAGAATTAAAAATGTATGGTCAAATGCTGCTGAACTTGAGCAACTGCTCAGCACCAGACTGCTCTGATAATATCATAATTACCAGCACAGAGAGAGAACCAGAGCCACTGCCATCCTCTGACAGGGAGTTGGGGGGCGCTTGAGCTTGTATTAAAATGACAATTCAGGGAGAAAAAGACAAAATCTCTGTTTTATAGAAAGATCAAGAGACATTTTCCCAAAAAGCCTGGGCAGAGTCAGGACAAGATCCACCTTTCCTAAGGCCTGGGGCCGTGCCAGCTCTGCAGGCAGTGCTCCCCAGGGAGGAGCAGGACAGTTATGATGCTTGGAAGGAGATGTGTGGCTATGGAATTCAGCTGTGCTGCTCGGTGCCAAGACACACACGGCAGGAACGTCTCCTCACACTTTTATTTTCATGCCATTGTAACAGTTTGTTATTTCTCAGGGGAGGATGGGCTGAGGGTGTGACAAAGAAAACAACAATTCTTTCTCCCCTTCTGTCCTAATCACCATTCCGAAGGCTTCCACTCTGCTCTGAGGTATCTTTCCCCAGTAAAGAAAGAAAACAAGAATCCCTTTGTAACCTTGCTCATTTATAGCCAAAAGCATAAAGGATGTGAAGCATCTCCCTCCTTGCCAGGCTCCTGGTTCTCTGACCTGCCAGATTGTTACCCACCACTGCCATCTCACAGCCGGCCTGTGAGGGTCAGTCCTGAGATACAACATCCCTGGGGGGCTTTTAGCTGGGAAGGGAAACAGGAGGAGCCAAAACCCTCCCAGCAGTGCATGCAAGGAAAATGATGCAGTCCCAAGCAGAGATCCCTTATCAAATTGCATCCCCTCAACCAACATCCAGTCAGTGCTCCTGGCCCAGAACTGAGTGGTCCCACAACAACACTCAACAGGTTCACTACCTGAATATCAGCATGCTTTAGTAAAAGCTGACCTTGCTTTGGAAACTCAGGTGTTTCCAGCTCTGAGTTTGACAGATGCTTGAAACCAGGCCTTGTCTGGACAGGGAAATGTCCTTAACAGCAGAAAGGAAACCTCATGGGCAACAGTTCCCAGTCAGCAGGGCATGCATTCATTCGGCTGCCACACAGCACCTGCTTCCTCCAAGTCTTTCAGTCAAACAGCTCCTGCATATTTTGGAAAAAAACTTGGAATTTCTTTTTCTTTTAATTCATCACCTCCTCATCATCCACATCTTTTTCCAGCCAAGTCCACACTCGTGTGCTGCAATTGGCAACTGAGAGTGAATGCATCCTTCCTCCCAGCTGGAAGCGGGAGATGCCGCAGTGGGGAAGGCAGCGAGCACTCCCGATTTAGGCAACTTCAGCTAAAAGCTGTTTTGAAGGAAGGATTAAAGGGAAGGAAGGGGGATTAATCTTTTGGGTTTTTTCCTTTTTTCTTCAATGTTCAAAAATATTTCTGGTTGTTAATTACCTTGAAGTGGGGTAAGAGGGAAGCACCAGCTGCTTTCAGCTGGGAAAAACACTGACAATTTCAAACCATATTTTGAAGCAGCTCCTCTCATTGCTTTCCTGAGTTGTCCCAAATCCCCTCAAGCTGCAGGGCAAGAAGCACATTTGGGAAAAGACACACTGCTCAGGCCAAGCCTCCATCCTAAACCCAATCCAGTCTGCTGCCCTTCTCTCTCCTCAGTTCCACTTCCCTTCAGAAGGAGCAGGGGCTGGTGCTGTACCAGGCTAAGCAACAGCTGCTCTTCCTTGGGGAAAATTCTCTTCCCTCCCAGCGTGTCCTGCCATCCACACTCTTTTCATGGTGTACTGGGAATCCGAGGTGAAAGACATCACAACAACATCAGTAAATTATAATTCCAAACATTCCTTTCCTTTTCCATCACTAAACTTCCCAGACTTGTCTGACCCAGTCCCACTCCCAGCTCAGCTTTTTTAATCAACATTTGAATTACTTCTGTAGCCACGTTAATGCCTTTAATTGCTATAAGGTTATATCTAACATTTGCAGAAAGCCTGCACTGATGCTGGCACTGCTGAAGCAGCAGCAGCTGCTGTTCCTTGCACATGACAGAACAAGGCAGCTTCTGGTCCCACACCCGGGAATTCCGCGGCAGGGCGGATCAGCAGGAGCCTGCTCCTACACACACCGACATCCCCCCTCCTTGGCATGCCACAAGAGGGGAGATCCAGATTGAGATCCTGAATGCCATCGAGCTAAAGGCATCCCGACCTTGTCGCAAAAATCTCCTCTCCATTCAGGCCCCTCGCTTCTGTGACAACTGGAGAGGGGATTTCAGCTCCAGAGGGGGCTGGGAGGACACTCGGCATTCCAGGATGCAGAGCAAACCCGAGGTGAAGGCAGGCAGACAGCACAGGGAGTGACATATGCTCTGCCATCCCAAATCATCCTTTCTGGCTTTAATGCCTCACTTCTGCCAGGGCCATTTGAGAATTATGAATAACAAATACTTATCTGGCCTCAGCAGAACACAGTGATGTCAACATCTGAGGGCTGGTTCTTCCCTCAGTCCCAGAACAACTGGGAGCTGGGGGAGAGTTGCTGTACCTGGGGTTAGGCTCCTCTTAAACACTGTCCTTGTGGAGGCAGTTTGTACTCCGAAATCCCATTACACCAAGTACCTCAAGGTCAAAAGGCCAAGACATTAATTTCATAATCCTATGTGTATCTGGCCTCAGCAGAACAAAATTGCATGGAGTGTTCCAAAGATACTGCAGGGTCCAGCAACACAACCATCCATTAGGGTTAGTTCTTAACAATAGTAATACTAGTCCTCAATAAGATCATCTATTTATTTCTCCAGAAATGAAACCATTTGTGTGACAAAAAAATAATAAAGAACTCACAGATGAGCCCAGCACTGGTTTTCCACCCTCACACCTCACCTGAATAATCCTACACCATAAAGGTACAGGCTAAAAGTTCCTGCTTCTGGTTCAGTTTTGTGCTTTCTCTTCCATTTAAACTTGTAATTATTTAATAAACCGCAAACTTTTAAAATCAGACTGATCCCTGCAACTAAGCTTCTGACAGGGGAAATCAATGGCAAACAAAGCTGAACACACTCCTATCTTTCACAAAGTTACCTGACTTGGTGATCTTTGTGCCTGGAGGGTGTAAAGTCCATCTGACTTTATATTTACCCACAAACCGCAGTCAGGAACAGGCAGAAACACCAGGACTGTGTGAGGGTCAGAGTGAGCAGCACTTCCCCATCCGTAACAGCTGAGCCATGCTTCTCCCAACAGCACCCAAGGGAAACGGAAAGGTTTTTCAAACCTTTGTGTTTTCTGTCAGTAGGTCTTATAAACCCAAGTATTATGACATCTTCATAGCAGGTTCCACCTTTTAGAGATGTATTCCCAGGGTGCCATTGCAAACACGGTCTAAGGACTGTTCATGGCAGCATCCCACATGCTGAGAAAATGGGATCTTGTTTTATTTCAGATAAATATAAACAGAGAGAGAGCAAAGACAGAAACATCTCCCAGCCCTTCCATTCTCACACTGCTGAGGGGTAGAGACCCAGCACTGAGGGACTTTCAGACGCACCAAACATCACTGACTTCTTTTAATGTCTCAGGCCATTCAAGGCACTGCTAATGAACACCTCCTTGAGTCCCAAGCTGCCTGCAAACACCACAGTTCTGGACACCTCAAACTGGAGGGTTTGATGGAAAAATCTGATAGAAGATTCAGGTAAGCCTGAACCTCACAGACAACCAGCCCTATGTAAGGAGGCCTCTTATCAGAGGAATCCATCCCTGTGGTGGGAAACAGCTTCAGAGCAGAGCTGCCCTTATCTCCCTGCCAACACCCAGCTCTACTGATGCCAGCACAGCAAGGGACGTGCCCAGCTCTTTGTCAGGCTGGCTCTGGCAGCTTTAGATCCCACCTCATCACAATTAGCTTCAGCAGTTACAAGGAAAACCTTCGCTGCTCCCACCATTTACTGCCTGCAACTATATCCTCGCAGTGTCCTTGCCTTCATGTCTCATTTTGGTTTTATGAGGGCAAGTAGCATCAGAGCATCTGGAAGCATTTCAAAAAGACACCAAAAAAATCAGGTGAGCGCTACTCCGTCCCCTCCTGCTCCTACTCACTCCTCAGGGCAATCTTTTGGCTTGAGCTTGAGCAGGGAAATTTCTGTGATGGCAGCTTCTGCATGGAACTAGGAGATCTGGAATAAGCAGTGCAAGTGAGTTGTCTTCACTTGACATTATAAAGCTCTTCTATATGTGCCCTCAAAAATAAAGTTCTGGGCCCATTTCTGACCTTTGAGATCCTGCTAAATGAATTATCACAGTTTTCTACAACCTTCAACTTGCATCAGATTTGCAGCTGAATGGCCCATAGCCTATGGAAAAGCAACGGGAGCACTGAGTAGGATTGCAGAAAAGCAAAGCAGGGAGGGAAAAAGACTGAGGATAAACCAGGAAAATCATGGATTGGTTTGTTAGACTCAGAGGGACTAAAGACAAAGCCTTTGCAAAGACAAGAGCAAGGGGTTAAATGTCTGCACCAATACAACCCCTGGAGGAAGGAGATGTCAGCAGCTGTTTGAGCAGCTTGACTGGGCTCAGCTGGACTGAGGGGAGCAGCCTCCAGCTGCCTCCTTTCCTCTGCCCTGCTCAGGGACATTTGGGAGTAGGGAACCAACTGATGTGATGCCAATTGTGACACTTGCACCGAATCCCACAGCAAATGCCCACTGACTTTGTGCTGACCTTGTCCTTCTAAGGGTGACCTGAGCCCAGCTTTTGACAACAGTTCAGGGGGTCAGTCTGACCCAAAACTGGTTTAGAACAGTGCCCAGCATTTACAGTACCTCCCAGTGAAGGGCTGACCTCCTGCTGGAAACCCCTGAGCACAGCTGGGCCACCCAGGACTGAGCCCTGGCTTCCCCAGAGCTGGGAAATGCAACTCCTTCCTGCAGGGCCCTGCAGCTCCCATGTGGGAAGGCCACAGAACTAATTCAGTTTAGAACTAAGGAAAAGGCAAATCTGACTAAGGACCAAGAAGTACAACCCCACCCCAAGAACCCCTTGCTGGCACTATAACCCAAAATATAGATATTACACTTTCATTGGCTGATTAAATATTGGAGCTGAAGGACTCTGGAGAGAATTTGTTAACAAAAGAACCCAAATGCAGGCAAAGCTAAAAAGGTACTAATGGCTTTTAGGGGCTGCTTTTTGACAGAAAATGCTAGGTGGAGGAGTGAAAGGAGAGAGATAGTTGTCCTGAAAATCAGTTCTTTGAGAGTCTTCTTGCTAAAATAGAAAGAAGTTGCAGAAAAATTGAGTTTCGTTCACAGAGAAACATCTAAAATTGCACCTCATCTACCAATAAAGCAGAACTTACACCCCCTGCCTCCCACCCCAGCCTTCAATCATCCTCCTACCTGGAAAACGCTGCGACGTTATCTGCCAGTGTTTCCTGGTCATCCGCCCCAGACCGGTAATAATCGTACACAGCTTTGGGCAGGAAGGTTTTAGCATACTCCTCAAAATCTGCAATGCACACTGGCTTGCCAGACATGTCTGCAGATCTCACAGGGATAGTTTATTTGCACTTCCTACTCTTTTAAACTCTGGAGTTTTGCCTGTAAATCATTAATATGGGACCTCATCAGGATTCAACTTACCTACATTACCCTCCCCAAAAAAAGAAAAAATAAATACACCAACTTCTTGTGTCATGTTGGACTTCAGCACCATCTTTTAGTTCATGTGGTCAAGGCCAACCTAAAATATAACAGAACAAAATATGGTAAAAAGAGAGAAAATGAGCAAGCAAGGAAAGAAACATGTAGTTAAACCTTCAGGAACGAGAAGGTACATTCCCCTCGGTCACCCAAAATATCCAGGAGACTGAAAGTAGAAAGAGTTTGCTCACACCCAAAAAGCAAAATCTTGATTTAGATGATTTCTAAAAGCAGGTCCCAGCCTGCACATTTAGGGTAATACCTAACACAGGTGAGATTGCAGGTATTTCCACTGGAGTCCTGGATACCAAGGCCAGAGACTCTTGGGCAAATGGCTCCTGATTTTCAGGTAATTCCACCTCCACAACCCAGAGGGCTCTCGCTTTTCTTAAAATGTTAAGGAGTCAGATGCACTCATAAAATAATAATAATATAATCATCTTATCAAAGAGACAACCCTCATCCAAAGTGTAACAGACTTAGTTAATATTTCTTGAATTTGCCTTGGTTTAAATTTTAAAAAAGATGCAGAGTTTGCAACAGGTTTGCAGTAACTGTTCGACAGGGAAATGAAGAGTACATCACATGTATATAATTAATTTTTTCAGCTGCAGACTGCACATTAATATCAATTTACACACAATTACACCACAAGGCATTTGTCACCTATCAGTGTCAGAAACAATTCAAATGCAAACTGCTTTAACCTTGGCATTTCACTGCGCTTGCAGCAAAAAAACTGGGGACACGTCTGCTTGCATTTATTTAAAGTTTGCATCATCTGTGCTAAAAACAGGTATTTATCCTGGAGCGTGAGACAGCAAGTGCTGCATGATAGCTGAACACTTTACCATGTGCAGTTGAACTCAACCTTAATGAGCTCAAAAGGTTTGTACATTGGGAAGCTGCAAAAATTTCTGGAGGCAACAATAGTGCATCACTGTTCCCTGCTCCTTGTTCAATAATGTTTGTCTTCATCAAAACTCTTCCCACCCCGATATTTCCTTTTCCA
>VYXF01004859.1:295885-309209 GCA_013397295.1 Polioptila caerulea | reverse complement strand
GACCTTGTCCTTCTAAGGGTGACCTGAGCCCAGCTTTTGACAACAGTTCAGGGGGTCAGTCTGACCCAAAACTGGTTTAGAACAGTGCCCAGCATTTACAGTACCTCCTGATGAAGGGCTGACCTCCTGCTGGAAACCCCTGAGCACAGCTGGGCCACCCAGGACTGAGCCCTGGCTTCCCCAGAGCTGGGAAATGCAACTCCTTCCTGCAGGGCCCTGCAGCTCCCATGTGGGAAGGCCACAGAACTAATTCAGTTTAGAACTAAGGAAAAGGCAAATCTGACTAATGACCAAGAAGTACAACCCCACCCCAAGAACCCCTTGCTGGCACTATAACCCAAAATGTAGATATTACACTTTCATTGGCTGATTAAATATTGGAGCTGAAGGACTCTGGAGAGAATTTGTTAACAAAAGAACCCAAATGCAGGCAAAGCTAAAAAGGTACTAATGGCTTTTAGGGGCTGCTTTTTGACAGAAAATGCTAGGTGGAGGAGTGAAAGGAGAGAGATAGTTGTCCTGAAAATCAGTTCTTTGAGAGTCTTCTTGCTAAAATAGAAAGAAGTTGCAGAAAAATTGAGTTTCGTTCACAGAGAAACATCTAAAATTGCACCTCATCTACCAATAAAGCAGAACTTACACCCCCTGCCTCCCACCCCAGCCTTCAATCATCCTCCTACCTGGAAAACGCTGCGACGTTATCTGCCAGTGTTTCCTGGTCATCCGCCCCAGACCGGTAATAATCGTACACAGCTTTGGGCAGGAAGGTTTTAGCATACTCCTCAAAATCTGCAATGCACACTGGCTTGCCAGACATGTCTGCAGATCTCACAGGGATAGTTTATTTGCACTTCCTACTCTTTTAAACTCTGGAGTTTTGCCTGTAAATCATTAATATGGGACCTCATCAGGATTCAACTTACCTACATTACCCTCCCCAAAAAAAGAAAAAATAAATACACCAACTTCTTGTGTCATGTTGGACTTCAGCACCATCTTTTAGTTCATGTGGTCAAGGCCAACCTAAAATATAACAGAACAAAATATGGTAAAAAGAGAGAAAATGAGCAAGCAAGGAAAGAAACATGTAGTTAAACCTTCAGGAACGAGAAGGTACATTCCCCTCGGTCACCCAAAATATCCAGGAGACTGAAAGTAGAAAGAGTTTGCTCACACCCAAAAAGCAAAATCTTCATTTAGATGATTTCTAAAAGCAGGTCCTAGCCTGAACATTTAGGGTAACACCTAACACAGGTAAGACTGCAGGTATTTCCACTGGAGTCCTGGATACCAAGGCCAGAGACTCCTGGGCAAACGGCTCCTGATTTTCAGGTAATTCCACCTCCACAACCCAGAGGGCTCTCGCTTTTCTTAAAATGTTAAGGAGTTAGATGCACTCATAAAATAATAATAATATAATCATCTTATCAAAGAGACAACCCTCATCCAAAGTGTAACAGACTTAGTTAATATTTCTTGAATTTGCCTTGGTTTAAATTTTAAAAAAGATGCAGAGTTTGCAACAGGTTTGCAGTAACTGTTCGACAGGGAAATGAAGAGTACATCACATGTATATAATTAATTTTTTCAGCTGCAGACTGCACATTAATATCAATTTACACACAATTACACCACAAGGCATTTGTCACCTATCAGTGTCAGAAACAATTCAAATGCAAACTGCTTTAACCTTGGCATTTCACTGCGCTTGCAGCAAAAAAACTGGGGACACGTCTGCTTGCATTTATTTAAAGTTTGCATCATCTGTGCTAAAAACAGGTATTTATCCTGGAGCGTGAGACAGCAAGTGCTGCATGATAGCTGAACACTTTACCATGTGCAGTTGAACTCAACCTTAATGAGCTCAAAAGGTTTTTATGTTGGGAAGTTGCAAAAATTTCTGGAGGCAACAATAGTGCATCACTGTTCCCTGCTCCTTGTTCAATAATGTTTGTCTTCATCAAAACTCTTCCCACCCCNTGATAGCTGAACATTTTACCATGTGCAGTTGAACTCAACCTTAATGAGCTCAAAAGGTTTTTATGTTGGGAAGTTGCAAAAATTTCTGGAGGCAACAATAGTGCATCACTGTTCCCTGCTCCTTGTTCAATAATTGTCTTCTTCAAAACTCTTCCCACCCTGATATTTCCTTTTCCACTTAGATGCTCCTCTGCCGCAGTCACAGGATATTGGTATGATTTGGTATGAATTGTCATTATTTGCCACTTGGGCTAAAAGTTCATCTTCCTCCCCTGTTGTGAAGTTTCTCAGGTGCCACCCTTTCTGCATCCTCCCACACAGACCAGTCACACCCCAAAGCCCCTCTGGGACCACTGAATTCCTGCTGCAAGCCAACCTACCCACCTTGGGAAGCTCCACAGAGCTCAGGGGTGCACGTGGAACTGGAGCCTCCAGCAGGATCCATCAGTCCCCATGCTGGCTACCTGCAGAGCTGGGGTCAGGTGGAAGGTGCCAGTATCAGCACAAGGCAAGCAAAACTAAGGAAAACATGAAATTTAATGCCAGGTCTCCCCAGCACATCTGACACCAACACACACAGCTTCCCTCCAAGTAATTGGCTCCTCTTTTTAATGAATCTCTCTGGATGAGATTTCCTCTGGCTGTTTAATGAGGCACCAGCTGCCTGACCTTTAACCCTGGAGCCAAGGAGCAGCATCTTGACTGCACAGCAAAGAGTTAGCCCGAGCAGCCTCGCAAACCTCACTGCCACAGTCCATGTCAAGAAACCCAACAGAGTCAGGGTAGTGTGAACATCCCCCCCACATCTCCTGCTTCTCCCTTGTTCCTTTGGCAGGAACTACAAACAGAGGATGGGGTCACACCTGGAGCTCAGCTGAACCAGGCTCTGCAAAGGCAACTTTTCACTGAGGTTCACAAAGGTCAATCACAAATTGCAGATGAAAAACCCCACGGAGGGTTATTGAAGACACACAATTTGGATTAGGAAGCACTACTTGGAAAAGCCAACAGGACTTCAGAGAAAAACCACAACATGCTTGTCCTGATGTCTGTTACTTGCTAGAAAGGGAAACTTTGCACAGCAATCCAGTCTGGGCCCGTGTCCTTCTGCAGGATCACAGACATCAACAGTCTCCTGTCAGCACATGGAAACCTCTGCAGGGGAAGGATGATCCAACTGGGACTTGCTCCCTTCAGTTAACTGCAGTAAAGATTAACTGGAGAAGTTAATTACAGCACAGAACTCAAATATTTTAATGTTCAAGCCATTGCCCATTTCTCAAGACTGTTGTGCAAAGCTGTTTTATCGAGTACCTTACATAAGTAAAACAGTTACTTTGGCTTCCAAATTCATCACAAACAATTTCTCCAAATGAAGTAAAAAACAGCCATTTTCTAGGGTGTTTTTGGACAGCATCTCACATCAGTCAAAGCTGAACCAATTCATTTTGTCCCCTCCAAGCCAGCCAGCAGAGACAACAGAAAATATTTGTGGGGTTTTTACCCCAGCAGCCACCTGGCAACTCCACTGTGGGAGTCAAAGCCGACGGATGCTGCAGAGATAGGGACAGTTCCTTGGCCATTCAGCAGTGAGCAGGTGGCTGGAACAGGCCCCTGGATGTCTATTTTGGCAAGTCTGGAGACTGCTGGGGTGGCACAATAGTGGAGCATTGAGCAGAGGACTGATTCTCCTGGGAAGAGCTGGATGGCTCTGAATACAATGAAACCAACCCAGGGCAGATTTACAAAGGAGATCTCAGCCTTACTCTTGTCCCCACAACCACTGCAACAAAGCCACAAAAAGTGTCCCTATCAAGGGTGATCTTTTCATTTCCTGATGTGTGACTGATGCTTGGAATGGCCACTGTCCTCTCTGCATCCTCTGCAAGCACGAGAGGCACTGGCCCAGCCTGTGCAGGAAAATCCGTGGCATGCAGGTTCAGCTCCCACACTCCCCTGGAATCCAGATTAACAGATGTAAAAGTCTGAAGCGCCAGCAGGCTCCAAGTAATTCTAATGAGCCATAAAATACAACCTTTCCATATAAAATGGAAATTTAAATGAAAATATTAGGATAACTACAGGCCCATTTGTTCCCTGTATGTTTAAACACGGAGCTTTCCTTTCTCCTCAGGAAAGAAGCAAAAGTTAAAAGCAGAGAGTTTTAGGTGTTTTGTAATAGGAGAGGAATGAAGATGTTTGGTTAAAAATAAGTAATCACCACAGTGCTCACTGGAGTAAAACACAATGTACTCCCCAGTAGGGAAGGGAATGACAGCACACACGACTGGGCAGCTGCATTCCCAGAGCTGGGACTTACCACTGGTCCAGTTCCAGATAGGAAAATGAAGCTTTGCTACCAATTTAGTTCAGCCACTGGAGAGTATCTCCAGTATTTCCTCTACAAAACTAAAGCTTGGATTTGTCTGATTGCTTGAGGCTGATCAAAACCTGATCTGATTTTGCCTGTAGTATTCCATGTGCTGTTTTCATAGAGAAAATTTCATATTCTCAGGTCACAAAAGAGAACAAGGAGCAGCTGATGAAATAGCAAACGAAATGCTCAGAAGGCTTCATTGGATAGCATTCCAACTTCCACTTTGTATCCAGAAA
Organism: Polioptila caerulea; assembly: GCA_013397295.1. Lineage (NCBI taxonomy): Eukaryota > Metazoa > Chordata > Aves > Passeriformes > Certhiidae > Polioptila > Polioptila caerulea. The sequence continues at coordinate 304,616 of VYXF01004859.1, read as the reverse complement.
TGAACACAGTGGAAAAGAAGAAAATCAACGTGAGTGGCAAATGGCCCAGGCCCTGCAGTTGCTCTGTTCACAGGGAGAGGCAGCTCAGGTAACTCACCTGAGCAGAACCAATTCAGGTGCCAGATCCAGCATCCAAGGAGGTCACAGGGATGGTTCCTGGCAGTCTCTTCTCCCCTGGCACAGCTGGAATGTGAACCACAGCCTGAGGACAGCTCATTTAGGTCTGTACATTTCTTGCAGGCCTCCAAATCCCACAGGGAGTCAGCACAGCTTTGGCAGAGTTAGGGGATTTCTCAGGGAGGGGAACCCTTTAAGGGTTCAGTTATGTTGTTCTGCCCAGCTCCATTCTGAACCTTTGAGAGCCCTGGGATCCCCCAGGGAAAGACTCCAAAAGGAAGCCATTCATTGATGTCCAGGTTATTTTTAAAGATTTGAAGGAATCTTCACAAGTCATAACCTCTATGCTTAACTGGAAGATGAGCATTATAAAAAAAACCCACACCTTTTGTTAATGACACAGATGAGCCAACTCCGCACTGAGGAAATAAAAATGACTCCAAGCAGGTCATAAATACAAAATTTTATGTAGCATTTCAGTAAAAATATGCCCAAGTATAAATCTGCAACACTTTCATGTAACAGACAACCCTGTATAACATTCCCAGGAAGAAAACCCACGGAACACACCCCCATGGGGGCAGTAGATACAGATCATTCCAAGACAGACATACAAGTTTCAGACAGATCCCAAGGACAGGAGGTTTGGAAAGCTGGATGGATTTCCAGCCTCTTGAAAAGGAACCTGACAGATTTTTGCCGTGACTTGCTATTAAGAATTCCCATTCCAGTGGCATGCAGCCCAATTGATATTGAAATTGCTTCTCAACAATCTTAAATTAATTTTGACACACAGCTCTAGTTCACAAGCCTTAAGGCCCTGACCTTCATCAAAACATTTTGAACAGTGCCAGCAGCAGCTTCTCCAAGGCCCTTTTGTCTACACTGAGGTTGCAAGAACAAGTTCCATTTCTTCATGATTAATCCTAACAGAACAGAGATAACAGAACACCCAGATTGCACAAAAGGTTGATCCTGACTTTTTGGAAACACACCAAGTATAAAACTAATGTAATAGTCTAATTAGCACTACTCACATGATTCAATTAAAATGTATTTTAGTGGAAAAAAACCTGGTCCTGCAAGAGATATTAACATGACACTTGTACTGCACAGTGAATAGTTCTTCTGTTAAACACAAATTTAGCATTTACAGTGCTTCCCAGATAAACATTAGTAAAACTGAGTATCTCCAGTATCACACTAGAGTAATTTTCCTACAAACTTAAACTTCAGTTGGACAGATCAATGGTTGCACAGTATCACCTTTTCTAAGCCAAGCCTTAATGACAATTCAGTGATCTTTGTAATAAGATACACCAATACACAGCAAATAGGGTCAAACACAGTCAGCATAATCATTCCCTGCTTTATTCATGGAAACTCAGGAACAACAGCCATCCTATGTTTAAGAACCCTCAGAAGCCTGGTCAAGGTCATTTCTAGATTTCACAAGACAGATCTAAGCTGCTGTCATCTGCTGCCTGCTTATTAAATCTCCATCAATCAATGATCTCACAGTTCAGTCTATCATGATGGAGAACACTTCACATCTTTGGTTTAAATAATCCAAATGCAACGGTGACGCAACAAGAGAGGAAACGTGAGCAGAGAATTCAGACACACCACACAAAGGGGCCTCTGATCTCTCCCCCAGCACCTCACAAACCACGTGCCTTGTAGGACCAAGTGCCACTCGTGGGTTTGTGTGCTTGTGAAACCCAAGGATGGCGCAGGGAAACCAACCCTGGCGAGAACACCTTCTTGTCTTCCAAGGGCACAGTTCTCTTCACACTGCAGTGGCCACAAAGTTCTCTTGATTTTTGCAGATAAAAGTGTAGCTTGTAAAAGGCTGCTGTGTGCCTCACCTTGTGCTGAGTTGTGCGGCTGCCAGCTTTACAACTGCTCCGTTCCATGGGACAAACTGCTCTCAAGATACTGCAACGTGTAGATATTATCAGGTGTATGTTTGCACCCATGTGAAAGCACCTTTAGAGGGGTCCCCTATCCAGAACTCAAACTCCAGACTGGAAGTATTCCTTAAGAAATTTCAAATTCAGGACATGCAGTGTAATTTTCTTCTTTGAGCAGCTCTACCAGACAAATGCCAAGTTTCTACCATGTAGTTCCAAAACATTCGTGACAGGACGTCGATGGGGAAGTTGAGCTTTCTTGGCAAATATGTTCTTTATGAGTGTTAAAAAACAAGAACAAACCAGCTTTCAACACAAATTGCCCCTATCCATCTCAGTCTCAAAGGAAACCAGCATTTTGCACTTGCAACTTCTCTTCTAATGAGAGATTCTCTCATCTCTGACTACTCTTCATTCTTGAAGAACAAGATGAAATTCACACATGTTAGCAAGGTTTATGTGATACATATATATATAAACTTTAAAATAATATCAAGATTAGGACACATCTTACGTTCATGGTCATACATCAACAAAGCAGGAACATACAGGATCTCACTGAGGATACTCCTCACCAAAAAAGACTTTGACATGAACCCAAAGGAGTGATACACTGATATGTTCAATGACCCAAGTCTAACCACATCTAATGCTGTCTTCCTGATGAGCCATTTTCACTTTACACACCTCAACACACGCACATTTATTCTGACGCAAGTAGCAAAACCCAAAGCTTCTCACCACTGCCCACCTGTGCCCCTTCCCTTTTCCCAAAGTGATGATTCCAAAAGTACAAAAGTCAAAGGTAAAACCCTAAGTGCCCCTTCAGCTAACATCACTAAGGCAGCTTGAGTTCTGCCAAAAGCATTCCAAGTTGGGAATGGTAGGACTGCACTGCCCATGACAAACTTGTGCTGTCAAGAAAAACACTCACTCCTAAGTGAGTATTTCCTGCTGCAATCTCCTGATGGGAACAAATTAACAAAAGAAAAAAATAAAGTAGTTGTGCTTTGGCACAATTCCTCCCCAACAAAAATAATTTCTTTTAAAACTTTTAAAAGTTCCAACACACTTTGAACATTTAGATGTCACTCTCTTTCTGCCTGAGGTTTTTAATTACTCCAACTCCTTGGGTCAAACAACTCAAGCTGCATAGCCTCTGGATCACCCAAAACTGACACACCTGGGGGTGAGCTGCAGGATCAACTTACAAAACAAACACGAATAGAAATGGAAGGGAAAGGTGCTTCGGTTCAAAGTGATAAAAACAAACCCACGGTACCCAACATTTTTGCTAGAAGACCAGTAAGGTGCCTCCTTTCACTAGTGAATCGTCTCTGTGCTTCTACAGCATTTGGGAACAATCAACATTCAGACAGACAAGTCATAGTCCTGCCAAGCTACCATGGAGTTCAAAGTCCTGATCTTGCCCAGGTCGGTCCTTAGAGGGACACACACACACAGTGATCATTTCAGAGCTGGTGAACTGAGGCAGGCACCCCCTTTTTCTCTGAGAGGACATGGAACAGGTAAGACACTGATTTTGATTGTCACGGCTAAAGTCACACAACACACAGCAAATGTGCTTATCAAAGAAAGTAAGCAAGTACTAAGCTTAAAAAAAGAGGAGCCTGCTGGCAGAGCAGAGCTTTGCGTAAACACCAACGACAAATCAAGTGTAAGCTCCAGCTGCAGACCTCGAGGGGGTCTGACATCTTTGGTCCAAGTGTACAGGATACAGCACTGGGACAACTAGAGTTCCTTCTCAGCCCCCTGACTTTTCCGCTGCCTCACTGTGCTTTCCGTCTCTGATTCGGCTAAAGGCTGCTCACTTAAGTCTTCCATTTCATCTTCCCCTGATTCTTTTCCGAGTGCTAAATCCTCCTCTGACTCATCAGCACTGGAATTTGCTGCATCTTCTCTGTCTGAGAGATCTTTGCCATCTGCAGCCTCTTCCGCATCATCCGCAGAAAGCTCTGCAGCCTCCTCCGGCTCTTCCAGCGCCGCGTTCTCCGCGTTCTCCTTGGTAATGGCTTCTTCTAAACAAAGCAGAGACTGCAGTTAGACAATCTCACAACAAAGCCTTTTCAAGTTGCATCACCAGGGACATGCTCTGAAATACTGATGAACATTATAATTGATCAGGATTATTATTCCAACTGGGATCGGAATCAGTTGATCCCTAAAGTCCCTTCCAACCTGAACCATTCTGTGGTTCTGTGATTCCAGAGTTGCCCTTATTTTTCAGTTATTTCATTAGGTCTTCAGCAGATTTCTCCTCCACTTCCATTTACTTTCCTTGCATATCAGGCACAGATAGACTTGCATTTTATTCCACTGAGTTACAAAACAAAAACAAACCAGTTTTACTTGGCTCCTGGATTATGGGTTCACACCTAAGATCTGAACAGTGTACTGCCCTTCCTCCTACAACTTTACACTTGAAACTGCAGCTTCTCGCCCTCCTAGAGTTCTTACCAGGTGTTTCAGCTCTGTATTTTGACTTGGCTGGGCAGAGGCAGTCTGAAATCAAAACCAGGATCTGTGAAAAGGAAGCAGGCATTTATCAGCAATAATAACAGCGGCATTTATTAGCAACTGCAAACATCCCTGCACTCAGTCTTTTTAGATAGATATACACAATAAAATTTACCAAATTACATCATCTTCCTTAGAGATAAGAGCTAAATAAAAAACAGAAAAAAGTTCTCAGTGGGTACTAACCAGCATTCCCTGCCTTCTTCATTTTCTGCCTCCTACTTTCCTAAATTTATCCAGTACTGACACTGCTCGCAGCTGAAGAACAGCTCAGAACACAGTTGAGAATTTTTACTTACTGAAAATTTATGAAAAAAATCTTGGTCAGGATTTCCTGTTATTTTGGGATGTTATTCCACTGCTATCCCTGGCTCCCCAATACAGATGTGTGTCCCACCTTTTGTGCTTGTTATTTAACCAGCCAGTGCAGAACACAGACACTCAAAATGTGAGGAAGACATTTCTGCTTCACTGTCACATGCTAAGAATAGTGCAAACAAAAAGACAGAGCTGACACCATGTGAAAGAAATATATCTCCATCCTTGAAAAGCTTTTTGGCAAGAGCTGGGAGATTAACTTCACTTTTTTTCAGCTTTTCCAGTTTGGGGCTTTTTTTAGTGAAGGAGTAAGAAGAAGAGTTTCTTTTAAAACGTGATATTCACTTGCTGCTAGTTATAGTAACCTGTTTTGCTCTCATTTGGTGAAAATCTACCATCTAGAAAAACGCAGTCGTTGAAATTGAATAATCAAAAACATTTGCTTGTATACAACAATTCTCTATGTACTTCAAATATAAAAATATGGTTTTGCCTAAATTCAAATTTCAACTGCATTGAAATCACTTGCCAATACTACTGAGAAATACACTGACAAAATTTTTCTTTATTTCACTAATATTTGGGCTGAAGGGCAGAGATCCACGTTCCAGAAACAACTTTGACACCTCCTCCAAGGAAGAGTGACTTAGCAGCAGGTTAAACCAGTTACCAGCAGAACTGTTTGAACTGTCCTTGCAGTTTCAGAATGTGCTTGTGGAACAGGTAACTAATCTGAAAGAACTTAAATCTTCAAAGCCTTAAAAACCATTTTGCTCCTTTGATTTTGAGTAACAGTGTGGCAGAACCCTTACCCTGCTGACTCCCACCAAACCAACTGCTCTGTGGTTAATAGAACTCTCCACTGTGCCTGTGTTCTTAGGAGGTTGGAGTCTTGACCCAACTCTGACCACTCACATTCCACCCTTAAGTACAAAAGTGTTAGATACAAAAGGGCAAACACAAGAATCACTCCTTCTAGTGGAGGGACTAAACAAATCTAAATTGAAGCATTTCCTAAGAATTTTGATAAAATTCCATAAGAAGGTGACCTGATTTGTATTGAGGGCACTGTCCAAATGCTTCCTAACCAGAGGCAGGCCTGGGGCACTGACCACCTTTCTGGGGAGCCTGTTGCAGTGTTTAAGCACCCTCTGCTTCCTAACGTCCAGTCTAAACCTCCCTGCAACAGCTTTAACCCACCTTCACACATTCAGGATGTCACAGAGAAGAGATGTTAGTATTTAATAATCTATTATTAAAGCAAGGTATATTTAAGTATATCTTCTAAGCAAAGTTGCTTTTATTTTTTTCACAAGGTAATGCAAAGCAAGAGTTCTAGTTAATTGAGGAAAGAAGTCATGTTTTCTTACCAAACCCAGGAGCAGGCCAATCAGTAAGGTAGCTAAGATGAAGATGGCATAGGAAACCCAAACATGAACTCCAAGAGTGCCAGTGAGGTAGTTGTGAATTTGCTGGAAATTAGAACAAGGTATTTAATAACTTCATACCTAAAACCACTTAGGATTTCTACTGCCAACACCATTACATAAAGTGCTGTCTGATTTAGACCTTTCATTTAAGAGTATTTATACAGAAAGTCTTCCCCTTTTGACATCATTAAATCTTGGAGGATTTTACCAATTTGTTCACATTAAAAGACCTTTGAAGCAGAGGATGCACAATTCCTTCTCCCTGAGACACCCAGCACTACAGATGCCATACACAACCTTTACTGCAGACAGATGAAGAGCCTCAGAGCTTGCAGGAAAGCACCACAACATCCTTCATCCCTCTGTGGCATTAGTTCATTAACCAAAATTAAGCCATTCAGCTCTTACTTAAGCCTTGCAGCTCTTAAAAGGAGCCACACACTCTAAGCATACACTAAATATATGATTTCACTTCTAAATTTAAATGTCATAACCCAAATAGAGTATTAAGATTTCTTTCAAACTTTCGTCTGTTCCTCAAACCTACAAATTCAACTGGCTGAGTCAAGCAGCACATTGAGTCAGACAAGCTGGTAGGAAATCAATTATGCCATTAAATCTCTTCCCAAACAAACCACAATCAACATTTACAAGAGTTTAAATACGGACATTCCCAAGTCCTGTTTTGAAATGTCAGAACATCTTTTGGTGTTTATTACCAAAAAGATAAGCAAAGACAGCAGAGCAGGAGGAGTGAGGAAATGTACACCTGAAATACTCATTGAAGAGGAACACAAATTAGAGGTGTCTTCCCAGAGCAGTTCATCTTTCAGGAAGGAGACTACACAGAAACAACACCATTCCAGAGCAAGCAGGGAAGAGAAACACCAGAAGGCCCCATGGAATAAATATTATCCAATGAAACAATCAGAGGTACACACTCAGAGCTCTGCTTGATGCTTAGCAGAAGTGATACAAACTTGTTTCAGCTCTCAACTACATTTCTTTTCTGAAGCACATGTTACAACAGTCACATCTTTTGCCACAAACACAGTCTCTCAGTCTCACTGACACTCCAAGGTTTTGAGAGGATGTTTCCTGACCAGAATCTCAAAGGTTTGAACATTTTCAGTAGGTGCCATAGAAAAACTTCGATAGTTCCCAAATGAAAGCACCTTGAAATATTTTAATGTAAAATATGCCTAAACATTTTAAAGAATTGAGTGTCCCTAAGCATTTCTCCTTTACTTCTGATAATTACTGTATTATCCAAATTCATCATGTTTCTTACAGGTGGTGTTGCCAGTTTGAAGCCCAGATGCAGAAATTATTACTAAAAACCCCCTTGCCCTCCCTTCCCCTGTGCAATACACAATGAAACTCTCATGAAAGGATAATAAAAATGTTCAGTTATGTTTCAACTTTTAAATATATGATTATACTAAGCATAAAAAGGGAGCATGGAAAACTCTATACAGCTACTTACCCTGATCCATCCCGAGAAGTGAAACAGCCCTGCCATGCCATGCATCCTGGAAAACAAGGAAATGAAAGGACAGGCTCAATGCAGCTCTGTAGCTCCTCCTCCCATTCTTCTTCTTCCTTCTCACATGAAAAATAAGGACCCTCTCTGGATCTCTAATGTGAATTTACACATAATGGCTTCAGCCAGAACGAACTGCAGGCCACTCACATCTTGGGTTCATCCTTTGTGTCATGCAAGCTTTCTCCAATATTTCTGAGCAAATCCCTCTCTCTAAAAACCAATTCTTATCTATTCTGTAAGCACTACACTGTTTGCTATTCCAATGGGAGACAAAAGTCTCTCTTGTAAAGAAATAAGCAAGAAATCCTTAAAGCTAAAGGCTGCCCTGCAGTCAGAAGTCATGAAGTAATAATCTGTATAAACACATCCTTGATTCCAGGCCTCAGCAGATATTGGAAATGCCAGTTCACATAATGCTCAGTGGCTGTATTTTTTCTCTTTTTAAAGATGACATAAACAAGCCCTAGCAGGCACAAACAAAAGCAAATGCAGAAAATAAGCTGCCTTTAAAGGTGAGAAGCTGGGGAATCAGGCTGTCAATACTGATTGCTTCTGCAAAGCCTGCAAGTCCAAGGAATAAAGGCCTTTTGTCTTTAAACTGTCAACACAGGGCCCTTGATGAATAATGAGATATAAAACATTGTTCTTGTTAAGAAAAACCAAGTGTTACATTATAGAAGATGGAGACTTCCATCCTGCTACAGGCTCCACAGCTTCCCATTTCCTCTCTAAGATGTAGCCTTGAAGATCTTCCAAGGTCCGGGAGCCGCGGTATCTGCGGAACACTCCATCATTGGCACTGCCAAAAAAAAAAAAAAAAAAAAAAAAAAAAAAAAACAAAAAAAAACCCCAAACCAGAGGAAAAAAAA
>VYXF01004859.1:282883-294109 GCA_013397295.1 Polioptila caerulea | reverse complement strand
AAAAAAAAAAAAAAAAATCAGCACAGACAGCCCCAAACTCTGAGGTAAAAAACCCAACCAAAACCCCCACATGCATTATAGATGTCACTTGCTCAGAGCTGAATGCTTGGGAAGTGTAAGCCATGATGGAAAATCTCGGTTTCTAAACAGCATGGAGTTTTGCTTTTTATAAAGCTGCTGTTTTCCTTAAATATTCACTGGCCCTACAGCAAATACACAAAGCACATGAGGTTAACAACCAACCTATAAATNAAAAAAAAAAAAAAATCAGCACAGACAGCCCCAAACTCTGAGGTAAAAAACCCAACCAAAACCCCCACATGCATTATAGATGTCACTTGCTCAGAGCTGAATGCTTGGGAAGTGTAAGCCATGATGGAAAATCTCGGTTTCTAAACAGCATGGAGTTTTGCTTTTTATAAAGCTGCTGTTTTCCTTAAATATTCACTGGCCCTACAGCAAATACACAAAGCACATGAGGTTAACAACCAACCTATAAATACAACTCAGAATTAAAAGTGCACATATATATGCATTAGTTTGTATATCTGCACAACTCATAATACTCTGACTTATTGAAGGGTTCAATATTTTAAGGATTACATCACCTTACTGGAGAAGAGAGACAGCAAATGTCTTCTCTGATCCATTTTTAATAGTATGGATAACAGGGAAACTTAGTAAAGTCACTTCAGCTAAAGAAAAGCCTCAGATAAAGATCTCATCATGCAACCAAAGGTACAATAACCTGAGCTGAAATAAAAAATCACCATTCCTTCATTTTCTCCTATTTTTCAGTGACAGATTATATCGAGTGACAAGTAGGAGTCAACAGCTGCAGTTTCCAGTATGACACACTTACTGGTAAATTGTAGGAAGTGTTGTGACAAAGAAACGACCACTCAAGCCTAGAAAGGGAAGAAAACAACACAAACAGTTCAGTAACACTGAAATTTCTCAGCATTTTGACTTATCTATAAATACCTACCTCGCTGTGTTTTAGAGCAGGCTGCACAGCTTTCACCACTGTTTTGTAAATTCAGGTTAACAGTTTGTCTCCAAAGATGCTACAAACAGTAACAGATACTAAATATTGGTTATAAATAAGGGAAAAAATATTTAGCTAGAAGAATGCTTCCTGAGAGGTAATTTTCCTCATCAATGGATTTGTCTCCTCAGTATTTGCACACCCAGCTGAAGTTCTGGACCAGCCCAGCATGAGATGCACTCAGAGTCCATGTGAGAGGGCTGAATTCCTATAGCCAGCAACTACAATCCATATAAAGTACCAGTGTAAAGAGTATGGTTATTTAACTTTGCCTTTTATAAAATTCTGTGAAAATCTTTTGGGAAATGAAGGCCTTATTCAGCCTTCAATAAAGCAAACAGCTCTAGGCAACAGGATTAGCCACAGAAAAGTATTGTAGCAAAAGGGTTTCTGCCTTTAGAGACAAAGATGAGCCAGACTGAAATAAGCCAGGTTATTTTTAGAGGTTTCAGTGGAAATGTTTTCCTCAGTTTGAATTCCTCAACGGAATAGGCAAAAAAGGGCTATGGCTTTTTTTGTTGTTTGCTCTTTTGTTTGAAGATACTTAAAGCAAATGATCTTTAAAGTTCTGAAGGAAAGGTTCTTGACTTCAACTTCTCAGCTCTCTGCCTTTATTGCTATGAGAGGCAGGGTGATGTAAAACTCTCTGAAGCAGCTAAAAGTTGTGCCAGCACAGGGAGACACAAAGCAAACAAACCCACAAGTGTAACAGCAGAATCCATAAAGCAGACAGCACAGCTGCACAAGGCAAACTGGGTGGGGAGCCACAAAGAACATAATTAGCTTAAGAACAGAGAAAGTCATGGGAACACTGAAATGCTCTCTGAAGTTCTTACAAATGGCACTCAGGCAAAGGAAATAGAACAGCTCAAACCTCTTACCCATGGCCCATCCTAGAGTGAACACCTCAGAAGCAACTCTGAAATCTCAAAGTTAGGAAATGCATCTAAGCATCCCCACCATTTTAGGTGGTTTGCTGGTTATCTAAGGCACCTCCCTAGATTGGGAAAACCAGATGTGAGTCAACTACAGAAATTAAGAAGACATTAAATTGTTTTGGTGCCTCTTTAATACAATCTTGAATTGGCTACAGTTAAGCATCTGTCTCTGTCTGCAAACCAGAAACTGACGTTCACTACGAAATGTTAATCAAAAATTGAACAACCCTTTTATTTGTGTATGCACACATCTGAAAATGTACAGGGAATAGAGATGTCATCTAAAACTCCAGCTGCTTTCAGTCAACAGCTACTCAAAGAAGACACAGAACATCCAAGTCTTGTAATTCACAAGTAAATGCTATGATCAGGAGCTTAAAAACGGCACCACAAATCTGCAGAACTTAAGGGTCCACAAGCATCTCCACTCTTTGCTTGTTCCACACTGAATGTACCAATGGAGAAGATGAGGCAGGAGGAAGCACTTTAAGGCTGGAACATCAAGGCACTGCAATCTGCTGGGAAGCCATTCAGACTCTGGTGGATTTGTTCTTCAGGCATCTCCTGCAATTAAGCACCATGAATGGCCACTTTCTCCTGCCGGTTTGGGAAGTGCAATTTTATGTAACTCTGCACTTGTCTCGTGGTTTTCCCCTAATTTAACACATTTTGACTACTTTCAATTCAATGAAGGGGTTACATAACTAAGACTAATTAAAGTACCATTGTGCAAGCAAGAAAGGAGACAGAGCACTTAAACACAACAACTGAAAGGCTGGTGCAAAGCCCACAGTAAAAATACCTCAGTAACTTTGGAGAGCTCCACAGAAACTTGTATCTTCCAAAAAGGTCAAACATGTCAAAAATGTTTATTTCCCCATCTGAGCATTCCTTAGTTTTACAATTGCCTGCAGCTTCCAGTGCTGAACTGGATGTTGTAGGTTTGCCACGTGAGCTTTGGTACCAATTCATCATTTGGGTTAGTCCTTTGATTCAGAAGTTACCCGTGCTGAGGGGTCAGGACTCTCAGCAACAATAGCAATCCAAGTATTAAGTTTACATCTATTTAAACAAGGTAATATTATAACTCCTCTGTTTATTACCATATATCATGATTAGTACATGCAGCTTTTTGATATCAGATTTTTTTGTACACTTGTGCACTTTTAACAAGATAGGAACCTACACAGGGTCTAGAACAGCTGGCCTTTTCTTGTCAACTTAGATTGCTGACTCTGAGACAAGAACTTAGATACAGTAAATCTGTTCAGCATGTTTTCAGCTAATAAAATAAACACATTTCCCACACACTTTCTAAAGCAAAAATAAATAAAAACCAGTAAAGTTTGCCTTTTTTCCTAACAGCATCTCATCTTTCAGTCTTTTGATACTGCTGATAAAATCCTTTATCCCCTCAAAGCCCAAACAGGCATGAAGCATTCCCAGGAGATGCAGAGGTTTATACAATATTAATACTGCTTGTACAAAGACACATCCAAAACTTTGAAGGGAGTCCCCAAAGGAACAGATTAGATTGCACTCGTGCTTCTGTGAATAGCTAGGGAAATGTTTTAATAAACATATTTGCATATGTGCACCACCAACAGGAAACAGCAACAACATCTCTAATATAAAGCACTGCCACAATTAATCCAGGCAATAAACCAGCAACGTGCTGGAAACATTTAGCAACTTGAATTACCAGAGACTTGGGGTCTACCACACCCTGAAATTGTAACAAGAGGCTACAGGGCTGGAACCTTCTGCAAACAGGCTGGAGAAACGAGACAGGCAACAGCTCCCAGTGAAGGAGATTAAAATAGAGAATAAGCCTCCTTTAAGTCAGTATTAAGCCAGATCACCCTCCTCAGTTCCTTAATCCTTCAAATTGAGTTTATAAACTTCAGTTCCCAAATACCAACTGCATGGAGAAACAAACTGTGGAGAGCGTTATTTTGACTGGGAAGCCTAAAGAAGCAGTAAATGGTACTTGTATGGAATAATTGCTGTTATTCCAACACTGTTTCACACCATACCTGGCTCCTGAGTGATATCCACTTTCCCAACAGTGACGCCGAGCTGCTCGCTGTCCTTGGCAAAGCTCTCCCAGGTCGCCTCCATCTGCTGGCAGGCTGGACACCAAGGAGCGTAACTGCAGGGGGAAGGCAAGGTAAATATTTTAATACTCTTACACTTAAAGACATTCAGATGGATCTACTGTACAGAGCAAACACAAACACACCCACCACAAAGGGAAAAACAAACCGTTTTTCTGAATCGAGCCTACTGAATGAGACGGGTTTTTTATCAATCCCTCTGCTCCTCCCCACGTTATTAAAACAAAATGAACCAGAGATTTGAGAAACTCATATCCCAACTCCTCACCACTTGTGATTTATTCTATTTACATAGGAAATAAAATACATTTCCACAGCAGCTACCTGAATTATGGAAGCCAGGCTGCCCTCTGAAGCAGGATCCTTCATCACAACATTTTGTATTGACTTCCCACACCTCCAAACTTCCCAAAATTGCATTTGCCTTAGCCCACTACTCCACACATCACAACAGGCCCTTTTTGATAGCAGTTAGAGACTTAAAGAACACACATCCAATTCCTAATGCCCATACTTATTGTCTTGTTTTTACCCAGGATTCATTTTAGAAAAATAGGGGTGCACTTTTCAAGAGCTAAATTTTCTACAGTCTCAATCAGAATAATTAAACCCATTTTGCACCTATTGGTAGTATCAATCTGGAAACAGAACAGCTAATATAAAGGATAAGAGCAGATAAAATTGATGATCAAATCCCTTTTGCCACCTTTCTGTATTTTAGCCTAACTAGGTTGGCCAAGTCTGCATGAAACTTGTGCAGCTTGTCAGTCAGACACACTGAAGGGAACCAGGACTGGGAGGTACAGACTGAGCTGGGGCAACTGCCCATGCACAGACTTAGCCTTTTAGTAATGAGGAGAGACCTTTATGGGGTTTAATCTGATTTACCAGGGGGGATGGAGGTTTCTGGGAGCAAAAGCAGTGAGTCTAGGGACACTGTTTGTCACAGCACTCCACAAATGCCACCATGCTCCCCACCCATCCCAAACCCTAGGAACACATTCCCTCCTGGGCAGAGTCCAAGATGCTCAGCACAAAAGCATCACTGGGAACCCTCACAAGGTTCTCTACTCCCTCAGCTGGCCTGCCACCACTGCTGTCTAACCTGGGCACTGGCAAGCCCTGTGCTCTGGCTGGCAGTATGAAAGCTTACTTCCATACTGGCTGCACACAGAGATATCCTCAGCCACCCCCAGATGTTTCATATGCACAAAACTTAATGTAAACCAGGTAATTCCTCACAGAGGAGGCAGAATTAAATTTACTCTGAGTGCTTTGTGGTAGTTTTTAAACTCCTGCATTTAAAAAAGGGAATCTTGTTTAACTTTGCAGTTAAAAGGACACAAATTAGAAAAATTTGTTGTATTTAACTGTACTAGGAAGTCATGACTCTGTGAAAGCCCGTATCTTGTCTTTCTAAAGTCAAGATTATTCTGTGAGAAAGCCTCTGAAAAAAGGACACAAATCTCATCCTGCCAAGAGACAGACCAGACCCTCAATATCTTTCTAAAAGATGATGGAAACAAGTCTCACACACAGAAATGTTCTCCATTGTGCTGCCGGCCCAGAGAGAGCTTTTAATAACAGTCTGACAGATACTGTACTTCACACACAGGATTATTTTATTATAGAAGCCTGACTGATAAACAAGAAACTGCAAACATCCATCAGATAACACAGCTGGTGTTGATCTAAAATGAAAGAGAAGTTTCACTCTTTTCTAAATCCAGCTTCTCTAGATGTGTCAAATTCACACCATAAGATTTTCAAAATCAATACGTCCTTTAGCCTGATTAATCTGATTTTGGAATAGAAATGTTGACCCCATCAAAATTTATATTTACATTTGACATGCACGAGCATTTCTCCTGAATGAAGTGGAATATTCAATACACAACTAACACTCATGTGATTGAAAATATTCCCTTTAGTTCAAAGCAGCATGAAAATCTACCCATGTCACAGTTTAGCACTGACAGAACATAATGGTGAATCTCACAAAAAGCTGTGGCTGTTGAATTTTTAGTATCAGTATTGGACATGGGATGGCAACAGTTCCATACAATGCTACAAGATCCAGCTGTTCCAGCTGAACACTGGCACAGACAATCAGCACTAAAATATTTGCTTTACATTCCTGAAATGACACATCCAATTGCTGCCAGCCAGGAAACAGCTTGTCCCCACATGTTCAAGAGAGAACTTGCAAGAGACTTCAGATTCCTGCAAGAGTTACCACTGCTGTTTACCTCAACACCCTCACCTTCCTGAAGCTTTCATGTCTGCATTTGTTGTGCAGCATTTGAGGCATCAAGGATTTCATGACTGCCTCCTGGAAATAGCAAAAAAATTACATTATCAAAGCTTTATTGGGTCTCTTTCTCAGTCTTAAAATACTGAAAGAGTAAGTGTAGGGGGAGGTAGGTTACTGAAGAGTAAAATACTTCACACTTAGGACATGTTTTATGAAAAGCTTCAGAAAACTTTCTGCACCTTGAAGGACTGAGGGAAGCACTTGATTTCAGCAGAGCCTTTTAATGAATCCTTTAGAACTGTGGCTGATTCATATTTCCACAGAAGTTATGGTACAACTACCATTCTTAAATTCATAGGAAAAAAAAATAAAATCTGTCGGAGCAGGAAAACAGATCCTCGTGAATGCTGGAACCAGCCTTCGTTACTTTTCAAGTCACAAAATGCAAGAGAAGGTCCTCAGCAAAAGCAGACGGAACCAAATTTCTTTTGCCTTACTCCAGACAGGCCAGGAAATAATCAGCACTCTGCCAACACCACCAGATTTAGGGCTGCCACTCCCATTTCTTCTCCCTTGGCACACGGGGGTATGGAACCCTTAACCTAACTTACAGTCATGGTTAAATAGCTGAGCACATCCTTTGGGATTTTATTTACACAAAGCATTCGAAGCCAACTGATGAAAAGCATTAAACCACCTCAACACCCAACCCTTCAGCTTCATTTTGAACACACTCACTCGAGGCTGCAGACAAAAGGTGCTGGTGGCAGGGCTGAACCCTTGCAATGAGCTGGCCAACGAGACAGCAGGGCAATGTCCAATGGTAAATTACAATGGAAAAATAACAAGTACAGGCCCATACCAGAAGTATAATAAGCTTGGAAACATGACTATTAACTGTTCTCCTGATTTTTCACCTGGCTGGAATTAAAATGGACCATGAAGACATTCTTGTTCAGGTACAAACAGCACTAAGTCTGTGCTGAAACACAGGTGAACCAAAACATTTAACACCTTATGTGGGAACAAGCACATAAAGTACTGCAGATGCACCAAGAGCATAAATAGTTTCTTTGGTAACCAGAGGCACAAAGACAACAAGTTCACTGATGGGTTGGGGTTTTTTTGTTTGTTTGCTCGCTTTTATTTGCTTCAAAAGAAGAGGATGTTAAGATAAGTCAAGCTTGGAACAAGTTTTGTTTACAAATGCAAAATGCACTTTTAAGTAAGCAGAGCAGAAATTAGTATTCTGTGTTCCCAACAGACACAATATTAAAGACAAAAAGAAAACTCCTCCCATTAATGAGTCATTATCTCACAGCTACAGAACAGAGATAAGGAAATAGGGGAACTTTTAAACACAGCTCATCCCCGCATCACAGTCACAGCTCTCCAGCCCAGACCTGTGTGCTGTGATAGTAAAAACATCCAAAAAAATGGTGCAATGTCTGGCAGACACAGAACCTTCTCCAAAACATCTTTATCAATAAAATGCAGCAGCACTTCCAGGGCCTGCCATTTTTCCCAGCTATGAATACCCAAATATTTAAAAAAAGCCAGCTGAGTTCACATAGCTCAGCTAGGAGGGATGAAGGAAAAAAAATTCTATTTCTGCTACAGATGCCACACACAGGTAATTTCAAACCTAAGTTTCTCTATTTGTTCAGCTGGGAACAACAAAAAAGTGGAACTACACAGTGATTTTCCACTTTCCCAAATAGAAAAACTAACATTAAACAGCAGCAGTACCTGTTCCTACCACAGCAAGAGGCTTCAGAAGAGCAGCTGATGAAAATAACTTTTTTTTATGAAGGTGCTATTGTAACATTTGCATTAAAAAAAGTATTGCTCAGAAAACAAAGGTCTTATCAATAAACAGGAGGTTCTTCAGACAAATGAGATTTTAATGAACATGACTGCAGTCCTGCCAACCAGCCTGAGACAGCACAGGAGGAATCCATGGATTGACATGCAGGACTCTTGTCTGGATCACTAGCTCTAAACCAGATAAAAATCAGTAGAAGCCAAAATCCATCAGAAGGGAAACTGCTGCAAGGTTCAGATGAGTCTTCGTTTGCTGTCCTCCTCATTGAAGCCACTTGGGCCAAGAATGCTCACACGGAGTTTCTGCCACAAGCCCAAGCAGGAATATTTAGGCAAGAGGGACACAGCTGCTGCCCATGGAAAAACCCAGTATCTTACTGGCTGTAAGATGCTACCCTCCCCAGCTTCACTCCCAAACCAAAACTGAATTTTCTCTCTTCTCGTACAGATATTTCAACCATGAGGACCTGGAAGAGGGATGGGGGGAAACCAGATCAGATTTCACCTGGAAAGCAGATAGGGGAAAAAACATGGACAGGATTCTGCCTGGAAAACATTAAAAAAAAAAAAATCAATCCTAGAGCTCAGACTCTCATTAATTCCACAGCAGCAGCATTGAATTTGCAGCCTCAATAAAGACAAAGGTTCCTCCTCAGGAGAAAAGCAGAAAGCAGCAGTAATGAACCACAGGAAATAGCGTGGAGACCTGAGGATTTCTCACACATCAAACACCACATAAAATTAATTAGAGTCTGATTTAAGCAGTGCAGCAACATGTACCGTGCCCAGCTAACACCAAAGCTAACTGTGCCACCAATGCTATTGTCAGCAGCCTCTCACTCCAAACCAAAGACCAATTTTTCAATTGGAGCAAAGGCTTCCAAAGGATTTTAATAGTTTGCTATCCCAACCACTTCTGATTTCAGTCAGTTCCTCTCTTTTCTTCTTCTTCAGAGGCACCCACCACTAGTTAATATTTTCTTTTAGAAATAAAAACTTGGAGTCACCATAAGTAATCTTCCTCCTTGAAACTCACCAAACTGTGTATGAACCAGTGACTTTCATACAATTGCTTCCACATTGGACTAAGATGTCCCAAGTGAAAAAACTTCAATTTAAAACATAACCTCGGAGCAGGAGAAAACAAATTTATTTTTTCCTCCACCTTTCAGATCACTATGAATGAAGAGAGGCACAAAATCCATTTTACAACAGTTGGCATCCCTGGGTCACTATCAGCTATTTCAAGATTGTTACCACCTATTCACTAATTAACACCGGGGTCCAGTAGGATCCTGAGCAATAAAGCCCTAATTAGAGGTGATAATCCATCTTGTTAAGGAGAAACTGGACATAAATCAAATTCAAGAGCAAGCCAAAAGTTTAAGTAGCTACCTAAATATTTAGGAAGGAGCACAAGTTCAGATGTTCAAACTGTTTTAAGCTCAAGCACTTCCACAGAGTAGCACACATGCCACAGTAAAATCCTATTTTACAGATGCACAGCCCACAGGAATTATGTGACTGTACCACCTACTAAAAACACGTTTCTAATCAATGCTGTCTTAAAAAAAAACCCCTCAAACTCCTTCTCCCCCTTCTAAATACAAGCAGGTGAGCGAGGCTCCACAAAAAATAAAGTCACGTCCATTTCAAGAACTGTCGTGTCACAAGCAAAGCCCCCACTGCAGCACAGCCAGCTGGAAGTTAATGAAATTTGATCATTCTCCCTTGAATGAGAGCTCCGAGCTCAAGTCAAGGCTGGGCACGTTATGTAACACTGCTTTGGAAGCCTACTCCTGCTAAACACTCCCTCCCGAATTCAGCCCTCCTGGAGCTCACACAGAACCCAGCGCCAGCCCCTGGCAGGGGAGCAGGACAAGGAGCAGTGCTGGACACTGCTCCCAGAGTGACCCAATTAACTTTGGTCACTCAAATGAGAACCTGAGGGACAGCTGATGCACAGAATCACTGAATGGTTGTGGTTGGAAGGGGACCTCGAAGACCATCCGGTGCCAAGCCTGTGTCATGGGCAGGGACACCTTTCTCTGGACCAGGCTGCTCCAAGCTGCTTTCAACCTGGCCTTCAACACGTCCAGGGACGGGGCATCCACAGCTTCTCTGGGCAACCTGTGCCAGGCCTTACCACCCCCACAGTAAATATTTCCGTCCCCAGAGTCTAATTTAACTCAACTATCTGTCAGCTTGAAGGCACCACCCCTGGGTCTGTCACGATATGCTCTTGAAAATACGTTTTCCCCGCCTCCGCTGTAAATTCCCTGCAGGTACTGGAAGGCCCCAGCTAGCTTACCCAAGACTTCTCTTTCCCAGGGTGAACAACCGCAACTCTCCCAACCTTTCCTCAAAGGACAAATGCTCGATCCCTCTGATCAACTCGGTGGCCTGCTCTGGGCTCGCTCCGACAGCTCCATGTCCTTCATTCCATATCCCTCCTTCCCCTCTGGCTGGAGCGACCCGTTTAACCTTGGGTCCCTGGTGCCCGCACAGCACGGGATCGGGGCAGCTCCTTCTGTCCGGCCATCCCTGCAGAGACCGGGGGGTGCTCGCCGGCTAAGGGCGGGCAGAGGGCACCGCGGGCACCGCCCGCCGCCTCCCACACTCCGTCCCCGGGCGGCCGCCGCCGGCGTGGGGAAGCTGCACGGCCCCTCCGCAGGGCAGGAAGGCCGGTCCTGCCCCCTTCTCCCCAAAGCAGGGCTGGAGTCACCGGCCATGCCCGCCCGTCGCAGGGAACTCCCCGCAGGGAACCCCCCGCGCCCCCCCGGCCACGCTGCCTCCGAGGCGGGCGGGAAAGCGGCCGCTACTCACACCTCCAACATCCACTGGCCCTGCAACACCAGGCTCCAGTTAGAGCCGCACAGCACTCGCACGCTGCTCCGCGGCTCGCCGGGGCTGTAGAAGGAGGAAGAAAAGCAGGCGGCGGGACCCAGCAGCGCTACGAGGAGCAGAGCGCGGAGGAGCGGCCGCCCCCGGCGCCAGCAGCGCGGCGCCATCTTGGGCCCGCCCGCGCGCTCCCAGGAAGTCGGG
>VYXF01004859.1:246568-282611 GCA_013397295.1 Polioptila caerulea | reverse complement strand
GCCGCTCCCGTAGGGCCGCTGGGCACCGGCTCCGGCCGCAGCTTGCCGTGCGCTCGGCCGGCTTCTCTGACCGTTCTGGGAATGGGGCGCCCTCGCCGTGTTGTGGGAGCGGGGTAAAAAGCGGTGATGGCTTCTCTGGGGGGCTGTGAGGCGCCGGCTCCGCGGGATCCCGTTAAAGCAGGAGTTCCCCGGTCCGAGGGGCTGTGGCGGCCTCACAGAATCCCAGAGCAGTTCGGGTTGGAGCAGACCTCAGTCCCAGGCCCCTGCCAAGGCTGGGTCACCCAGAGCAGGTGACACAGGAACACGTCCAGGTGGGTTTGGAATCTCTTCCCACAGAAATACTCCATGACCTGCCTAGGCTGTGCCAGTGCTACGTCAACCTGAACACAAAGAATTTCTCCCTCGTGTTGAGGTGAAACTTGCTGTGTTCTAGTTCACGGCCATTGCATCTCCTTCTGCCCCAGGCAGGCAGCCCATCGATCCCGATGCTTTCTTCACCCCGTCCCAGACACACAACGCTGTGTTTTCCTTGGCTTCAATGAGATTCCTCTCAGCCCCATCCTTCTGGCTTGTCCAGGTCCCGCTGAACAGCAGCCCTGCCCTTGAGTGGAATGATTGCACTCTTAATTAATGGAAATTAAGAGAATCGTCTTCAGTTAGCCTGGTAAATTGACCAGGAAAAAAGATTTAGAAGAGATCACTATAAAGGTCTAGGCTGCCTTATTGTCTGTTGAGAAAATCCTTTTTTGGCTGGAGATTATCTCAGCATGGAAGTAACTTGTGCTGAGCAATTTTCTAACAGTTACTGCAACACAGTGCTGATAAGTCTTGTTGGTAAAACATTCACACTTTTTTTTCCTCAGCAGAGGAAAAACTAGCTTTTACCCCCTGTGAATTTTGTTGCACTTTACCAGTGTATTTTATGAGGCTCCTTTACATCACTCCCATATTTCCCCATAGGATTCTGGGCTTGATCAAACCACTCCTTAAAGCCCAAGTGTTGTTCTGACCTTTATTGTCACTGAGGCAGACTCAGAGTTAATATTTGGTGACAGAAGCAGAAGGTGCCCCTAGCATTACTCTCACTATGCAGAAACGGAACCATGACAGATTTTTTTTCTCTTTTGTTACTTCTCAGGAGTCATGAGACCTCTCCCAATGACTCAGTGATGTTCTCCTCACCAGATATTCCAGTACCTGCCCTTACCAGGGAAGAGTTTTGCTGACAGCTTCCCAGCACTGCAGAGATCCCTGACTTTCTGAGACATCTTGCCACTGCACTTAATGCCAGCTGAGGATTGAATAAATAAGAGCCTCTCAGAACACGATTGTTGTAAGGTTTTCCGTGTGGTACCCAAACTCAGAGTCTCTATATTACAATTTTTGTAATCTTTTTGTGATTTGTAAAAGAAAAAAAAAAATATTTTCTTTAGTTTATCATTGCCCTTCCTACATGGATAGTGTAAAAATGCATGGTTTAGCAGTGTTTAGACCTGGGATATATAGTGAAGAAAAAAAAAAAGACAGCAGTAGAAATTATTTAAGAAGACACAAACTTGGCTGAAGTTTCTTTGTGAGATGATAATACAGAAAGGACTTTTTTTTTTTTTCCCTGCTGCTAGTAAGAACTTGGGAAACTTGTGGGAAACATGCTAATCTTTCCATAGATTCTCTAGGGAAAGAAGGAAAAGTGATTGGCCAAAGCAGAGAGAGGGCTGAGATCTGGTGGAGCCAAATTAAGAGAGTTTATGTGACAAAAAACTGATGTGTGAAAGGGAAGGCCAAGGAACATTTTATTTGGTGGTGGTACAGGGTGGGGAATAATTATAGCTGTGTCATTAAAGAACATGCAAATAAAGAAGGAACAACATGTAAAATGATGGCTCCAAATAGATGGGAGTGTTCCTGTGAATTCCAAAGAACAAGGAAAGAAAAACTAACTTTGTAACTAACTTATCAGTAATTTCTAACCACATGCTGCACAGAGCAGGTTTGCGTTTCAGGCAAATGCTGAGCAGGGAGAAGGCAGAGGTGGTTTCGTTCCTGCAAGAGGACAGGGTGTTCCTAAACCAGGGGAGACATGTCATGGAGCTGCTATTCCCTGGGAAGTAGGTCAGGCTGGAGATGGTACACCTCATTTGAACCTGATTAGGAGCATCCATTAGGAAATGGATAGAAAGAGAAAGCAAGGAGGGCCAGTTAGAGGAAACAAGTGTCTGGGCCAGACCTTCTCTTGCTTCTGTGATGACTTCAGTTGCTCTGTTCCTAACACAATTTATTCTCCTTTAGCTCCAGTGGGCTTTGGTCAACCTGTACTGCTCCAACTTCTACACTGTGTGTGCTGCTCTGTTGGCTCTGCACAGACCTGGAGATCCTACAGTTTTCCAGCTTCCATACTCCCACTGCTGTTGCAGAAAAGCTTCAGGAGTCAAGTCGTCACTTTAGGTTTCCACAGCTGTCAATAGAAGTGTAGCCATGAACCCCAGGTAAGTTCTGGACAGAATTTGATTAAAAAAAAAAACAAAACTGAATTTTAGTCTGTGTTTGTTTGCTTTAGTCTTGACTCTAAAATATAAAGTTCAACTGCAGTATGGAAAGAACAAGGGAAGCTCCATGGAGGGAAAGATGCCAACCTGTCTTTCTCTTGTTCTGTGACACTCAGCTCACAAATATTTCTGTGCTGGAATGATACTTTTTCTGGGTGACCAGCCCTTGCTCTACACAGAGGACACCACCAAGATACATTGTTTCCTAGGTTTCTCCATCAGTAATTTCACTGTTTCTCTTGAACTATGTGAGGAAGACAGGGCTTAATGTTTTGCCACTATTTTCTGTACAGGGAGGTTGAACTAAGTGACTTTTAAAAGGTCCCTTCCCACTCTAACCTCTGTGTCTTTGTGTTCACTGAACTAAAATGTGCCTCTTCTGATAGTGTGGTTTTCTAGTGGGAAAAGAAGGGAGTTAAAAACTTAAGAAATTTCAGGTGTGTGGTACAGAGGTTGAAGTTGGAAAATTCTTTCTGTAACTTGGTTTCTATGAGGTTTATTTTCTACTTTATTGAATGTTGTCCTATTATTAGTTTGTGTGGGTGTCTCGTGGTAAGGAAAGGTATTCCAGCATTCTTGACATGTTTTCTTTCACTGTGTGCCATGATGGATTCATGACACTGCCTAGAGCAGAATAAATTACTGCAACACTCATTTTCCTAAAATACACTTGATATCACCAACTACGTAATTTTTTCCAGTTCTCTACTGGATTTCCAAAACTATGCTCCTCAACTTTTGGAATTTGTTCTTGATGGATTGGTTGTGAACCTAGAAAACAAGAGGTTATCATCACACAGACAATAGCAATGTTGACATTTCCAATTTTAATTTGTACATGTGTCTAACAAAACAACACAAATAACAGTTGCAATATACTTTTTACTATGTGACTGCTGAAAGAGGTTTATCATTTAAATAATGTAGTAGAGAGTAAACAAGATGTGGCCAAAAATACATATTCAATGCATTTTCTAACATGGATTTATTAACAATAAAGCTTGTTATATTTAAGGAGAATGGTTTAGTTTAGAACAGATAATAAATACACAGCACTATAACTGTTGGGAAGTCACCATGGCTCTGCCTTTGAGATCCAATAAAAATGAACAAAAGCTTTTAGACCAAACTTTGGCTTTTGACAAGGAATGTTCATATAGGTGCTTCAAAAATGAGACTAAATAATTCATTGGAATATTAAAAGAATATACATAAAAAGAGTTTTCTTGTTCATAGTCATCAAGTTAATGTGAATCTAATGACTACTCAGCAAAAGGTAGGTATGCAATGAGAGGAGGAAATCCTATATATGGGGTACTGTCCCCAGAAAACATCCCATTAAATGTGATATTCAGGAGCATCTCTGACTAACTTTGAGTTTTCCTGTTCTCCAGAAATGTGAAGGACTAGTCCTGCCAAGATTTAGAGACAAGTTATCAAGGGTATTCAGTATTGAAAAATATATCTTATTATAAAAAAAAAAAAAAATCACCTCTCTCTTTTATGCTTCTCGCACAGGGAAGTTGATGTGCACCAACAGTTCTTCCCTACCCTCCTGAGTGGCTCTTCTTGATCTTGTAGTATTAAATAACATGGAAAAATCTGCTTTTTCACCTTGCCTGCATGTCCAGAGGTGCAGTTTGTCATCCAGAGTCTGAAACAGAAGTGCACCAGAGTACAGCAGTGTTCAGTGCACTTCCTGCAGCCAGAGGTACCCCGAGCTCCTGGGATAATAGCAGAGCACACCTTGTCCAGGGAGCAGAATGCCCCCGTGGGAGCAAGAGGAGCAGCCTGCTTTTGCTGCCTCTGGAAAGGTGACTGCTCAGCAGGGGAGCTGGCACAGAAAGGACGAGTGTGGAGCCTGCAGGGCAGCCTGTTCCTCGTGCACTGCCTCAGTGTTGGCATCTTCCCTCTGTCCCAAGGCTCCAAGGGGAGGGAGAGGCAGGCATTGCCAAGCCTTATGTAACCTGCAGGCCTGCAAAGAGGAGCATGCTGGGGCTCCCTCTCCCCACACAGCCCCCCAGCATGCAGGCACGCCTCCACACCCTTCTTCTTGCACAAGGCAAGAGAGACCTCCCACAAGATCATCTCCCACCTCTACTGTGCATCTGTTCATTTTCTGCCTGTCAAGCCTTTTCAGAATTTAAAAGATCTTACAAGAGATACGAGAACAAGCTTTCAAGTTTGAGTGCATCAGATCTGGATAGACCTGATATCAAACGTGAATTTTTATTGCTTTGGCTTATTTTTCTTACCTTTTTTTTCCCCAAAGTGGAAAAGAGAGAGAACTGCTGTGTAAGGAATTGTTGCTTGCAATATATTTTTCTCAGCAATAAAAATACCTTCAAGACAGCAGTACAATTCTCTTTTTAGGCTTGACACCTCCAAAGCCTGATGTATGTGGCTGAGTTAGATGGAAAGGTATTATTAGGTTTTTATTAGATTCTGATGCATGCTCAAGCTGGCTAGGCTCATCAGGCAGTAAATCTAGTGGCAACAGCTGTGGCCAAATTCTGCTCCTGTACCTCTTACTGCTTGTGGTCAGTTTTCCTCTGGTTTTCTGTCAGTGTTGAGAAGGGGAGCATGTACCAGGGCAGGATTTACAGTATAACCTGTCATTGGCAGAGTAATTGTGATTGTGTTCCCAAATTAAATCAGGAATGATTCTATTAAAGGAAGAAGAGTTATTCCTCCTTACACAATACAGGAATCCAAAATTCAGTCCTTAATCACATAACTTGTCAGATATGTCCTGGGTGTTATTTAGACCTGGCTTTTAGCATCAGGGACTTCTTGTTTCAACAATAGCCTTTTTTCAGCTCCTGTCTGGCAGCTGCATGTTGTGTTAGAGAAGTGAATCAAACTGTGCTAGTCGGGCAGACCTGGAGATCTCCTGTTGCTCTCAGCAGGGACTGCACAAGAACTGTGTATCCAAAAGCTGCCCTGGGTGCTGTGAGTGCAGCAAGTGCTGTTTCCATTCCAGGCAGTGCCACTTCAGGAATGCCAAACTCATTTCAAGCCTGCTCTGGCTGCTGCAGGAGCTCAGCAGTGGAGCAAGGGTGCAGATGGAAACCCAGGCCAAGCTCACGGATGTCCTGTGGCAGAGGAGCTGCTGTGCACTCTGTAACACACAGATGCTGAGATTTTAAAGGTTGCAATACATCAGAACTCCCTGCAGAATGAATAAAAGCTCACCTGACAGGATGGTAAGTTTGAGAAAATGAAAGCTGTTGTGTCATAAGCCAAGTTCTTGCTTGTGGTCAGTTTTTGGGTAAGTATCTCAAAGACATAGTGCAGCAGAGCCATAAATCCAGATGCTACTGCATGTAGCTCTCAAGCAAAGCTTCCAAAAATGCCAACCTCTGCAAATAGCCTTATTTATTTATCTGAATTTGTGCTTAATTAAGCAACTTCTGATGAAAGCAGCAGGATATACATGAAACAATATTTTCCAATGTATTGCTGTATCTACACTACCTTTTCAGAGTTTGTAGCCATTCTCTCCCACACTAAGAAAATGTCTTCACCTAAAACCATATATGAAAATAATATTTCTGCCCTTCATCTGAACAATTAATGGATATTCTGTCTTGATATTTATTCCACTCTTCTGATGCTCCTATGGGATCAGTCTTCTCTAATAATTTTCAAGTTTTAGAAAGTAATGTTCATTTCCAGGTATTTCATAACAGGTACAAAATCCTTATCCTGGACCTCCTGTTTAACCAGATCTCCTGTTCCTTTCCCACTTAACCAATGCATGGTGTGGACCAAGGACAAGCAAAGCTCAGCTTCTTTTTTTTCTTTTTCCTTGGCAACCATTTAAACAAGGTAACAACTGCTCAGGACATGGTGAGGCACTGGAAAAAATGTACCTGTCCAGAGAAACTTCCTGAAATCCCCACTGATTGTGAGAAATGCAGTTATGTAACTATATAGTGCCATAGCTTTGCCACTGTAATTCTCCTCCCTCTCCCTTTCCCAGAGACTGTTGAAGTTATTTGAAAGAAGAATTACATGCAATATGATCTGTGTTTAACTCAGCACTTATCTTGCATCAGTCGTGTCCAACAGACATTTCAGACCATTTATTCTTGGGCCAACGATCTCAAATTGTTCCTGGAATTTTAGGAACAAGATCACTTCCAGTTAGAGTCGAAAATCAGTGAGGTGAATGAAAATTGTAGTCAATCCAAAAAGTTTTCTGTACTGTGGTGTAAAGCAGGTGGAGTTCAAAATTCTTGGTCCAGAAAATACCTTTGTCATACCCAAAAACCCAGGTGAATGATGAGCCAGCTGAACAAAGGTGACTTTATTGCCAGGCTGCAGAATTCCTGCGAAATGCCATGTAAAGATTGCTTACATGTCATAGTAATTTGTGTGAACACAGGAATAGCTCTGCTCCAAAAAGAAGTGGGGTACAGATTAATAACCCTGGGTGAGGGTGCATTTCTGAGTCCCCTCTGCAAATGCCTCTCTGTAGGTGCCAAGGAAAATGGGCCACCCACACAACTGCTTGCAGGCCGGGCTCCATCTGGTACAGAACATTCCCAGAGCTCACTGTGCCTGACAGTTGCCAGGGGCCCAAACACTGCTGCTGTCAAAAGAGCCTTTTAGGCAGTTTGTCCCCTGGGCTGGCACTCATCTTTCAGGTACTAGGACAGGGATGGTGGGCCTGCTGGGGCAGTCCCTGCTCCTGCAGGGCTGTTGGATTGGGCAGGAGTCTTGCTTGAGGACTCACTGCTAGATCAGGCTGCAGATTGTTCAGTGGAGAAATTGTATCTTGGTGCTGAGCCACACGACAGCAGAAGCCTTTGAAAAATGCAAATTGTCTGAAAAAAAAAAAAAAGAAAAGGCTCCTCAAACTTCCAGGAAGCTGAAATTCTACTCTGTTGTTTGCCAAGGCCACAGAAACTTTCACATATACAATCAGTAACCTCTAATTAAGTGCAACTTCCAGAGTGCCCATAAATATTGAAGCCTATTGCAATTTTCAGACATAGGGTTTGATAAGTAAGGTGATCCTCACAAGGAAAAAGGTTGATTTGGATCTGGGGATGGGGGGTTCCTGAGCAGAGCAGGATCCAGCCCTGGAACACCAGGGTCTCAGGCACAAAGTCAGGATATTTTCCTTGAGAAAGAAAAGGAAAACTGTAGAGGGTGCACATTTATCTGAAGTGTGGGCTGATGATACGGGCTGATTTAAAAGTTTCTTTCAGAGCTACCCTTTTGCCAAAGAATGCATTAGCAGATACCTAGAAATAGCAGGCTTTATATGGAGTATGTTGAAGTGGTAAGTGCTCAGAGGCTCATTTGCCATTCTTCTCCTGGTAAGTGCTGTTCAGCTCCACGAGTGGACAATGCAAACCAGTTCTAATAACTGGATGATGTATGGTAACAGTCTGATGGATATAAATACATGGTTTTGTATGGTTTATTCCAGGAAAGCACTGTACTGAAAGGGATGGATATTCTCTAAGCTGATATTTTACCTTTTGTTGTCCCATTTCTGTGACTTTTTCCATGATAAATGAATAGGAAAAAATGGGAAAGCATAAAACAATGATGGCATTCTCTGTTTATGTCTCAAATTCCACAGGGAGATGTTTTGCTTCTGTTTTGGAGATGCATTTGTGAAAGAAAACTACCAAAGGCATCTTGAAACAAGCCACATTCAGTGGCTGAGCAGACACTGACACTTGAAACACTGACAGAGCCTTGGCCTCAAAAATAGGGGAAGATTACTTCTTGATTTGGCTGCACAGGGAATTGTACTTTTGGCAAACTGTTGGGGATAACTATAATTTTATAGTTTCCTTTTATTTAAGCATAGATGCATACACAAGAAACACGTCCTGCTAAATCACAGCTTCTGACAGCACTCCTGGTCCTCCTTTCACACATGTTTGGGAAGAAGCTTAATTAAATGCCTCATTGAGGTAGAAGAAAAGAATACTCTGTTGCAGCTTGGAGAACAGTAACAAATATTTTAAAATTAATGAACCCTCCGAGCAATTTCTGAAATGCAACCGTGTGATTTCTGTTGAAGGAAAAGAGGAAAAAGGCTGTAAGAATGTGCAGGGAGTCAGCCAAGTCCCCCCACACCCTAAGAAAGGAGCTCTGCTGTCATTCTCTAAAACAGAGGGCTGTCATTTGGAAATGTAACAGACATTTTTGTACATCCTTTAACTGTCTGCATGCCATTTGCTGCTACTTGTGGTACAGTATTTCCCAGTAAAATCCGGGCTGAGAACAAAAGACCAGAAAATTACAACTTTTTTTGGTGGCAACAGGTACTGGTTACTTCTGCCTAAAAAGAACTGTGGATTTCATGCCCTGAATTTCTTTTGGGACTCAGCACTATCCCTGAATATAAGTATATTAAAAAAAATCAACTCATGGGGGACTGCAATGAAAGCATAACCCCTCCCTTAGGGTTACTGCAGCATCAATCTGCTGTCTTTCCATTGCATTCCTATTGTCTAAGAATCTCTAGTACAGGCATAGAGAGATTTTTAACAGCCTACTTTTTTTTCTCAGCAAGGTAAGATCTAGAACCTTCTTTGGAAAAAAAAAAAAATCAAAAAATCACGCTGCAGAGGGGGCTTAAAAAGAAACAGCTGCAGCAGAGCAATCAGAGCACCAATTAACCAATTAATCAATCAACTCTGTTGGTCCTGATCAGCTTCACCTGGGCCCCCGCCCACACCCTTCCCTCAGGTGCTCAGGCCCTATTTAAGCTCGCTCCTGGGCTTGGTGAGGTGATGTTAATTGTGTTGTAGGAGCGTTACTATGTCGGTGTGCCTTGTGCTCCGCTTTAGCTCTTAGCCGGCTGTTTCTTCTCCGAGCGGGGTGGCCCCTGTGTGCCTGGTCCATCCTCTTGCTGTGTTCCAGGTAGGTGGTGAGTTTTGGTGTTTGTACGTGGTTTGGCTCCTGGGGGATGTTGCTCTGGGCTCGCTGTGTGCTGGGGTTCTCCTCAGGTTCTGCCTCAGCTCTGCTCAAGCTTTTGCTGCTACCTGATGGTAGAAGAGGGGTAGACAAGGGCTGGAATGAAACTGGGAGATGAGTGAAAACTTTGAAAGTTAAACTTATTTTTCTGATGTTGTAGTAATACTGGGAACCATCTATGCTTGCTTTAAAGTTTCTAGATGTGGGCAATTTGTAATTTCCTGCACTAAGTTGTTTGGTTGGGTTTTTTTAGTTTAAGTGGCCTAAGCAAGGGGAGAAAACTTCTGAGATAGCAACTGCTTGCTCCTGCTACACTGAGCTGTGTGCTTCTCACAGGCTTTTGTCACTGAAACCAAGAGGGTTAGAGAGTGGGGTTTGCTTCTGTTCTTCAGAATAGGCTGTTCAGAGGAGCAGGGTACTTACTGGCTGCCAGACTGGCCTTCTGAAAGAGCCATTCCCCATCCTGCAGAGGAATGGCATTTACTGGTGGCNAATAGGCTGTTCAGAGGAGCAGGGTACTGGCTGCCAAATTAGCTTTCTGAAAGAACCATTCCCCATCCTGCAGAATGGCATTTACTGGTAATTCCTCAACAGAAGAGAGCTGAGAAGGGAGATGTTTAATGTTGCCAATAGCCAGAGCTTTTTGTTTTCCTTGTATGTTTGTTCAGAAAGCATAAATGCAGGTGTCATAGTCGCCATTTGCAGAGGATCTGATTTCCATGGTTAATTGTCATTAGCTTCCTGGAGAAATCAGGTGAGGAGTGTGGATGTATGAGTGTATTTAGGCCAGGTGCAGTTAAAGCTTTTGCAAGTGTTGCAGTTTGAGTGCTCCTCCGATTCACCCAGCTGCTTCTGTTGGATTCTAATTAGCATCACTTGGTGTTTGTCTGCAGGGTAGCATAGCAAACCTGGCATATTTAATGAAATTGCTGTGCTGCTTTCACAGCTTTAGTTGTCAACCTGGTTTTGTTCTGAGGAAATGGGAAGATGGTTTGTAAAAATCCAAGCTGGAAGGAGGGAAGAAGTTAGGGAGGCTGTTTGGAGCTTTGAGCTTTTATGGGGCGTGAGACAACAATGGGAGTGTGTAACTCTACTTTATATGGATAACTGCCCAGTGAAAATATCTCTTCATAGCAAACCTTGCCTTCTTTTTTGACTGAAAGCAATCTCTTTTCCCTCTACCAGTGCCTCTTGCTGTTTTGTAGCAGTTTGCAATGTGCCTTGCTGTCTTTGAGTTGCTTTCCAGTCTCACTTCAGTGGTTGGTTTCTCAAGGGATCCAAGGCAGTGTGTTGTTATGAGGGGTTTAATGAAGATAATGAGGAAGTAAAACAATTTCCTCTGCAGCATCTGGCTCTAAGAGGCTTGAAAAGGTCTGTGTAGGCCTTTTTACACAAAATGCAGTGTGCACAGCCCAAATATTTTGTTGTCCTGAATACCTCACTAAAGGTGGTGGAGCTGATGCGAGTAGACAATGACTGATACAGCCCAAGGCCTTCAAGCTCATCTGAGTAGAGTTAAATGTGCTTCCTTCACTGGACTATTTTAACAACTCAGTTGTGTTTTCTGCATTTCATCTCGGTGTTTTATTCATTTGGACACAGCAAATACCCACTGCTCTTCTATTTCCAATGGGCCAGTCCTTGTGTGAGGACAAATGTTATATTGTTGTTTGCTAATAGGAATTTTGCAGTCTATTTTTTGTTTGGAAAGATTTCCCTTACTGAGGCAGGGGGCTAGTTGGAAACACTTGGGCTCTTTTTAAATTCCATTTTTGTGTTCAGATGTGCTTGACAAGCTGTATGATGCTGAACATAAGTGAGGGATTTTCCCAGTATCTCCCTTTTATTCCTATGGGTCACTAATGCTGTCTGCATCACTTGTGATTTGTGCAGGTGACAAAGTGTGTCTCTGAAAACACCTGTGTATCAGAATACCCTAGTGAGGAATGTTAATGTTACTGCTACACTAATTAAAAATTAGAGCAAATACCCTGTGCTAACTAATCCTGACTTAATGGAGCTGAAAGAAAGTAGCTAAGATTGAGTTTATGGAATTTCCCTTAGTTCCCTGTTAGGACTGTCAGACCAGGCCTCTCTTTCTCATCTCACTAAACTTCAATACAAAAATTAGAAGGCTGCATTAGACAAATTTCTGTCAAACTAAGGGTCCTGTTTCACCATTGGTTAATAACAATTGCCTGAGGAAAGAGTACAAGTTAGGCCTGGGTGTAATTTTTTTTTTAATGTTGAAAAGACTTGGCACCAATAGGGGTTTCTGGAGCATTTAATTTAGCTTCAGTTATCAGCAGTGGACTTGTGTGGATTTATTTCTGTGTCTTTGAACTCGCTCATGGTTCTTGGATCCCTTAGCAGGAGGTTCCAGAACTTTATTGTACTTTGTATTATAAGTGGCTCCTGCTTTTGCTTAAGATCTGTGGCCTCTTAGATCTAGCACTGTAAGAACTAGATAAGTTTTTTTCCTTTCTTTTTCTTTTAGTGTTTTGTAGACCAAGTGCTGCTCCACTGACTGTGGTGGAAGCTGGGCTGATGATTTCTGAAGTGGGAGTGAGTTCCTGCTCTGTGTGTTTCCCACCCCTCTCCCAGTTAGCTGGCACTGCAGTATGTTAATGACAGCTCGGAGCAGGTGTCATTTCCATTTGGGTGATGAACCAGTTGTGGACTTAGCCTTTGCAAACGTGATGACAGATTGGGAATGCATCCAGTTAGACAACCCATGTCCTCCTCAACACTTGCTTGTGCTGCTGGATGCCGAGCTCCAGTCAATTAACAGTTTGTCAACAGCTGATTACAGGATGGCAAATTTAAGATAGGCTCTCCTGCTAAGTGGATTTTGCCTCCCTTAGGCTATCAGCCCCCTGGTAATGATCCTGTTTCTAGGCTGAGCTTGGTTTCTGTGCTGCTACAGAGCCTGAGCAGCAGTTTTGTGGAAGTCTTGGAGAGTCTGAAGACATTCTCAATTGTTCTTCAAAATGGCAGGAAAGCGACTCTGGCATTGAAATGTCTTGGTGACAAACCAAGCCTTAAGTCACTGTGGAAAAATCCTGTTGAGAACTTGCTTTCCTACTCTTCCCAAGGCTTTATTCCCAAAGTGCAGCTGTCTCTTTAACCTGAGGCCTGTCTATAGCAGTGAGTAGAGTGGCTGGCTCTTCTTTCATTGTTGTGAGTGTTTGCTTTTAAATATCTGTTTAGCCATATCCATATTTCTGGAGACCCTTGACATTTTCCTTCAGCTGTTTTCTGATGCTAAAGTGACACCTGGTTTTTTTTCTTTTACATTTGTAAGGTTTTAGAGTGTATCCTTACAGATTCAGGTCTCGGAGAGGTGAAGGTAGCAGGCAACTCATGCATTTCCTTAGCTTGTAATGAGAGGCAGATAGAGGCAGAGAGTGCTTCAAGGATAAATAGGTAAATGGTAATAAGTTGTCTTGACACTTCCATTTCTGCACTTAATGGAAGGCACTGAGAGCTGGATGGGCTAATGCTATGG
This sequence comes from Polioptila caerulea, assembly GCA_013397295.1. NCBI lineage: Eukaryota > Metazoa > Chordata > Aves > Passeriformes > Certhiidae > Polioptila > Polioptila caerulea. The sequence continues at coordinate 269,609 of VYXF01004859.1, read as the reverse complement.
CAAATATTTCTATTGACGTAAAGTGGGGTGAAAAACACCATCAGATCAGAAAGGCAGCATTCAATGCTCGCTTTTTCCAGGAATGTGTAAGTGCCCAGGCTTCCTGGGAGGATAATCAGTCTGAGAGAACATCATCATCTGACTGTGTGTACAAAGTAAAGATGGGTTTCTCAGCTTGCTTGGCTTTTGAAATTGTAGATCACCAGCATAAATGGAGTGCATAGGCTCAAAATGAGATCACTGTTTTTCTGCTCTGCCTCCTCCACCTTGCCAGAGTAGAAGTGGGAGGGGGAAAGCTTTAAGCTTGGAACTGGGATGGCTAGGGAAGACTCTCCATGGAGCTTTCCTTGGAGAAGGCTCATAGGTTGGAGGCAGAATGCTTAAATTAAGGCTTCACTCCAAATCATATTGTGGTTTGGAAATACTACTGGAGTTCAGGCAGGCTCTCAAGGCCAAGTTGCCCAGAGAGCCTTCCTATATCCATCCTTCCATTTCTGCATGGCTGAGGCAAGGAGTGGGAATTATCATCTGTGTCATTGCTTCCTTTCACTATTCATGGTGCTCATCACCTTTACCTGGCTTGCTTGGTGTAGTTTACACTCTGCTTTTGTTTGGGAGTAGCACAGAGAAGGGTCTAGAAGGAATGTTGAAGAGAAATGTGCAAAGAAATAATTGATAATTGTTCATCAAATATGACCCAAAGTGCTTTAAGGTTTATTGGGAAAGGTTAACATGAAACAACTAAAAATGTAAGATCAGAATGCCCACATGAAAGTGCATTAAACAGATTTAAGTGTGCTCTCCTTCAGGGATAAAACCCCCTAATATGGAGGTAAACCTCAGTTCCAGAAAATACAGTATCATTCTAAGCATTCAAAGATTTGACTTGAGTTTTTTTAAATGTTGGAAAATTTTGTGCCTTGACTTTGCTTTAGGAAGAAATGTGTGTGGTGGTGAATGGTATTTCAAGTCACTTGCTAAGTGTGTGCAGCCCAACAATATCTGTTATTGGGTACTTGACTGATGGCTCTCCCTCTCTTCCCCAGTTCCTTATGGCAGAAATCACTTCTGCAATTTACTTTAATGGGACTTGTCCAGGCCAGAGACAAGTGCTGTAGGACAGGTGTGAACCTGAATGATCTGGAATGCTGAGTGCCTGATGAACTCTCTTCAGGGACACTCTACCTTGACAGAGCTCCACTGATGGCAGTGCCAGTATCATTACAGACATCAGACTGAAATTTTCATATGGACTGGACACATTTTTCTTGGCTTTCTTTTTTTTTTTTTTTTAAACCACATTTGTTTTGAGGTGCTGGAGCTTTAGTCTTTTAATTCAAGACCTGCCAATTCCTTGGAATGCCTTCAACTTTGACTTCAACCACAAGGAATGTAAGAATCTTACTAAAACTAAATAGTGTGTTACTAACCTGCTGTTTTTCTCTTGGTATGTACTTGAGCTCAGTACTGGACTCTTGGTGCCTGTTGCTCCAATGCATCCTTAGAGTTTCTCTTGCTGCCTCTACAGAATAATCAGCTTGTCACCTTGTGCCCTTGTATGTATTATAAATGACAAAACCAACTAAAAGTGAAATATTTAATATCACAAACTAAATTACCTGCCTGCATCTTCAGCAGCATTTTGAGTTAGTTTGGAGGACTTGGCTTTCTAATCAAATATAACAAAATGTGCTGTATCTGGGTTTTGGAAGTGACAGCTTTTGACAGTCAGTGGGTTTTCTGCCCAAGAGAAAATTCAGCTGTACGTAAACATGGGAAATGAAGGGACTCTTGGAGGCCCTGGTGTTAAACAGTCTATATTGGCTGGAGCTTGGCAGCTTCAGCCTGTTCCCCTCATTTATGGAAACAAGATCTGCCATTGTACTATATGAGAAACGAGCTCTCCTTCTGGAATCATCTCCATTAATTACCAGGGTAAAGATGAGATTTCCTTGCGAAAATGAGTTTGGACTTGGATAATTACTTTAAAAGGAGCAGTTCTATGGTCTTGTTTTGACTTTTCTTGACAAAACACTGCTTCTTAATGCATTACTTTTATTGCAGTAAGTTATAGGAAAGAAAATGCTAAAAAAAGACCTAGAAATTGTGCAAGGCACGGTGACAGTTGGAGATTTGAGTTCTTGTACAGTTTTTGGAAGGAATGAAAATGCCTGTGTGACTCTGCCACCAGTTCCTTCCATGATATGCCTGGAAGCATGAAAATGCATTCCTGCCTGCTTCTTTTCCTTTGAGGTGATCAGCCAGGGGCATGGGGAGAACAGCAATAGCCAGACCTTCAAATTGCTCTTCCACCCTCTGGCCCAAGAATGGGCGAGCAATCAGGAAGCTCCTGTGGGAATAAACTGTGGCTTTAAAACGCCCTGAGAATGATGAGCACTTTGTATCCTGCATCTCCTTGAAACCCAAGAGAATTAGGCTCTTTGCCAGATTTAAAAAGGTAATCAGGCTGAGCATTGGAAATCAGATGTTTTCCTGCGTGGATTTGGATTCTGAATTTTATTTTTAAATCAAGCACTGTTGACTTTGAGGCTGTTACACAAGGGCATGAAGGAGAAGGAAACATAAAATACTGGAGACTTCAGTAAGTTCTGAGCTTAAAAAAGCTGAGCTGTAAAGCTTCTGCAGGCTACTTGTCAGGCACGTTCCAGCTGTAAAATAAGTGTTACTGAAAATATCTTAAGATCACTGTGTAATTTAGTCAGCTTTGAATATCACATCATACAATGGAGCACATGTGCATGTTTTAAAAGAAGAGAACTGGTAAAATTAGCCTGTTTCTGCTGAGATGCTGCTTGAAGAGCTGCTTGCTCTGAGTTGGCCTTGCCTCAGGTGTGTGGCAGGGTGGATGGGGCTGCGGGAGGGGAAAGGGCTCTGCTCCCTTCTGGCACTGAACAATTCCCCCCACGTTCCCTTCCCTGTCTGTAAATGGATGGAGGAGCACTGACAAAAAGCTTCCTCTGAAAGACAGATAAGAGAAGAATTCTACACTCCTGAGGGTTTTACTGTTAGACTTGGATCTTTTTTTCATTAGGAATGAGTATTATTGATTAGCAACGGTGTGGCCACTTAGCAGTTTTAAGGTAGATGGGTATTATGTTCTTTCAGTAGTTGTGGTTCTGTGGGCATCATAATAAATCAGCTCTCGTTGTTCTTGAAATACTGCTATAGGAAATGATTTTTAAAAGCTTCAGTACAGAGTAACTTTATTTCTATACTTGAAAAATTATATTCTTCTGGTTTCTTTTATTGCCATCCAAATGCTCAAAGCATCCTGTGGAAATTCATCATTGCCTAAAAGCAGCTTTCTCCAAAAACTGTGATCAGTTTTTGGGTAGATGTAATAGCATGTTGACTGAATGACTTGGTTAGATCTCACATTTTCTGAAGGACTAGAAACACTTTGGAAGAAGCAATGAATTTTTACTGCTTCTCTCCTGCAAATGGATGGCACAATTCATCCCAGATTGCTCCAAGTGATCCAACTTTCATTGTTACTAAAGACAAATAGCCACCAGTTCCCTTTGTGGTGTGTTCTTAGATGAGCAATCTGGGCCTGATAGTCCTGCTGATATGCTGAGCTCATGGGAGAAAAGGGAAACATCCACTCCAGTGAAATCCTGTGTGCAGATGTTGAAATAAAAGGAATGCTGGAAAATGCCAATTCTTTCCTTTTAGTCGACTTCTTGCATATTCTGTCAGTTCTGCTTGATTTGCTGATGAAAACAAGTTCCTGCATTACACACTGTGGATGACTGTGTAAAAATGAATAAAAATTGGAAAGAAGGATGTTGCCTCTGAACATCCAAGGAGAAATGGAAGCCAGCAATGCAAATTGTCTTGCATAAAAAAAACCCAAAACTGTCTTTGCATAAAAAATGTCTTGTCAGAGGCCTTGCTGGTGGAACAAGGGTTCTTTTCAATAGATCACATTATCTTCAGAAGGGTAGTGAAACTTAGGAAACTATATTTTAACTGTGAATATATTAATTTCTGTGCACAAAGCTACTTAAATGACAATCTCCAAGCACCTTTGGCAAACCCAAGTGCTTGTTTCTAATCAAGGGATTTGATCCCAATTCCATTCTGCCAAGGTTGCCAGGTATTGTAGGAAAAGGAGAAAAGGACTCAAATTGTGTAAGGAAAACAAACCCCCTGGGCACATGAGGGTGTATTTAATTTAATTCTTTGGATATTGGATACTTTTGAAGATTTGTGTGGGAGAAATGGGAGAATGAAGTTGAAGTGTTGTACAAATCTCGAGAACCAGAGAGGAAGAGGAGCTAGGAGTGGAGCATAAGGATAGTGCAGGTAGGAGGGATCAGGGTCAGATCAGACTCAGAACTGTGGTTTTGAAATAGGAAATAGATTCTGGATGCTTTTATTCCTGCCTTCTGTTTGTGTATCCACAAACACCAGTTTTAATTCTTTAATTTCTCAATTGCTGCATTATTATGAGTTTCCAAGGATTTTAATATTTTTGGATATCACGGACAAGCTGTGGGTCATTGTTGCAACTCTGCTAAACTGGCCAGTGTTCTAGATTGTGAATATTTAGGTGAATTGCAATCTGCTAAGATTGAAGTCTTAAATGCTAGTTTTTAAAGCTTTGAACTTGTAATCAATTAGGTCTACAGAAAGAAGACTCCGGAATTATTATTAAGTAGTGAGGAGCTCAAAAGTGACTTTTGTTGGGGTTTTTTTTGGTTCAAGCAGAGATGATAATGATGAACTTGTTAAAGTTGAAGAATTCCTTCATAGCAAATGCACAGGTCCAAGCTATAATGATGGAAATGAGTGCTTTGAAGGTCAGTAAATTAGGCCTATCTTCACAAGGGAAGCTGAGATTTGATCAAAGCATTTCATCCCTGCATGACGTTATTTCAGCTGAATTGTCATCAAAGTGCCTCAAAGTCATCTCTCCCTGGTCTTTTACAGAATCAAAGGTGTCTAGTGGAACTTTCTCTGGTATTTTCATTTTAGACTAGTAGTTATCATGTTTCAGGCTTTGGGTGCTTATCCAGAAACTGACATTTCTGCCAAAAAATCTCCGTGAAAGGTTTCAGTTCAAGATCTTGTTTTTCCTTGAAAAAATTTACTTTCTGGTAAATGCTCACGAGTCACAGCAGCTCTGTGACTTCTGGATAGCGACACTATTCAGGGATTTTGTGATAGTATGGACTTTTAAAACTACTTAGGCTGCTGCAGTCAGGGTGGAAGGACTGTCATATCTAGAAACAGGAGAATGTTGGTTCCATAAGGGTGAATAACAGTCAGGAATTCTTGTGTATCACCTGCTCACAGCTACACACGGAGAAATGCAGGTCAGCATTGGACCTCAATGTTTAGAACAGTGCAGATTGAAAGTGCTGAAGGCAAGGCAGCTCTATGTGCATGAAAGGAAGGGAGGCCACTGAAAGGTGGCTTTTAGTGGGAGCTTCCCAGCAGGAAAACCTGTGCCCACTGGTGTGCATGTAGCAAACCCAAAGGACAGTAAGTGGTTCAAGCAGGCCAAGAAAATGACAAAGGGAATTAGAACTGGAAGCAGGCCGGCAGAATGATGGATAGCTACTGGATTAGTCAGTGCATGGAAACTTTATTTGGCATTCTTGCAATCTTGAGCCTCAAAGAAGAACCACAATGTTCCCTTGGGAGATTATTTTAAGATCCCAAAGAATGTATGTGCCGTTCCTCAGTATGGAGCAATTTCATCCTGTGTTCCTCCAGCCTGGGTTTTTTAATTTAGAAGTGAAAGTGCAGAGCATCCCCTGGATGCAGAGCTACTGCTGTTCTGTGGGGGGAGAAAAAGAAAAGAAATATCTCATTTTCACATCCTCAGAAAGGTTTTTTTCCCTCTGGATCCCCTTTTGCAGCACACTAAAGCCTTTGGATCTCTCACTTATTTTATAGTCATGAGCTCTCTGCCACCAGAAAAGGGAATAGAGATCACATTTGGCATAGTGCCATTTAGAGGAAATTGGTTTAGCTGCTAAATAGGAATTTAATTCAAATTAAATGTAAAACTGGTCTCAAGGTTAACTTTCAAACATTTCTTGAGGCTGACTTTTAAAAAATGGGGATTTTGTGGGTTTTGTTGTTTTAGGAATGAATTGCTTATGTAATCAAGCCAAAATGAGGTCTGAAGTGCAGCTGTATGTAATGCCAGCATTTGGACATGAATATCCAGACATTTGTGATATATGAAATATCCCTTTCTTGTGCAATGCACCTTCAACAACAGCTAAATTAATTATGCCAACAATAGTTTGCTATTAAAGTATCATTGATTGTGGAGATGATATAAAACATAAATAAAATATTACCTAGGACATACAGGCAAGTTTTTCATCTTCTTGCAGGAGTCCAATGAGATGTAGAAGCAAGCATTAAATGCTCCTCTGAGCCATGCATGCTGTAAGCTTTGTTTTACCTTCAAATACACCTGGTTCCCCTCAAAAGAGTAGCAAAACTCAGTCCCTGCAGAGTGAAGAAGTTCAGTTTTGGGAGTTAATTTTAAAGTTTGAAATTTGGCAAACGTGCACATTGTTCCCTTTCCTTTCTCCACGGTTTCTTCTGCAGGTTCAATAACTGCCCGTGCCTTCTCCAGCAAGGGAGCTCTCCAAAGTGTATGCTGCTTCTCTCTTTCTAGGTGACTGAATTTCTAATTTTCTGCTGCTGTGAATGTCAGTGCCTTGAGCAGAGGAATGGTGTTGTTCTAGGCAAGTGCAATGTGTGATAGAGATATGTGGCTGTTTCCATTCCAGAGCAGCTGTGCTCATTTCCTGGTGCTGAATAAACTTCCCACTCTGCATTTCAGTAGGTGAAGGCTCTCTATGCAGATACCCAGTGGAGGCACTGTTCTAATTTTTGAAATCATGAAAGGCTTTTGGATACTTGCTCTATTAATTTTCCACTGAGGACAGTGAGTCCTTAAAATAACTGTTTAGCTAACCTCTGTATGGAAGGGCTCTGCCTGTCACTGCTAAAATTGGAAGCACTCATTGTACTAATGGATTTTGGCTCTTCTGCAGCTTCACCTTTATCTCTCAAGCATAGATGTTATTGTTTGAATAACACTGGTTTTCTGAGTAAAAAGATAAAATGCACATTTCAAATTAATCCTTCTTATCCTCTCTGCTGCCCTCTTCTTTTACAATTTCCTCTTGGAAGCTCAGAATTGCTGACTGACAGTGCAGTTGCTATTGTGTGGTCCTGCCAGCCGAACCACCACCGCAGAGGCTTTGCCTGGCTTTTCCAGCATGCCTGTCCCTAGGCTGGGGCATATTTTAGTTGGGCTTCTCTGAGTCTTCACTCTCAGGACATAACTTGATTAATCTAGCTCAGGGGGTCCTCTGTTGTGGATTACAGAGAGGTGCATGGGCTCAAAGTTTTGTGCTGTCAGTGTATTACCAATTATTTCTGTGTCAAGTGTTTTATCCGATTTTGACTTTTCCCTTCCATAAGTTGAAAAGCTCAGTGTGAAGGCTCAGGGCTGTTTTGATGGTCCAAGTTAATCACTTGGTGATTCAAGCCTTCATGCCTGATACATCAAGCTTCAAAGATGTATTTACTTCTCAACTTCAAATCCTAAAATCCCAACTGAAGCATTAGCAGCAGACTTCAGAGTAATTTCCTGACAACATTGGAGGGGACAAAAATCAGCTGCAGCTGTATACAGTGAGGGTGAGCTGAATCTTGGCATTGTTATGCATCTGCGTGCAAATAATTTTCATCTGATTTAAGATCTGAACGTTGAAAAAGCCAAGAGATTGCCCTTTAGAAATTTTTATAAAATTGCTTATCTTTCACGTGTCTCTGTGAGGGGAGAGAACAAGTGTTCTATAGAACAATCCAAGTGTATTCTGTGAAAAACCTCTGAAGTCACCCTAGCATGACATGATTCGTGGACTGCTCTCAAGAAAAGTTAGATAAAAATACAGAGGATGAATCTGTAGTATTTGAATTAATGGTTATCTAAACCTTATTTTAACATCATCCATTTGGATTTGAAAAAATTTCCAGCTGATGAAAAATCTGAAGTTACACCTGTGGTTCCTGGTGCATACTCTGAGACTGTCTCAAATATTCTCAGTGTTGGTTTTTTTTCTCCAAGATATCCACTTTGAAGGTGCTCTCACACTAATATTGGGTCTGACAAACATTTTTTTCCCCTCCCTTTTAAATGAGTCTTTGGTGCAAACAAGACTGTGCAAAGTGTCGCTGGTTCTGTTGATGTTGAGGCCTCGTTTTTTCATTTGTTATGTCACTGTGGAATTCCTTTTACACCTGGTAGTACTTAGATAACCAACAAATGGCTGCTGCCTGGTGGATGTTAAAGAGTTGGTATGAACCTTCTGGGCCTATTTCTAGCAGCAGTGACTGACTTGGACACAGTGCTTGTGTATGGGCACCTGAAACATCCCCAGGTATTGCATCCAGGACATGGCCACTCTGTGTGTGGATGGTGGTGTCATGGCCACGGGAACTGAGGCTTTTACATTGCTCCTCTGACATCCGTGGTGGTTTTGCCAGCACAGCTCCCAGGCCTGTGTGCCCAGATCTGAGGTGACAGAACATTCAGCACTCGTTGACACTCAGGAAGACCTTTCTGTGAGTTTGGGTAGAGGTGATGCTAAAATCAAATGGATGCCTGTATGTGATTTAGTGAGAGATCATCTGTGATTTCAGGAGGATCAGTGCTATAAAACAGGACTTGCCCAGCTGACTTTGACTGCATTGCCACCTGTCCTGGCTTAGGGCAAATTTGGGAAGAAGCCTCTGAATGGGGTCCTTTTAGAAAGCAAATTCAAATGGCCCCTCTTCAACTGGTTTGGAAAAAGATTTCTCTGGAGAAAAGTGGAAAAAAAAAAGTGTTTATTTAACAGGCAAAGCACTCCCCAGCACAACAAATGAACAGTACTGAACAACAAAACCTCTTGCCCCTTCCCAGAGATGACAAATTCACAAAGTCTCTCCCATGGGCTGCAGCTCAGCTCACTCAGTTGCTGTCAGTCCCTCTGGTGCTGGCAAAGGCCAGGCTCTGGTGGGCCACAAGNGGCAAATTTGGGAAGAAGCCTCTGAATGGGGTCCTTTTAGAAAGCAAATTCAAATGGCCCCTCTTCAACTGGTTTGGAAAGAGATTTCTCTGGAGAAAAGTGGAAAAAAACCCAAGTGTTTATTTAACAGGCAAAGCACTCCCCAGCACAACAAATGAACAATACTCAACAACAAAACCTCTTGCCCCTTCCCAGAGATGACAAATTCACAAAGTCTCTCCCACGGGCTGCAGCTCAGCTCACTCAGTTGCTGTCAGTCCCTCTGGTGCCGGCAAAGGCCAGGCTCTGGTGGGCCACAAGTGCGAGCTCTTGGTGCCCTTTTGGGTTTTTAGTCCAGAGCAGGTTCAAGTAATTCAAAGAAAAAGAAAAAAAATCCAGTCTGGAGAACTTTCTCTGCTTCAGATGGCTGAAAACTAGCCAAAAGCAAAGGAGAGCTCTCCCACTGTCGGCACTGCAGACAGCACAGGCTGTGTGTGAGGAAAGCTGAAAACTCTTACCTTTATGTTTTGAAAAGAACTGCCTCAGACATTGCACTGTTTCTCCTTCTCCCCCCTTCACCCTCAGATCCAGTGTTCAAGGTGCAAAACTTATTTCTGAGTTAAACAGGTGAATGGGGACACAATTCAGCATCAACCCAGGACAGCACTGATAAAAATATCTGATCTGGAAGGGGCAAAGGCTCATGGCTGACTGACACAGGCACTGACAGAGGTCCCTGTGCAGAGGCAGCAGTGTTGGGATAACCTGGGCCCTCTGCAGTACAGGTGCCTTGGCCATCAATTGCTGCCAGGAAGTGGAGAATTGGAAAAGCAGGTCCCTTCAGCAAAATCCCCCACTGTGAGGTGCTTGCCAGCAAATCCTGCACTGTGTGAACAGAACCAGTGCATGAACAGCAACTGAGCTGGGCTATGAGCACATTGACTGCTTTAGGTGTGGCATGGGCACTCGGTTTGCAAAGTGAGTTAGAGTGCCTTTCAGCAGGGGTGGGCAGTTCCTTAGACACGATCTACAAGCCTGCAGCCTCTGTGATCCTTTCCACTGTTGACCCCTCGTTTCAATTGTGCTTTCCCAGCTCTTCTGTGACAAAAGAGCACTGAACAGCCGCTGTTCTTCCTGGAGCAGAAACCTTTCTTTTGGGAAGTTTGCAAGCACACTGCCTAAATGTGTGAGCAGGAGAAAAATTACTCTTGGTATTGAGTCAAGAACTGCTTGACTTTTTTTGTGCAGAATGTGCTTTGAGAAACTCTTTCTGTTAGAAAGGCAAACAGAAGTGGCCCCGTTATAGTGCTGTTCATGCTGAAAAACTCTGCTGGGACCCTGTTGCACCAGGAAGAGCAGCTGTTTCAGAGTGCCTTGCCCACACAGCTAAAGCTGATGGAAAGATGACTTTGTTTAGAATAGAAACGTTCCTGCCTGCAGTTCAGATGGTTGATGGAGTGGATGTCATGTTTTGACTGCAAGTCACAATAGGTTTCAGCTGGAAACAAACCCAGCCTCCATGGGTTTGTTGTGATAGGAAGGAAATTGGAATTCTCCAGTTGCATGTATTAAGATGCTGAGAGTAGCAATTGAGCTACTATTTGATTTTTGTTGCTTAAAATCCCAATTAAGAGGTACATGCCTTTGTCCCCTGGGTAGCTATGCGTGTCTGTAATGGGTGCTTTTAAGTTTTCTTACTTTGAGATTATTTTCTGAGACATTAAGGAAATGTGTGTATATATATATATAAGTTCTCATAGAGTTATTAAATGTAAATATCAAGGCTGATGGCTGGCTGGGGAACCAGGAGCTGCAGGCTCTGGGCATTCCTTGCCAGCCAGGCCCTGTCCCACTTCCTCTGAGGACATCAGATCCCTCTGGAGACGGGCCATGGCCAGCTGGGATGTGAGTCTGTGGATCAGGGTTTGGCTCAAGGGGCTCCACAGCCAGGCACAGGCATGGCCGTGTGACACAGCTGAGACAGAACCCAGGGAGGGCATGAGGGTGAGAGCCTCAGCTTAGAGGGGAGCTGAGGGCAGGAAGGGGGAACCCCTCCCCAAGATACCTTAGCAGAGCTACTGAGGCCACTCCCAGCTTTATTCATAGAGCCTGTCAGCCTTTGGAAGTTCAGTGGGGAGGGAGATAGTCCAGCCTCTGACATCAAGGAGCTGTGTAAGTAGGCAGAGAATAAAGAGCCAGGAGATCCCTGGGATTCCATTGTGCTTGCTCCTTGCACATGATGCAGAGCAGTCATCAATCCAGCAGTACAGGCACTTGGGCTGCACAGCTTTGCTAATATTTAGTGTACACAAACCCTTGTTGTAGTTGCACTAATGAGCTGCTTAGTTAATTAGTGCAGCTAAATGACTTAATTAGCTGCTCAGTCCATGGCGGTGGCTCACATGGCCTGGGAGCACATTGGCTTCCAGGATAATGATCCTGTTTCCTTCAGGGATTGTCATAGGCAGAGAGGCTGGAGGGCAGCTCAGAGTGGCAGTGACTACTAGCTGATAGCAGTAGGTATGTCCAGGTGAGAGGGTTAGGATGGGCTGGAATTAGCACACCTGCCTGGTGATCCAGGTGTTGGATGGGCTGAATGGCTCCTTTTGGAGGCAGGAAGGGAGCTGGAGCCTGGCTGTGCTTTGTCCTCACTTCCCACCATATGAAGACAATTTTGTGTTTGTAGACCACACAATTGTTTGACAAGCGTGTTCTCAGGCAGTACATCTCCAAGTACCCACGTTTATAAATACAAGTGCCATATGGTTTGTCAGGAAGGTCTCTGCCGCCTCTCACACACGCTGAGTCAGAAGGATATTGCACGCAACCCTTGGCACGTGACAGGAGAAGCATCTGCTTTGTGACATGAGGATGTGTGAAATGCAAGGAAATCACTTGGGTTTGTATTACTGGAATACCCATCGGCCCTGTTTGGGCACTGGAGCTGCACTCTGCCAGGCACTGCACAAACAGAAGAGAGTCCCGGATCCAAGGGCTCGAAAGGCTCTCCATGCTGGATTGGAAAATGTACCAATACAAGGCTCAAAAGCCTCTCCATGCTGGACTGGAAACTGTGCCCATATGGAAGTCTGTGTGTAAGGGAGAGCCTCTTGCATTACTGCATTGAGATCAGCTCAGAGTGCTGTAAAATATTCGAATATTCTCATCTGCTGCAAACCTGGCCTAACCCAATTGAAATCAAAGCTATCACAGCAAGGCTGATCTCATTAAAATCCATGTTTTATTCTACTGTCCAGCCTCCTCTATGTTGCAGTCAGCAAGTCTGCAAAAAATATTTTGAGAATCAGCCTTTCCTTAGTAAGCCTTAAAGCAGCACAGTTGTTTTAGATGTTATTTATTAAATATGGCTTAATTAAAAAGTGGTTTAGCTGAGTTTGGAGCCTGAAACTATTCCCATTAATTCCTTTGAGAATATTTTATTCAACTTTATTAGCAATTAAATCTAGCCCTTAACCCTTTGGAGACTGCCAGCAAATGGCATATGTGGGGAAAGCAGCTTAGTATTCATTGGGCAGCTGTCTGGAGACAGCGAATGTTCCAAGGATTAAATAGATGCTCATTTTTTTCTTGCCACTGGGCAAAGTTGTCTGCCAAGTTTTCACCAGATGCCTGTTAAGCTGGGATTTATAAACAGTCCTGATGCAGGCATCAGGGCAATCTGAGTGACTCAGCTGCTCCTCTTAGCTCTCATTTAATCTAAGATGCAAGCTGTAAGTAAATCCAAGTATTATTTGATAGTATTCCCTGAAAATGGGGAGTATTCCCTGAAAATCCAGTCTCATAGCTGACAAGAGGCACATCTCCAAGGAGCTGTCTAGTTGGCATTACTTGCCTTTTTTTGGGAACCCTCCAAGAAGCCCCGGAGCAAATAGTCCTGAAGGATTAATTGCTTTGGTGGCATCAGCAGTGCCCAGGTCAGGCTGCGGTGTGTTGCCAGCAGCAGGTGGGAGCAGTGCTGATCCTGGCTGTGGAAGGGGCTCTGGGCACTTGGGGTGCCCCTGGGGATGAACATTCCCTGCTGAGCACAGCAGTCAGGCTGGAGGGGGGTTTGCTCAGCCAGCAGCTGCAGACTCAGAACACCCTGCAAGGAGCACCAGTCCAGCTGAAATCTAGCAAGAGAAAAAGTCTGAGAAAGATAAGCCTGAGTAATTCCTGCTCTTAAGGTTGGCCACTCTGAGGCTGAGCACGGAGCAGTTGTTAACTACAGATACAAATGGAGGGGAGCAGGGAAATTGAGGAGGTGCCCAGGTTCCTTTCCAGCCCATTCCTCCTGACAGGACAGCAAACAGGCAGGTGTGTGTGGGGTATGGAAGGTAAGGACGGGAGGAGGATTCCTGTGTCCTTTTCTTCCTTTCCAGCACTCAGAATGTCTGAAATTCAGGAGCTGTTAAGTTGCAGTGGCAAAGACAAGAGCCTTCCGTGACTGTGTGCTGATTTTTACTAGTGGTGTGAATGAGAGTCCTAGAGAACTCATGGGAAGTAGTCCAGAGCTGAAGCAAAGTCAAGAAAATTACCCCCAAAATTTCCTGCCAGTGATGGCTGCCTGAGAAGAGAAATTTAGGTTGGTACAGGAGATGGTATTCCTGTGTGGCTCCACAAATGTTTATGGTCTTAATTTAGAAACAGAGTCCCTCCCAGCAGTGTGAGCCCTTATTGTCTGCAGTTATAAACACAAGTTACTGTGCATGATTGAGGCACCAGATTTTCTTGTGTTATCATGCAAGCAAAATAAAATCAGAGCTTCCAAGACTATGCTTCCTTTCTTCCAGGGCTGTTATTTTTTTATTGGCCTTGATAGTCCAGGGAGCTTTCTGCTAGAGACTCCTTCCCACAAACATTTGTGTTCCTGTTGCCAATTCATTCTGCTGTGTTTTGTCTTGTTTGCTGCTCTTCCACTAAGTTGTCTGAATTTTTAATATTCATAGCTACTTCCTTCAGAGCTGGCTCTCCATGTGACCATTGTGGAGATGTTAATTCTTGACAAATAACAAGATCCAACAACAGCTGTATCAGGAAGGAAATCCTTTTGATAAGAGAGAGCTGGGGGTGTGACTGCTAACCAGCAAATTGAGACTGAGTGTGTTTCTAGCTCAGTCTGGTCCTTTATTTCATCTTGGGCAATTGAATTCACTTCATTTGGTTTTGTTCCTTGCAAGTGAGGGGATAATGCCCAATCATGTGGTAACTTGTTAACTCCTAGAAGATTCTCAAGCTGTGTTGTTACATAGTGTTGAACTTAGATGATCAGAGCAGCATTATTACTCCCATTAACTGTTTTGCACTTTGTCTAAACTGAATGAAAGCCAATTTAGTCTTGCTGCATAAGAGCCTTTCACAGTTCATACTCATATATAATGCATAATTCACATATTAAAGAAACAACTTTTATTACCATGCTAAGTGCGAGCAAAGATGGGGGAGAACAAAGGTAGATATTTTACAATCTATTAATTCTGGGCCGTTTTAGAGACAGCAAAATACTGAGTGGGTTACTTAGGCTAATATCTGTTCTCCAGGCTGCTCAAGGCCATATTTAATGGATGATGGACCTTTCTGTGTACAATATGCATTTATGCATAGTTTTTGGATCAGTTGTAATCAAGTCTAGGAATTATTCCATTTCATTATTGGAGAAATTTATGGCATTTAGCACTTAGGTAGCATTTTTAAGCTTTTCAAGGGGAATTATAACTAATTAACCCTTGCATGTCTGCAGAGTATGATTGTTAAGCTTGCTAAGAGAAGCCATTTTGGAAAGTTAATACCAAAATCAGAATTAAACCTCAAATTGTTTACCTTTAGTAATGTGATGTATTTTATAGGCCTTCCTGTATCTCCAAAGAGGAGTTCCTAAAATAAGGAGTGGGTTAGTTGAATCACAGAATATTCTGCTTTATTGGAGGGCTTGACTCCCTGGATATTAATATGTTGCCAGAGGTGAGCAAATAAACTTTAAATGGATGCATCCTGTCATTGGGTCTCCTGCTGAGAACATCTTGCTTGGCAAGGACCCACAGCTGCCAGGAGAGTGGGGGTTTGTTTTTTCACAGATTCACCCCTTTCCATTGACTCGTGGACTGCAAACACATGTAACCATGAACTGCAGGTGACACTGCAAAGTTGGAGGCTGCCTGATGTAACAGAAAGGAGGGAGGGCAGAGGTATAGAAAGTTCCTTGGCTGAGAAAGTTGTTGTTATGAGTCATTATTGCCTGGGCTCGCCAAAATCTTCTGACAGTTTTCTGTTTGCTAATTACCTATGACTCTTGGAATGCAACTCTTATAAAGCCAGTTACTCTTCTCTTCTCTTTCCTGGGAAAATAATAATTATGAATTTACTGAACTAACTTTAGGGCTGTTCTGCCAAAGTGAGAAAAAACAGCTTCAGATGAGGACCCTTGATGCTCTATTTGGCTTGTGCTCAGCACCAGCAGCCCTGCCTCTTTAAAGGAGTGCATAGAATGTTCTGAAAACCCTCTGGAGCTTCTTGCTTAGCGCTTTTCTCCAAACTGCCCTGCTGTAGGCTCAGGACTGGCATGGGTGTAAAAACCTGACTTTTGCCTCTCTGTGATTTCACTGTATGATTGCTCTTGCCAGTGGGATTATATTCTGTCACCTTCTATTTCTACTGTTTGTAGATGCTGCTGAGTGTTGTATCATGCGTGATTGCTCTGATTCTCCTTTTCCTCTGTGAAATTGTGTGAGGAAAGAGCTTTTTGAGAGCTCTCTGACAGTCTATATTTCGCCTTTAAGCCCATGTATCTGTGGAAAATTGGGGCAGCACAAACCAACTGCATTGGCATCTATTTCAGTGTTTTATTGAGACAGTCACCACTTTGCTCTGGGAGGACATTGTCTGAATGGCTTTTCTTCCTGAAATGTTATTCATTCTAGTCAACATGGCTGTGGCTATTCCTATTCCCATTCGAGTCTGATTCCTGTTTTCTTACAGATGACAGTAAATTGTGTGGGCAGAATAAAGGAAGTTGTAATGCAAGCTAAAAGGCTCAGGTTCTGATGTGCACTTGAGGTCACTCTAACCCGAGGTGCTGATTTCAAGTTTGAACAATGAGAGAGTGACAGGATAATGTTACTGTGAAAGCATAATTCATCTGGTTATCTTTCAGTTCCCCACACTATTAGGCCTATTAAGAACCTGAACCACTCTGAAGAGGCATTAAGAACTGTTGATGAGAGAAGTTCCCATCAAAGTCCATTAGCATAAGTGAGAGGTCAGAGTAGCTGGGCCTGACATATTTCATCTTCTTTTGCTGCAAGAGTAAGTCTGAATTTCTGAAGAGCTTTCAGGCTCAATCTTATTCACGATGATCTCACATGGCACTTAGCATTCCCATCGCTTTTCAGACACTCGTGTGAGGAGGAAGCAATCTGAGAACAAGGCATGCATTCACTTCAGTAGATAAAAGGAGGGTGGGAGGAGACCTGAAGCATGGCTGCAAGGGAAGACAGATTCCTGGATGATCAGCTTTGCATACGAAAGGACCTCTATGTACAAAATGGTCACTAGATATTCTACAGAAAAGAAAGAAAAGCTCCCTTTGTGCTGTGAGAACTAGTAATAGATCCTTGGATATTGAAACACCACGTGGATGCAGGAAACATCAGAACCTGGTGGTTTAATAAACCTCATATCAGGCATGGTGTTCCTTAGCAGTTCCAAGTAGGCTGAGATGGACAGGTCCCTGAGAAAAATCTGTAGCTTGTTAAAGAAAACACAGAGTAGCCAGTCACAATATCCCACATTCTTGCCTGCAATATAACTCACCTCAACCAATTCAGGTTTGTTTATAAATGTCAGTGTCCACAAAAAGTTACAAGAGTGTGGAGTTGTGGCTCAGCCTGCCCATGGCCAAGAGCCCGGATGCTCCACCTGCCGAGGTAGGAACACCACCATCAGTGGGGGTGTGGCTGGGCTTCCCTAAGGGCTCACAGCACGCTGGCCCCAAACTGCTTTTCGGGAGGTGAGGCAGCCTGCAGTCAGAACGACCAGGAGACTTCTGAAATAAAGAAAAAAAACATTAAAAACTTGCAACAGTGTCCAAGAGACCAGAACTGGATTTGGCACTGCCAGAAGCTCTCCTGTGGCACCAAGACCTTGCCCCCTGTCCCTGGCTTAGCACCCTCAGTGGTGGGCACCAGGAGTAGCTTCCAGCAAGGCAGGGCCCTCTCAGCTCAGGGTGTGACCTAGGGATCCCCCCTGCCCAAGTGTTTGCTGCTGGGATGTGTTCAAGTCCTGCATTGTGATGTTCTCGTCTCTCACCAGTGAAAACACAGCTTGATGTGGAAATCAGAAGGATTTTAGAACCCAGTGTTGAACAGCAAATTCAAGTTAGGTTATAGCTGCCTGTTCTCATCTTACAGGTTGGTAGGATGGTAAATCAGGCGTTGAGCAGTTTATTTAGCTCAATTTCAAAGCAGAGCTAAATTTTTCCATGCAGTCCAGGCAGTTAAATACCTGGCTGTGTTTTCCTTTGGATGTTTTGGCACTGAGTGTTGATGAAGACGTGGACCCTCCTAGGGCATCCTGATCTGAGTGTCAGAGGTCTTGGCACAGTCTTGGTCAAATCACAAGCACAGGGCATGTGCTGATGTAGTCCAGGGCTTACTTAATACCATTTAGCTGCACACAGGCAGGACGTTATTTTGAGCTGTTTGAGCAGGATTTGTGCTTATTTAAACCATGCCATATGAGCAAATTCTAGAGGAAAATTGTCTCTTCAGATGGCTTATAAATGGATTAGGAAAACAAATTTTACTTTTTGTCATTTGAGATCAGAGGTATCATTAAAAAAATTCAACATTTTTACTGTGTATTTAAACTGTTTATACTCTAAGCAAACACTAAATGTTTACTTGTAATTATGTATTAAAATTATTTGCTGAAGGAGGAGAGGTTAAATCACTGGTACATTAGAATATATTGCTTATTCATGTCAGCATAAACATGTCAAGTAGGGAATAAAACTAACCTTGATAGTTGACAGTAGAACAGAAATATCTGTAACCAGGCTCACATTTCTTTGCCAGTTGGTGGTATCATTCTGATAAAGGACATTAAAAAGGAGCAGCATCTTCTATGGATTAGCCACTCACTGTTGGTGTCTCAATACTCCACAGGAGCACGGATCCTTGAGAGATGTATCCTATATTTTTGGAAGGATGTCACAAAGATGACAAAAAGCAACATCAGTTACCAAATGTTGTTCTAAACTAGGATGTTCATCAAAATCTCTAATTTTTCTCTTTCTGTTAACATGTAAGTTCATAGATTTAGGTTATCACAGAAATAGTCCCTTCAATGATGATATACCTTTCAGTGTGTGTTCTTCCAAGTATAATAAATGAGTAAGAGATGGGCTAGAACTTGCCTTTTCCTCATCCTTGGTCACTGTTTCCCCTCGCATCCAACAAAGGATGGAGAGTCTCCTTTGGTGTTGCTCTCTTGCTTTGTACCAGCTCCTTTCATGTGGTTGGATCTTGGTTTACTCCTAGGTGGCAAAGTAATGGTGAAACAGGTAATAGATGACAGGAGGCAGACTTGAGGGAGCTGCTGATCCTCTCACCTCTTGTGTTCCTCTTACCAAATTCTGAAGGCTGCACGTGCAGGCATTTCCCAGATGGAATTTTACCCTATGTCCATGCTCTTCCCATCTCACAATCCTGCAAATTGTGGAAGCTACCTTCCTTAAGTTGTTCCCTTTGCACCAGTTCTGTCTCTACAAGCACCATTTTTTGTAAAATTCACATGTCAGGAGTTTGTCATCGGAAGCCACCTGGGGGTACAGCCCGATTAGCAGTTGGGAAATGGGCACTGTTAATGGAAACAAGCTCTGGTGAGGCATCTTTTCTTTCTCACTTCACACTTCTCCAGTGCAAGACTTGGCTGCTGTAAATGCCTGTTGACTGACAAGTTACCCACAGCAGATTTGCATCAGCTTCTGACTGTGCTGTCCTTTAGGAAGCTTTCAGGTGAAGGTCATTTATGAAAAACACCAAGGCTGAACGTGGAGTAAAGCAAATGTGTTGTAAGTCCAACCTAAAAATAATCTATGATATAAAGACTTGGATGGTTTGAGAATAAGCTTGACTGAAATGCAGGTGCCATTGCCAGGAGCCTTATTTCTGAAATACCCAAGTTAAAATTATTTTCGTATTTTAGAAGTATACTGCAATTAGTGAGGTTCTTTTTATTTTAATCTGATCTATTGTGCTCGACCAGTTATATTTGTAATATAATACTTGATGAATATTCATATGTGACTCCTCATAAAGTTCTCTTAAAATCGATACTAAAAGGCTGAAATTGTTTGAGAGGTGGCAATTACTGACTGCAAGGAAATTATTCTCCACTGAACACTTGCAACAAGAATCACTGCCAAAACGCTACTGATGGAAAGAGTATTAAATAGTGAGTGTAAATCACAAAGCTATTACGGTGGTTTATACAAAATAGTTCACTAATGGATCACAAACCGTGGCAGTTACATTTCTAACAAGCAGGCTCCTGAATTTAGACAAATAATAGGGTGTTTTATTGCATGAGGGCTTGAAGAGCACTGTATTCCTTTATTACTGGGCCATTGAGCAGTTACTGGTCAGCCTGGGAATTGCCTTGACTGGGTGGGTACTCCCTGGCCTCGGACAGTGTATGTGGCTGTGTTGTTAAATCAGGCACATCTTTGAGCCTGACCTCCTGGGGCTTGCATACAGCAGTGCCAGCTGGGTATATTTTCAGGAGTGCCCCAGAGCTGTTTGGGCACAGCCAGCCAGAATGGTTTGGAGGGCCTGTGGGGCAGAGCTTCCAAATGCAGCCTCCTTTTTACCTGTGGGCATCCAAGCAGTTTGTCTGTGCTGTGGTGGGTTAAAATGGTGCAGAGGAACCGAAACTTGTCTCTTGCTCGCTGATGTGAGGATGGGCAGATGGTGGTGTGGAGATATTACAATTTGCTTTAGAGCTTCTGGCAGCATTCCACATGCACTTTGTTTGGTACCCTCTCTTTGTTCCATGTGGGATTTAGCTGTGTCGGAATGGTTGGCTTTGAAATTACAAATGGAAGGGAAATTGGAGTGTGTTTTGCAGACAGTCAGATTTTACCCACGAAGCTGCTTACCTGCAGTATGAAACAATTCTTTGACTCAAATGTGTGATCCAGGTAAAGGAAGCACAGCTAATCAAGAATGAGCAGTAATGCTCATGTGGGCAATGAAATTGTTATGCTGCATTTGTGATCTCAGTATGTCTGGGGAAATTCATTTGTATGCCATGGCACAGACAGAGCACCCTGGTTTGCCCCTGTGTCAAACCTCATTAGCCCTTGAGAGCCTTCAGGATTAAATACTGCAGTAGAACAAATCCATGGAGTGCAGCATGGTCTCCGTGCATGTAGCACACCCATTTCTGCAAGCCTGCCTTCAGGAAAGGCACAGAAATAGCTGTGTTTATTGCAAACAACTCAACACCGAAGATCAGGGATTTATAAAAAAACATGTCCAAAGACAGAAGGCCAGCAACTCCATTATTTACACAATATCTTCACTAGATACAGTTCCCTTTGATCATGTCATTGTTTTTCATGCACGGCTGACCTTGCATCATTTGGCATTAGAGGACACATAATAGCCCTTGAAATGTTAAATAGTGTTTTCATACACTGAAGCCTGTTGGTGATATTATATATTATGCATAAGCAAGCTTTCCTTTTTCATTTTCCACCTCTAAAGATGTGTTGTATGTTCCCCCTCTCGAATTTGAGATGACAGGTTTTTTCCTGAGTAGCTGTAGATATAAAATACCTAGCAGCAAGATGGCTTTTAACTCATTTTTATAGCGCTGCAAGGCAGTATCTCCCTAACAGCCTTTTCTCAGACATAGAAATGCTGCCATTAGAGGAGGGCTCTGGCTGCCTCTCTCTTAGAAAGGATGTTGTCTTTCACAGGGGGTTAGACTCTTCATTACAACTTTATACATTCAAGCAAAAATGAAGTCCTGTCTGTTTGCTAAACTATGAGATGCTTTAAAGAAAAAAGCTGTACAGAAAAGCCTCTTGAAGCTGAACTGTTAGAAGCAGCACAGGCCAAATTCAAATAGCTATTCCATGTGGTAGGTGCTACCCAAGCACGAATCCTCCACTTGTGCCAAAATGTCAAGGAACTCCAAACACATGTCCCCTTTATCTTAGCAGGCAGCCTCTCACTCAGACTTGAACTTGATTGGGGAGACAAGAATACCTTTATTTGGGAATGCAGGCAAAACTTGGCCAAGACAGCATTGCTAGATGAAAACATGACCTCCTGGTGCTTTGGAGAGGAGCCTGGGAAGTGACGGGCACGCCTCACAGGGAAGAGGGGGATGTGGCAGAGGGTCAGTTGCTGCTTCCTGACAAGCAGGAGGGAGGAGATGAAGAACTGATGGGTTTGGTTTCATTTGGGAAGTGGTGGCTGGTGGTTTCCTGAGCTAACAGCTTCATAAGCTGCTCTCAGCTGGGATTTATCTGCTGGTCTGTGCTGCAGTCTAACTGGCTGGTTCTCTAATGGCAGAAATGAGTTTTAAGAGGTTGGCAAAAGCAGCTGCAATTGGGCTCGAGAATTTAAGTGTTGCAGTGAGGAAAAGAAGTGTTCCTCCTGTTGGAAAGGGATAATAGCTTGCAAATAGCTGGATGCAGAAAATGAAGAAAAACATCATTGAGATGTCTAGGAGGAATACTGGTATGTTGTGCTGCAAACAGCATTTTGAGTTAAATATAAGTAGGAATGTGCACCTTCATAGATGACATGTGTAACCCTTATTTTACCCACATAAAGGGGAAAAAGCCTACCAATTCCTTTTCTCATACCTCAGAAAACTGCATACCCAATGGCCTTGTTCAATACCCAACAACACAGTACACTGAGGAAATACTACCCCAAAATGCTAATTCTTGCAAAAAATGTGTGCCTGAGAACAGCAGATAAAAAAAAAAAATTGCTCAGCCACCAGCAGTGTTCAGTTTTATTTGAAATGCCTGTTTTTTAATGGAGGAATAAACTGTATTTGCCAGATAATTACACTTTTAGCTTTGGTGGAACTAGGTGGTCTTTAAGGTCCCTTTGAAGCAATGTTATGAATCAGAAACACACAAAAGAAGCTGAGAGTAGAGAGTACACTGCCTTGCAAGAAACAAGCCATGGATCACACTGGAAGTCTGCTGCCCAGACCACTCAGGGCCTGCAATCCACTAATGCTCCTCAAATTGAATGCTCACCCCCCAGAGAGACAAAATCTAACCAGGAGATGAGTAAGAAGTTGCTCAGGCTGGTGCAGTACTGAAGAACAGTGATCTGCCCACCACGTGACAATGGAAGATGGAAAAGCTCTTCCAGATGCAGTCTGTGGAGATGCACTCTATTCCAACACAGCCCAGGAAGGAAATTAAGAAGACTGGCACCCCAGTGGCATATTGGAAGTCAGCCATTTCCTCCCAGTGAGTGATAGGATGTTAGAGCACTGCTGGCTTATCCTCCTGGGGCTCGGGGCAATTTCTGTAGTCTTGGATCTTTGCAGATTGGCTTGAACTTGTTAGGTGACTCCAAAGGTTTTTTTTCTATGCTCCCACAATAACTGGAATTAGTCCCCTCTATTCGCCATCTGGTATTAAAACACTTCGAGCACAAAGTTGAGTGATCTTAGGCCAAGTACCTGGGCACAGGCTGAGGTGTACGTGGACTTCCCCAGTGCAGAAAGGTGATGAAAAATGAAGTAGGGGGGTCTTGGGTGCAGGGACATCATCCACAGAAGAGACAAGGCCACAGAGCTGATCCCGAGGTCATGGAATCTGGGGATTGACTTCTTCACCTTCTGTCTTGGTTTGTACCCCAGGTGTCTGCTCAGGAAGGCAGGAGCCTCCCTTGGAATGGAGAATGGAAACCTCCTCCCTCCCAATTATTGTAATTTTGAAATTAAGGGGCTCT
>VYXF01004859.1:235999-246333 GCA_013397295.1 Polioptila caerulea | reverse complement strand
TCCATGTGGTAGGTGCTACCCAAGCACGAATCCTCCACTTGTGCCAAAATGTCAAGGAACTCCAAACACATGTCCCCTTTATCTTAGCAGGCAGCCTCTCACTCAGACTTGAACTTGATTGGGGAGACAAGAATACCTTTATTTGGGAATGCAGGCAAAACTTGGCCAAGACAGCATTGCTAGATGAAAACATGACCTCCTGGTGCTTTGGAGAGGAGCCTGGGAAGTGACGGACACACCTCACAGGGAAGAGGGGGATGTGGCAGAGGGTCACTCGCTGCTTCCTGACAAGCAGGAGGGAGGAGATGAAGAACTGATGGGTTTGGTTTCATTTGGGAAGTGGTGGCTGGTGGTTTCCTGAGCTAACAGCCTCCTAAGCTGCTCTCAGCTGGGATTTATCTGCTGGTCTGTGCTGCAGTCTAACTGGCTGGTTCTCTAATGGCAGAAATGAGTTTTAAGAGGTTGGCAAAAGCAGCTGCAATTGGGCTCGAGAATTTAAGTGTTGCAGTGAGGAAAAGAAGTGTTCCTCCTGTTGGAAAGGGATAATAGCTTGCAAATAGCTGGATGTAGAAAATAAAGGAAAATATCAGTGAGATGTCTGGGAGGAATACTGGTATGTTGTGCTGCAAACAGCATTTTGAGTTAAATATAAGTAGGAATGTGCACATTCATAGATGACATGTGTAACCCTTCTTTTACCCACATAAAGGGGAAAAAGCCTACCAATTCCTTTTCTCATACCTCAGAAAACTGCATACCCAATGGCCTTGTTCAATACCCAACAACACAGTACACTGAGGAAATACTACCCCAAAATGCTAATTCTTGCAAAAAATGTGCGCCTGAGAACAGCAGATTAAAAAAAAAAGCAATTGCTCAGCCACCAGCAGTGTTCAGTTTTATTTGAAATGCCTGTTTTTTAATGGAGGAATAAACTGTATTTGCCAGATAATTACACTTTTAGCTTTGGTGGAACTAGGTGGTCTTTAAGGTCCCTTTGAAGCAATGTTATGAATCAGAAACCTGCAAAAGTAGCTGAGAGTAGAGAGTACACTGCCTTGCAAGAAACAAGCCATGGATCACACTGGAAGTCTGCTGCCCAGACCACTCAGGGCCTGCAATCCACTAATGCTCCTCAAATTGAATGCTCACCCCCCAGAGAGACAAAATCTAACCAGAAGATGAGTAAGAAGTTGCTCAGGCTGGTGCAGTACTGAAGAACAGTGATCTGCCCACCATGTGAGAATGGAAGATGGAAAAGCTCTTCCAGATGCAGTCTGTGGAGATGCACTCTATTCCAACACAGCCCAGGAAGGAAATTAAGAAGACTGGCACCCCAGGGGCATATTGGAAGTCAGCCACTTCCTCCCAGTGAGTGATAGGATGTTAGAGCACTGCTGGCTTATCCTCCTGGGGCTCGGGGCAATTTCTGTAGTCTTGGATCTTTGCAGATTGGCTTGAACTTGTTAGGTGACTCCAAAGGTTTTTTTTCTATGCTCCCACAATAACTGGAATTAGTCCCCTCTATTCACCATCTGGTATTAAAACACTTGCAGCACAAAGTTGAGTGATCTTAGGCCAAGTACCTGGGCACAGGCTGAGGTGTGTGTGGACTTCCCCAGTGCAGAAAGGTGATGAAAAATGAAGTAGGGGGGTCTTGGGTGCAGGGACATCATCCACAGAAGAGACAAGGCCACAGAGCTGATCCCGAGGTCATGGAATCTGGGGATTGACTTCTTCACCTTCTGTCTTGGTTTGTACCCCAGGTGTCTGCTCAGGAAGGCAGGAGCCTCCCTTGGAATGGAGAATGGAAACCTCCTCCCTCCCAATTATTGNTTGGATCCAGGTAGGAATGCTTGGCTCCTGCCCTGGGTGCAGCATCTCCCAGGGGGATGCTGGAAGTTTGTGAGCCCTGCAGGGAGACTCAGTGGCCCCTGAGCAGATCTGTGCCTGGAGGGAGGCTGGGTCCTGGAAGAGATAAAGAAACTGCCCCAGGTGATAGAATCCACACTCCTAGTTACATCTTGCCCTGCAACCCAAGACACCTTCACACTTGGTTATGTATTTGAAAGGCCTGACTATTCCCACAAAAGAATTAGAGGCAAAGTTTTCAACCAGGGAATCAAGCTGGTCCCAAACCGATGCCTGTGTCTGCACTGCCAAAGTTCAGTGTGTTTTTATATTTTTCTACAGCAAAGCTGGCATTTTTCAGCAGTATTCCATGGTACAATCAGATATTCATTATAGCTTGCAAGACCCTTATCAGGTAATAGTCATGTCCATTTTTTAGGTGAGTGAGGTTTTCACTGATCAACAGTGCAGAGGAAGGCAAGGAGCTCTGTGAAATGGCTGTTCCACAGACTGTGGAGCCTACCTTTGTGAGAGTAGTCACATGGCAGCGCTTTGCATCTCCTGAAAAAATGGATTCCTGTCATTAACTTGCATGTGAAAAGGCCCATGTTAAGGGTCTCTTGAGCTCCTATGTCCCATTTGTCTGTGAAAATCACCTTGCCTGAATGAATCCTGGAAGGAGATCAGTACCTACAGCTCAATGGAATCAGTGACGTGCCAAGGAGGATCAGTGCTGTGTGTGGTCAGGCACCTGGATTTGAAGCAGGCCCATATTGCTATTTGTAGTGGTGAGCTGATGTTATTGAATTTGTGGTGACTTTGTTTGAAATGCCCAGCTGAAGTCACATTGCTGTTTCCCTTCTGTTTTAGGTGGTATTTCTGAACTAGTCTGCAAGGCAGCTATGCTTTAATTTAAATCCTTCTTGAGTAATAGCTCCTGTTGTGCCAGCTTTGAGATGGCATCAATGACTAGAATTTTATTGGCAGACTTGGTACCAGTATATATGAAATGCTACTCATTGATTGGTATTTCTGTAATGCTACTCACAAGATCATTCCCCTACACTGCTCTGTTGATTCTTGCTATTGTATCATATCTAAAACATCTATTTTTTTTTTTTAATCAGTGTTGTAAGGCATGGAGGAGAACAGAAACACTACTTGATTAGGTTTCTTGGAAATCTGGACTCGGGCCTCAGCTTATCTAAGACTTGTTGTAAGATCATGGTCTCTTAGGGCAGTGATAATCCCTGCTCTGAGCACGCGTCCTTTGTGTCACTGAGACAGTAACAAACAGTCCAAACTGCTAAAAACGTGTGTGTGCAAGGGGAGGCTGCACTCCTGCTTGAATCCCTGATGTATTGCAAGTGTGGAAATCCCTTAACGTATTCCTAGCACTGTAAAAACAAATAATGTCTATTATTCTGTCTTGTCTTAAATAAATAAAAATATACTTTCTTTAATGGGCATCCACATTCAGATTAATTTTATAAGCAGCCAACCTGCTGGTAGGTGATCTGAGATGTCACTGTGGTAACACTGATGGGGGAATGTTAATTCAGATGAGCCCCTGTGCCAAGTATTCCTTATGACTGCTGCAAATCTCATGGTGTAGAGAAGTCAAGAGGTGTTTTTTATTATAGCTTGTGACATTCACTCAGCTTTGTTTTGCTCATAGTTCTTTAGCTGCTGGCTGCTCTGAAATGTAAGGTTTCCTTAGAATAATTGCTTTTCCTTATTTGAAATTATATGTCATGACCTTTTATGTGTTTACGAGACTACTGGGAAAATGAATGTTGAAACTTAAATTCATCATCAGCTGTTTGATCAGAACCATTGCATAATCTCCAAGAAAAGATAATTGCAAGATAATTTATGTGCTTTCAGAGTGCCTTTTTGAACTTGCACCAGAGCTCATGGAATGACTTCAACCAAAGTGTGATTGGGGCCTTTCAGCTTAACCTATTAGTCCTTTTCTTCTCACTTTTCCTGGAACAAGAGAACTCTGGGGTATTGTGGAGCTGAATATCCGACACAAAACACGAGTGAGGCAACCAGCACTTTGGTGTGGTGATCTTGCAGTGCTGTGGAATAGAGACAGTGCCTGTTTCTCCCTCTCCTCCTCCTCCTCCTCCTGGCTGTGTTTTGCTGATAAATATCAAGATGGAGCCCATGGTGCCTTCTAAAGGGCATTTTTGCTCTCCCCCGTTTAGCCTTTCCCCTTTCCCTGACAATGTCTCGGTGTCTCCTGGTTGGGAGGTTGCTAAATGATGTTTCTGATTGCTCAGCAGGCACCCTGTTAGAGCAGATTGCCTCCCAGCCAGCCAAGAGCTGCTCTTAGTGCTTTCCTTGCCACACAGAGACAGGACCGTCAGCAAAGCCACTCCTGAGCCTGCAGTTTGAGCTTTGTAGCTCTCACCTAAAATCCCAGAAAACTCTTAGTTCCTCGTGAAGGGTGCTCTATTTATTTTTTTTTCCATGAGAATGCACTACGTGTTGGAAAATGTTTATTGTGGATAATAAGAGCGTAAGGGTTTGGATAGGCCATCATAGCATTCAGCTTTATGTTTATGGGGGACACTGTTGTGCTTATTTAGAGACTGGAAATCAGGCTGGGACAGCTCAAAGATTGCAGGAGACTGAGTCCTTTTGTCCACTAGGTGTGTTATTAGTGACCAGAGATTCATTCAGATTAGCAATGTCAAGAACTGAATTAGATTTAAACCAGCTTCTCTGAAAAGTAACTGGGAACTGGAGGGTGTTTTGCCATTACAAGTTTCAATTCACTCCAGGAGATGTGGCTCGAAGCCCTTCATCAGAAGAAAATTGCTCTAAGTTTTAGAAACGTGGCTGAGAGCAAATGTTTTCAGCAATGTAAATGGTGTTCTGTTGCTTTCTGACTAATGTTTTGTCAGTTGGGGAATTTCACCCTTTGCAACTGCAGATTCTGTGGAATAGCCAGAATGGTAATGAAAGTCTGATGATTTAGGAGAGGGTATTATAAGGATATTTCTGAAATGAGCTTAGAGAAAAGCTCTAGTGGGAAAGGCATAAAGTTTCAAATGACCTGCTTCAAGAGAAGGTATGCCATCACCATTTTTTGAATTAATTTAGGAGTATCATGAGATGAAACAGAAACTGGGAAATCTCAAAACTGAAAATACGTCAAATTTCCCATGCAAGAAATTCAACACAAATTTTCTCCTTAACTTTTCAGCATCTGAAAGAGTTGTAAACATTTTTTTCTCTAAATGTTGAATAGAAATGAAATACTCCTGCTGGTGTCCAGACCCTTAATTTTTAGGGTACTTAAACCAAGCCCTGGTGATCTCCAGAATCCAGGCTCTGTGTATGCTTGAGGAGGGAATTGGGCAAGAGCTGTGAAAGATGAATTCATTTGAGTTTAAGGCAAGAGGCTTGGGCCAGACCTGTGAATGCTTCTTCAGACTCATCGTCTCCCATCTCTCTAAAGACAAACCATCCTGCCGCCAGCTTTAAAATGTATTTATTTTAGCTGTACCCAACTTGTAAGCTAGGCCTAAATGAATGAGCTACCACAGGACGTGACTCCACCATGGTAATGGGAAATACACCTGAGAGCTGTTAAATATTGCTCTGTCCTAGCAATGCATGCCAAAGCTTTGGGGGAATTACAGATGGGAATCCAGAGCCAGTGCATGCTGACTCTCATTATTTGCATGCTGGGGGTATGTGTAATATAGGAGAATCTTAGTGCCTCTGAAAGGTACCATGAGAGTTCTGTGCTTTTCAGACACTGCAAGAAAATCACAAACCAGCATTTTCCTCTTTGCATGAAGCACAGAGGTCCCATTCATGCAGCAGCTACCTCATCCAGAGCACATAATTTCTGCTCTACAAAAGGGCTGGGGATTTTCAAGGCCATTTCTGCTTTGCAGTCCATTTGATTTTTCTTTTTTTTTTTTCTTTTGTCTTTTAGTTCCCCTCTCAGCTCAACTTGGATGTAAATTAAAGCAGGGGAGGGGGTTCTAATCTCCCTATACAGCTGGGACAAATGTTAAGAGCTAGAAGAGAACAAAAAAAGGCAGAGGTGCACACATTACACTGGAATAAACAAATTCACAGCTTGAAAGTCAGTGGACCTTTAGCAGTTTACCCCACCTGTGATTTAACAAACCTGCTAGGCCATGGAGTCTTTCATCATGAACTTGAACATTCTTAAATGTCTTGTATGCTTTATGGACTGGTTTTAACAATCTGTAAGATTGTATTGTGCTGTAAATTTAACAGGGGAGCACGAACAGATTATGGTACATAAGAGTTGATTTGATGCTTCCTAGGGAATGCATTAGCTGACTTGTGAACTTTTGCAAAAATGGCCATAATTTTGGGTTCTTCTGGTAATAGTTTGGGGGTTTTTTAGCAGAGGTGGAGTAGGCAGGAGTGTCAGAGCTTGTGGGGGGAGGTGGAGAGAGGCCCATGGGATGGAGCAGTGTCAGGGAAGGACCTCTCAGACCAGGGCCATCCCCAGTGAAAGAGCAGGTCTCAGTGGATGAGGAGTTCTGTTAGCAGCATCCTCTGCACACAGGGCATTTCCTGGGGGATTGTGAACTGTTTCTGGTGACAGGGAGTGCCACAGGTGCCAGCTGTGCATCAGGCCAAAATCCATCCAAAATAGAATATGGTCCCAGTGAGTGTAGCAGTGACCCAGCCACTTCATGTACACTAAGACACTTTGTGTCATAATTTCCATCACTGAGCATTCATCTTGATTCTCCCAGTATTTTCAAGATTTGTGTTTCTGATGTGAGGGAAAGATGAAAATGATTTCAACAGGAAATGGGCTCTTGTACAAGATTCCCCTCCCCTTCCAATTTCTTTGTAGCAGCTGCTGTTGCCAGGCTGTCTTTGTTGCTATGGTGGTGGTTTGTGTGCCAGCATTTTATATTCACTCAAGAGTCACCTGATTGAGTGGCTGTGCCACGAAAGTTATCTGGCTCTCTGGTGAAGGGAAAGGCTGTTTGTGCTGTGCTGTGTGTGTGGCATCTTGTGAAGGGAGCAGAGGACACCCCAACAGAGCCCAGTGGCCTCTGGCCATGAGCTCACGGGACAATTGGCAGATGAATCCTCTCAGTAAAGGAGTGACTGGTGTGTTTGGAAGGTGTCATTTGTTGGCACACTTGAGCACACCGTGTGACACTCGGGTCTCGGTGGTCAGGTGTGGGCTCTGCTCTCTGTGTGATGTGAAAGGAGCTTTAATCAGAGAGAGGGGCTTGCATTTTCTCTATTTCTTTTCTTTTTCCATAGAACTTCACGATCCTGCTCCCTCTGATAATTAGAGAACAATTTGACCCAATTTAAAATGCAGTTAGGATGATAAACTCAGCTTCGCCAGAAGTATCTCTTTAATCCTAAATCTTACAAACACTTTGGTTTACCCCTTAGAGTGTTCAGTGCACCATTCCAGTGAAGTATTTGCAGGGCTGAGGCCCCTGCTCCTCTTAAAAATCTAGAATTATGCCAATAAACTCAGGATAGCAAGTGAAATGGAGATTTAATATATATTTCTCTGAACCCTGAAAATTTAAAACAGTACATTTAGGTTTTAGTGCATTTCTCAAATCACAGTCTTTCTATGTAGCTTTTGTCATGTCTTCATTTGACCTGACTTTGGTCAAAGCCATCTGTTATTTAAATCAGTTATTGCTCCTTTCCTGATTTGTTTACACACATTTCCAGATCTGTATCTAAACCATTGTATATCCAGGTATTCCCCTGGAAATGAAATATTGGAACCAAAGCCCCTTATCTAAAAATGCTTTAATGGGTATATTGCATTGAAACAATTTGTATTATCAATGCAAAGCATTCAGTGTACTGCCTAGGCTGAGGTTTTTGAACCTAGAGAAATGAAAATATCCTGAAATAGTTATTGCAGCAACATGAGACCAGCAGGTATCACCTCTGATTTGTATCACTTGGAATAACCACTTGAGTAGGCCTATTGCTGAGTGGGTTTTTTTCCTAACACTACATCTTTGCTGCACTCTTGGAACTGAAAAGGGCTCTGAGTGAAGAAGAAATAGAAGATAAGCATTTAGATGTTTAACTGAGGCTTTGGAGGAAGGCGTGTGCTTGTCCTTTTGATCCAATCCTTTAATGACAAGATCTTCAGAGTCTTTCTGGGTGTAACAATCCTGCTGAGTGTAGCTGGTTTCCAGGTCACTGCTCCCAAGCATTGTGGAAAGGAACTAGATTGAGACACGCTGCATTTGTGTTTGCAAGATGTACTAGGTCCCAAGAAATGTGCTCCTTTGCTGGAGCAGATGCCAGTGAAGCAATAGCAGTAACACATGAGCCAGCTATCTGGGTTGAAACTGAAATTCCCACTGATTTCAGAGCCCAGGATCTCAGCACAGGCTGAATCATAAGCACTTTGCAGAGCTGTTGTTGCAAAGGCCCAGGCATGATGCCATTTCCTTCTGTGCGGCTTCTTCCTTTGGATGGAAATGGAAAATTCATTAGATACCTGCCATAGAAAAGGCATGTTTCTCTTCAGGCAAATCCTATCAGATTAAAATGCTCAAGACTGAAAAAAACACAAATTTACTCCAGACAAATTTGTATCTGTAATGACAGGCACCAATATCAGAGCCTATCCTAATCCATGGGCCCACTTCTTCCCTGATCAGATCAAAGGTTGCTGGCAGCCTATGGCATCATCATGGATCCTGAGGTGTCCTACATTGTCTTTTGCTTTTCCCTAACAAAGACTGTAAATGAGGCCAGGCCAAGTGAAAGTGGATTGTGGATTTGTTGAGAAAACAGCCACAGAAGTGCCACCACCCCTGGCAGGTTTACATCTTCCCAAGATCTGATTTCAGTAGAATACTGGGAATGCAAGAGCTTAAGGGCTCATAGGTACTGTAGCATCAGTACTCTCTGCTCTTATTTTCTGGGGACTTTAACAGTATTTCCACTCTTCTGTATGCTATATGAAAAGGCAGTTGTGAAAACGGCCCTGAAAATCTCTCCCTTTTCCCCCATCGTGGAACAACTCCGTACATCAGTGCAGCCAAACACAGAACTGGTTATTGTTTCTTTAAGTCATCGCGAATGGCTGGGAATTAAAGCACAGCAGGGGGAGAGCAGGCTCTCTTCCTGACTGATGCTGACACCCACGTTTGCACGGAAGGTTAATAAGAACAAAAAGGAGATCAAATGGGTTAATTGGCCTTGAAATGGACATGCTGCGTGCATGGGCTATCGTAAAGGAGCAGATTCACCTCCCACTAAAGGCAATCAAAAGTTGTTCCTTGAAGGGGACGAGTCTGGAAAAGGCTCAAAGGCAAAGCTTTAACAACTCTTTATAGTAAGAGCCAATCAGCAGTCCAATGTGCTTGTTTTGTAGCTTTTTAGTTAAAACACCAGAACCAACATCTCCGCACTCAGACTGAAGAAAAAATACTTAGTTTGGAGGAATGGTATTTCCAAATAGTACTAAGTTAAAACTACTTACAGAGCCATTTTTTTTCTATCTCGTTTGCTTTGTCTGTAGCAGAAGTTTGGCCTCCTGCCCCTAAATCCCAAGGGTCAGTTGGAAACCCCTAGAGAGAAATGAGAAATCTCATGTGCTCTATCATCTGATGCTTTATCTCTATGACTGCACAGGGGCTCGAACAGAGAGAAGGTCCTTGGTGGAGCACATATAACTTTGTTCTTGAAAAACATTTCCTTAAAACCTCTGGGTTTAGGGTTTTGCTGTGTGAGAGGACGTTTTGCCATCTTTATGCCTTTGGAGTTGAGTATACCTAAAACTGAATTAAGGACACGTGCCTTTGTTCTGAGGAAGCCTCTTCATCTTATAAGATCAAAAAGCCGTGGTACAGCAGTTTCTGTTTATTTAAAGCATGAAGCTTTGGGAATTGTTTGTGCCACTCTTGCAATTAGAAGGTGTTCTTCTTCTGACAGCTTTGTGCAGGCTCAGTGCTGTCCCTCTTGTCTTGCCGTAACTGTTCCCTCAAAACTAAAAGACAAGAAGTTTCACTCAGCACGAGGGAGAACTTGTGTGCTGAAGGCAGCAGAGCACTGGCACAGCTGCCCAGGGAGGCTGCGGGGTCTCCCTCTCCGGAGACATCCCAAACCCACCTGGACACGTTCCTGTCTCACCTGCCCCATGTGCCCCTGCCTTGGCAGGGCTGTGGGACTGGATGGCGTCCGGAGGTCCCTTCCAACACCACCCACTGTGCCACTGAGTGCTCACCCCCTTTGGGAGCGCTCCTGGCCGCATCCCTCAGCGGGACGAGACGCACGGACACTCACCCTCGCTCCCGCGCTGGGCGTTTCGCTGCGGTACCGGAGCCCCACGCGTGCTCCCCGCGGAGGAACATGGAGCTCCCATTCGCAGCGTCTCCCTGCCGTCCTTCTGCCTTCCAGGCGGCTGGCTGGGACTGGACTCCGCCGAAGGCGGGCGGCGCTGGCCGGGAGGTGACGGTGGCCCGGCG
>VYXF01004859.1:144568-235526 GCA_013397295.1 Polioptila caerulea | reverse complement strand
CAGTGAAGCCTCTCGCCCTCGCCGCCCGGGCAGCCGCCTCCCTGCCCGCTCCAGGCGCCTCTGCCGGCCTCTCTGCCGGGTTTCCGGCGCCTCGGCGTCCCTCCCGCAGCGGCCGCTTCCCGCGGCTTCTCCGCGCCGGGGCAGAGCGAGCGCGTCCATGCGGTGCAGATGGCCGGGGCACAGCCAGGGGTGCACGCTCTGCAGCTCAAGCCTGTCTGCGTCTCTGAAACCCTCAAGAAAGGCGTCAAATTCGTCAAGTGGGACGATGTGAGTAGTCCCCGCTTCCCACGGCGGGGTTACGGATCGATGGGGTGGGAGGGCTCCGGGCCCTGCCCGGCGCGGTGCGGAGGGCAGGTGCCGGGCGGTGTCCCCGCCGTGTGCTGCCCGAGCCGAGGGCGGTGTTGAACCGGCGGCTGGATGCCGGGCAAACTTTCTCCGAGGGCTCTCCTGTCTTAATTGCGCTTGGCCGGTGCGAGCCGTGTTGAGCAGGCTCCTTTCGCGAGCGCCTTCCTCTCCCGCCTGCCGTGTTTCAGCGTGCATGTTGCCACCTCTGTCCTCGTAACATAGTTGTTTGAACCTGTCCTCTCGTTCCATCTCCCGTCTCCTCCTCCTCCCAGCCTCTCATTTTCCTTCTGGTTCTTGCTTCTCTCCCTGTCTCTTGTTCTGGTGGAGTTGTCAAGCCCTGGATGTGTTCTGCCAGGGCTTGCAGTTTGGCTACCCTTTGGTCACCTTACTTGCTCCGCAGAAGACGCTCTGCTTTCTTGGCTCCTTAGGGCATGAGACTTGCCTTAACATCGCATCTGCTTTCCCTTTACTCCTTGCTGCTTCCCTGCTCTTTACGTTTGTATGGCCTCACGTAGTAGGAAAGGAGCGTGGTTTCCACTTCACCTTTGGTAGAGCAGCTGTTTGGCAGCTGGGATTTCTTTCTTGTCGTGCTGGCTATGCCCGGGACAGTTCCAGAGGAAAGGGGAGCCAAACAGAAGAGTTCCCTGTTTCAAAGCCTGCAGAGAAGGAAAGCAGGATGTGTCCTCTGCTAGCTTTTGCCACGGCGGTACGACAGTGGGTGTTTGTGTCTCAGCTGTGCATGGAGGAGCAGGTGCCCCAGAAAGTCTGTAAGTGGTGTCGGGAGGCATCGTGAGACTCGAGCTGTGCTACAGAAATGGCTGGGAAAGAAGGCAGGCTATCTGAATGTCAGGAGAAATGTTGGGAATGAGTTGTTTTCAGAGCTCTCGTATTTTTGCTGTGAGCTTGGCTGTGCTAAAGACAACACAGCAACAACTGGAGGGACAGCAGCGAGAAGGAGTTGATGTGTAACCACTGTTCTTGGCTTGTTATGTCTCGCTCTTCTGCCATTGCTTTCAGCCTGTCCAGCAGCCAAATGTGTGAGCCTGACCCCTGGAAACCTGTGATAAACACTCTCAAGGAGAGAGAGAACATGAGAAACCAAACAACTTGTGGTGTGAAGTTTTATTTACAGTAATAAGCTAACGCATTTTTAACAGGCTCAGCCAACTGACCTTGTCCGCAGAACCAGTCGCTTGATACAGGTTCTTTATGCTCAGGAACTAGGCTTGAATGACTGAGAAAACGTTTTCTTTTGGTTGACATGTTTTCCTTAGCATAGGAAAAGGCAGCCTTGTTGTTGCAGTTATTGTTTTATTTTTGGTAAGCTACCAAGGAATTTCCGTGTGTATACGCAGAGGTCAAGTTAACTATGATTTGAGTCTCCAGACTGCAAGTCCAAGGCATCAGGCAACAGTTTAAATTTTTAAGTTGTTAGAGTGCTATTTATCAATCTATCTATAGATAGAATTAGAAAATGAAGAGGTGTTGTCTGTGCACAGAGGATGTTCACTGGATAACCTGTCTGCTCTAGGCTAGTTGGTAAGAAGATTTAAAATTGTAAACCTAAAGGCTGCAGTAATAAAACTTGGTGAAAGTCTGGAGAAAGACCTGTGTTTTGGGTGGCAGGTGTCAGTCAGCAGTACCCAGGTGTTACCTGGAACTGACTGAGCTGAGTCCTGTTGTGTTTAGCAGTGCTTTCATTGGCAGCCTTGTGAAAGTTGATGCCTATTTAGCCACACTGGGATGAAGAATTCCAGCATTAACTCATTGTTCACTGCGCTTTGTGCGTGTATCTGCACCCTTCCCACCCTTCAGCCCTCCTGTCTTGCCTGTAGTGTTCTTTAGCAGTGTAAGCCTCACAAAATCCAAGGTTTCAAGGGAAGGGGATCTGCTTTGCCCCTCTGGCTGTATGAAGGCATTCAGACAAGCGCACGTTCAGTGGCTTTGACAAGTACTTGCCATTGAGTTAACCACTTGGTAGTTTTTTATGAAATGGATCTGCTGGAGGGTTTTTTTTAAGGGATACTGATGAATGTCAACCTCTGTGGTCTCCTGTAAGCAGG
This sequence comes from Polioptila caerulea, assembly GCA_013397295.1. Classification (NCBI taxonomy): domain Eukaryota; kingdom Metazoa; phylum Chordata; class Aves; order Passeriformes; family Certhiidae; genus Polioptila; species Polioptila caerulea. The sequence continues at coordinate 233,118 of VYXF01004859.1, read as the reverse complement.
CATGCACAAACTCGTAGTGAAACAATAGGCTCTAGTAGGTAGTAACCTCCAGCATGTAACTGTAAAACACAATTGACCATAATGAGAGCTTGGGCTCTGCTGTGCTACCAGGGCTCTTCAGAAAAGCCAGGCTCTCACACACTGATGTTTCTTCTGCACCCTTTCTTTGCAGTGGGTGTGAGAGGGGCAGTTCAGTTCTTCCTGTGCACTGGGGCAGCCTCTCTCCTCTGCTTGTTGTTCCCTTCCCTGCAGTTTTGGGTCATCCTACTAACTTTGCTTTGCGTTTCTTGAAGCAGAAGTGGTTGTTGTGGACTTGTACAACTTGTACCAAGTTTTTAGCCCAAAGCAAGATTTTTCTAGCTGAGCTTTAAACCACTAAGAATTTTTAAGTGGATCTTTTAAAATGGGGATGCTGGAAGCATTTAAACCAGAGCGTGAGAGGCGTTTAAGGAATTTCATGTTGTGTGGAGTAGCGTTACAGAAAGTGTTTGCCAGCTTTGAGAGGGACACTGTGGCAAGGTGTGCAGAACAGTCTGACAAAAGCTGTGGTGGTAGAGACTTGAAAACCAGTCCTTGTATGGGCTCCCCACCCTGAGCTTCTCCTAGCTCTGTGCCTGATCAGTAACTGAGGTGGTACTGACAATTCCTGTGAACCCCCTCTGCGAGGAGCAGCCCTGAAATCTGCTACGTGTCACCCACGAGCCTCATCCGGGGCCTGCTGCCCCTGCACTGTGGGGATGATCCAGCTGCAAAGAGAAATGCTGGGCCTGAGCTCGATGAAGAGGGGAGGAGGAAGAGGAGGGCACATCAGCCCTTCCAGATCACAGGTAGGCAGGTGGAAGGCTTGGAATTCCATTTCTTCTGCAGGCCGTCTTCAGGTTCTAAACTGAAAAAGCCTCAGGATCAGTTCTGGCTTTGCAAGACAAGTCACTCTTTGATGCCTTGGGATTGGATGTAATACTGCTCCCAGCATCCAATGCCTAATACACTGTTCCCAAATCCCGTTTGGGATCAGGGTGTGAAGCACTCAAGTCAAACAGATGATTGTTGCCCTGTGACTTTGCTTTTCCTCACAGCTCTTTCTGTTGTATTCTGTAGCAGTATTCCGGGTCAGAAAGCAAACTTTACAATGGTCTGTAGCTCTTGGTGTGTGGTTTTGGATTGACCAGGCACTGAGCAGAAATGGCTGCTCTCACAATCTGTGGAAGATAAATGAGGCTGTTTGCTGCAGTCTTTTTTGTGGCTGTATCCCTGTGTGGGCATGGTTCACATGGGAGTTGGCTGAGCACTTGCCTCCTCAAGTTGTTTCTTGAGTTGAGCCTCTAAAGCTGCTTCTCCCTGACTGCTGCTCTGGCTTTGAACATCTGTGTTCTTGTATTCCTAGAGAGCACTGAGGGGAGGGGGAAGGCTTGGGAAGAACTGCCTTGATCTCCTCTGCTGTGCTGATGGCCAGGTTACAGCAGCTTTTTCTTGACTGCTTCAAGTGGTTTAATAAATAAATGTCATTTAGTTCACAGGTGAAACTTCTTAGATATGAGGTTAAGCTTAATATAGCAGGATGTGTTGCTAGGCTGAGGAGGGCAAGGAAACTTGAGTATAAAGAGCAACTTCTCCTAGGAATTACCTGTCTTGAGGGCCAAAATCTGCCCTGGCTTTCTTCTTTTTTTTTTGTCTGGCCTGTAGTGGGAACAAGATAGACATAACTGAGACTTGAAGTAGCTCAACAGCCAGAGCACAGCTGAGCTGATATTTTCTGAGAGCTGTAATTGGCACACTGTAGCAAGTTAATGTGATGGTGTAGGTTTGTTTTCATTGCTTGCTTAAAGGCTTTCTTATCTTCCCTTGTGATAATATGTACTTTGCATAAAGATTTTGACTGATTTCTTCGTGGCTCACACTATTTACTTTCACTTTTAATTTAACTATATTGCTAAGGTGAATTCTCCCTAAATTGAGGGCCAGGATTCCAATTTTCTAGCCATATCTTTTTCCTAAGCATTGGATCACTGCACACCTCCTGACAGGTAGCATTGCCCAGTGGCTACAGAACTGCTCCAGGCAAGCAGCAAAATAGAACCCAGGTGTTTTAACTTTTTAAAATGCCTTTCTCTTACAGCGTTTTGTCTAAATAAAGCATTTTTGAGCTCACGGAGAATGCTCTGGAAATTTGCAGGCTTCTTTATCTGTTTAGAATGTTTTAAAGCAGATTATCAAGAGTATCCCCTTTAACCTTAGGAGTAAACATAACATCAGAGCATCTTTCTTATGGGTAAGCTGAGATGAAACAAATAAACAACTTGGAATTTTTCAAAAGTTATTTTAAGTAACCTTTTCTCCCCTGCTTTTTTTTTTGTTTGTTTTTACACTGTGCACAAGCCTGCCACTCGAGTACATTAGTGAGGACATGAAAAATGAGCAACCATTGTTCTGTGTGTATAAAACTAAAACAATAAGCTGAAGAGTTTATTTTTTTTGTGAACACTTTCAGTCTGGAGCAAAGAGGTCAAGTCTGACCTTCCAGAGTTGTTGTTGGTTCTTCTTTGTTGCTAATCTTTATGTAGTAAACAAGTATGAACTCTAGGCTATTTCAAAGTATTTTATCTGAATGAGTGTAAGTTGTGCTTGTCTTTTGGGACACAGGAGATGGAATTGAGAATTTTTGCAAGTTAATATTTAGCAAATGGCAAAGCCTGAACTTGGTTGACTCCATTGTAAAGATCTTTGTAACTTAAGTATGGGGGGGAAAATAAGATTTGGGTCTGCTGCAGGTTGGTTAGTTACCTGCCTGGAAAGGTCTGGTGTTCAAGTCATAGATAAGATCTCTGTTAGTGGGGTTTTGGAGCCCTTTGGAGCGTTGGTGGATACACGGGAAAGTGAAACCCAGACAACAACTCGTAAATAAGGGAGCATTCTTTGGGAAAGGGAAGTGAACTGTGAATTTGGGTTGTGCTGTGTGCTTGCTTCACTTCAGTATTTGAATGCTCAAGGCTGTTTGGGGGTTTTAACAAAACCTGGTGTGAAATAGTTAACACACAATTAACTAGTGCAGTCTATTTCTGTAACTATGCAATCCTTGATCTATTATAAAATAAATGCTTCATAAGCACTTTTAAATTTATTTCTGTGAGGCCCATTAAATGACACAATGTTTCTAGTTGGACTGTTGTGGATCCAAAAAAAGACCAACATTCCAAATCTCCTCATTTTTAAGCTGTGATTAGCTACCTTGGCCCTAATTTTCAGCCTGCAGTGCCATACAGTCAGATGTTCAGAATGGCTCCCCAGTGAGTTCAGATGAGTTGGAGCTCAGCATCCCTGCAAATTAGAAAATGAAATGTGGAATTATAATTCCAGTTTTCTCTCAAAATCAGAAGGTAGCGTTTATGCTGATGAGCAGGCTGGTTGTAATTATTTTCTCAGCATCACACATGAACTCTGGCCGTGGTTAAATCTTCCTGGTTGGCTTTTCACTGCCTTTGCTCCCAGGTTCCCCCTTTATTCTGTCTTTCTTGACTGTGTAGCTTGCAACATTTAAGGACTCCTGCAAACAAATGCAGTGAGAGGATCATTAGCTTGAGGTATCCTGAGAAATGGGTCGGGATAGGACAGACTTCTGAGAAATCCCATTCAAGGCAGATCTTTGAAACCTGCAGTCTTTGATCAGCAGAATGACAATCTGAGTCCTGTGGTGCCATCCCCAGAGTTTCTCCAGGGTTTAACAACTCTAATGGTGAAGGATATCTTCTTGCATGTTCCTATTGAACAAGTGGAGTTTCATTTTACAGTTCTGTAACATCAATTCCAGTTGTGATATTTTTTTATTTTTTTTTTGTCCTTCCAGCACTCATTTCACCTTGTCCAACATTTTGTTCTTGCATCCTCTTCATTTAAGGCAGGTTTGGTTCCTCTGCCCTCAGTCCAAGAGGGCATCTTTACCCTTCCAGATTAGTTCAGAGCTTCACTGCAAATGGGATGGCAGCTTTCTCTCTTTGACTTGCAGTTCAGCTGTCAGCCTGAAGAAGTCCATAGTTGTGATTGTCTGGGTAATCCTGTTTAGTTCCAGTCTGAGCACACTCAGTGTATAATGGAACTCACAGCTCGTGTGGCTGCTGGCCATGTGGAAACTGAAGTTCTGCTATCCCTTCTCCTCTGTTCCTTCTCTGCTTCCCCCAGGCCTGGAACCCACCTGATTTGTGGGGTAGCAGACAGCTCTTTGTAGGAGCTGTCCCCACATTTTACATCTTTGCCCAACCAGATTTTAGACCCTTTGGCCAAAGGTCTAAAATGTTCAAGAATATTTTGCCTCTGCCAGAAAGAGTCCATCTTTCTTAGCTTTGTGTTTCAAAGCAGTTTGGCAGAAGTTTTCCCGGAGATTGAAGCAAGTGAAATAATGATGTGTGAAAGTTTTCAGGTTGTGTTTGGGGATGTTCAGTGTCTCTGAAAATCTGAGGCAAACCCAGGGAGGCACAGTCAGCCTTAATAAGGCAGTGTCATGAGCCCCATCTGTCAGAAGAGCTAAGGACAGAGGCTGCTCTGCTTCTCTTTTTGAAATCTGGTGATGTGAATTTGGACTGCAGCTGTTTCTAAGAAACATCATCATTATCTGTATGGGATTTATTAAAACATGAGGTCTTCTGGCTTGTGGTCATGGAGTAAAAGGTTCCATCCTGTGTGCAGCCAGATCATGGTAGTGCTCTGATTTATATGGTCAGAAAGGAGCTAACCCAAAGTTTTTGCCCTTTTCACTGATGATCTTCACTGGTCAGTAGTAATGGAATGGAGGAGGCCCTTTTGGCTCCCTGGTGTTACACATGGTCTGAGGGACCCACTCCTGACATCAGACCTGGAAGCAGTCATGACCTGGCAGTCATTTCATATTGGATTTGTCCATTGATCCTCTGTGCTTGTGTTCTGCTGTCTCTGGCTGCTAAGGATCCCAAAGTTCCCTGTGGCACTTGCTGGGCATAAAGCTGAAACCTCTTTATTTCAGAGTATAAACCAAAGAATGTTGCTAATGCAGGATCTGAGGTTGGGCAGCCAATTAGGAGGCAATTTAATGGAGTAAGTATAGAACAGCCACATTACTCACTTGAGGCTGTGGAGTTGGAGGCAAGTAGAGAACTGGCCCCAAGTCAGCAAATGAAAAGGTGGAGGACTTTTAAAGGTGAAATTAAAAGCCTTTCAAGGAAACTATTCTGTTAAGCTGAGACTGGTGTGGTGCACAGCACACTGGGACTGCTAGCATGGGGTCACTCGTTGTTTGAAGGAATTTGCAGGAGCAGCCTCCTGCAAACCAATCCTCTGCTTGGCACGAGCACCCAGGGGTGGCATTTAAAAAGCCTGGTAACCCACAGGCATTTGCACCATTGCCTGGGACACTCTCCCTTTGTTGTTCCTCCACCCCTTCTGGTCACAGCTGATTTTTGCTGTGGCCATCTCCTCCTGTACCTTTTACATGTACTTGGAATTGCCCCAGGAATGCTGCCTGCTGCTCCAAGGGCTGCTTGATGTGTTGGTATCCAGAGGAATGGATGTAGGATATAGGCCACTCTCCTACTACACCTTTAAATGTGGTCATTTCCAAACCCTTCGGCTTTCTAGATGGACAACACATCTTTATTTCCTGTCTTAGTCTCACTTTTGGATCTGAGTGGGTTAGGGGAGATAGGGATGTCTGCCCCTGATTTGTTTGTCCTTGAGATTTTGTTTGTTATTTTAATTTTCCTCCTCCTCTGCTGTGCTCTGGCCATAACCCATTTGTTCAGAGTTGTGTGTGGTTGGTCAGTCTGTCCAGGAGAGTTATGAGGTCAGCTCTTAGGGTGAGGAAATTGAATTAATGGACTTGAGGATACTCCTAAATGACTGCAGGTGTGTAACATGGGTCATAAACCACAGTCATTCCCTTAATAGTACAATAATGTTTGTAAATAAATGCACCAGGCAATTGTTGGCTGAAGGAACTATCTCAGAGCCTTGAACTGCTGCTTTTCTTGAATGTGTATTGCAAAAAGGGGTTATTCAGGACTCTTTTGGATTGTTTCCTGCCTTGGCAGAGTAGTGTAAAAGCAGGAGACCTGTCCCAGGTGAGAGAGGAACTCTGCTTTACTCTGGAGTGCATGGAAGGACTGGCAGAGCTGACTCAAAAAGTTTATTCCTCTCCCTCCACACCCAGAGCTGAGTGTGGCATTTGATGTCAGGGGTTTACAAGGGTGATAATTGACTTGTAGAACATCGAAAGCATTATGCACATGGCTTTTATTGCTGCTGCTGCCTGCCTGGAAGAGTTCCTAAGGCACATGTTGCACAGATACATGTGCAGAGTTATTCTCAGAGCCCGTGACACTGTGGGGTTCTCATGTTCATCAGCATGGTTAATTGTGCTGTGGCTGATGTCAGAGTAGTAGAGTTAATTAAAAAAAAACCAAACCCAGACAACCAAACAAAAACCCCAACACAACCAAACTGCTTTCTGGAGCAGAGATTCCCACACTAAGACTCACCCTGTCACGATAAAGTTTCCTTCAGGACACCTGATAGACATTGAAGGTTCTTTTCCCTCATCCTCTGCTTTCTTGAGTCTGATTTTAGTCAACATTTTACAACCCACATCTACAAAAGGATTACTCTGGTAGCTGTGTGTCATCAAACACGCTTTGGTTTGAAGCAACTGATTTGAAATGATTAACCAGCAGAATTAGTTAATCCTAGACATAATTGCTTTGGGTCTGTTTCTCATCACTTCCTTCTCTTTCCCCCTGAAGTTGCGTGCATCTCAGCCGAAGGCAGAAGGACACTTTGTCTTTATCTTTGCTTGTTTTGTGTTTTCACACACAGGCTGCATATGACACAATGAAGTAAGCTAGAAAAGGAGAGTTATGTCTCCAGAACAGGGCTTTTTTTCTCTTTCAGAATGGTGGAGGTCTAAGAAGCCTTTTTTAGGTGCCTGTTGAGAGAGACAGATTTCTTCAGTGTCTGATCTATTTGAAAACCAGATGTGCATTTTGCTTCTAGCAGTGTCCAACTCTCAAGTGTCCAAGATGCTAAAAACTAGGAAGAAATGGGGGGGAAATAAGATTGTACAGCTTCTGCATGTGTGTTCTCTCTGGGAAGGGCAGTGTTGTAATGAAGGCTCAGTGGTGCTTTGTGACAGAGCTCTGGGCCCACCATGGACATTGCCAAGGCACTGGCACAGCCACACCTGTTCCAGCCTCTGAAAATTCCTGTGGCACCATTTCAGTGTCAGTGCACCTCTGGACAGATGCCAAGCCTGGATCCTGCAGTTGTGAAAAGGCCTTCGACACTCATTGAAGGGTTTGATCTTGTACTTGCTCTTAGTGTAGAACTTGCCCTTCAATTTGCCTTCTTCTTGTGCTGAGATTAAAAACGTGCTTGATGCCGTTTTATTCTTTCACCTTGTTGCCCTGTGGGCTCCTGGCTGGTTCTGGGCCTGTCACTGCTTTGGCTCAGTTTTTCTGGCTGGGGCCTGGGAATAATTCACCTTCCCTCTTTCAGGAATGCCCATTGCTGGGAGTTTAGTGCTGTGTCACCAAGGGTTGTACTGGTGGTGTGATATGGACAAGTGTTCTTGCATCTGAAATGACAACTACAGAAGTGAAGTTTTATTTATTTATAGTAGTGTCACTTCCATCAGCTTTCTTTGTACTTATACTCTGCACTTCAATACGTTTGATTGAAATTGGAGCCTGTTACAGCCCTTTTTTCCCCTCAAAGCAATATAGACTGACCTCACACATTACTGCTTTGGAAATAGGTGAAGGTTAAAGCTGTAAAATACCTGTAGCTCTTCAATAGAAATAGGAGTCTTTTCTGAGGAGGAATTGTGTGTTTAGCCTGGGTTTCTGGGGAGCTGAGGCTTTGGCAATTTTTCTGTAGCCTTGTCTTTTTCCCTTCTGTGCCCCTTCCATAACTTTTAAATTGAGTTTGAAAAATTGGTAGAGGTCTTGAGACAACAGTGTCTTTATGGCTGTCATGAAAAATAGAAGAGCAAGAGAGGAGAAATCCTATAAGGAGCAGGCTGCACTGATGCCAGTTGCTGTTAGGCACCAGGGATCCCTGATGTGAGAGATGGGATGAGCTCCCACCCGTGGGAGAGGCTCGGGTTAGAGCTTGTGTCTCCTGAGTCAGGTAGTGCTGGCAGGCAGGAGACAGGAATTTGTAGGTAACAAGGCTGCCTTGCTCAGTGTACTAAGAAATGGGCCTGCTTTTAAATGGCCTGAGCTGTGGATGTTACCAAACCAGCTGGAAAATGAGGTGCAATATAGATAGATTGCCATTACTGAAGTGTTCATGGTTTGGTTGAAAAAGGATACATTTTAATGGATACTGACATAAGTCTTAAGGTGTAAAGAATGCAGTTCCATGTTTCCTAGGCAAAATCAGCCTTTGTAAAAGTAAATTTTGTAGCTATTTAGTGTTGGTATGTGAAGGTGAAGTCAGATCAAGGTGGGCAGTGGACACTATAACCCCTTACTGTGTGGGCTCTAGTCTGATATTCAGGGTGTGATCCCTGTTTCACTTCATCTACTTGCAGCTTTTCTGGGTTAACTCCACATGTTGACAAGTTTGGAGTATTTCCTCCACAGTCATGGAAATACCTTATGTCAGAAAAATGGAGATGAGGCAGGTGATCCTAAATTCTTTCAGTGACATCTTGGTAGTGATACCTTCAGGGTAATTTCTACATGTTGCAATTCATTAACACGGATGGCAAAGCAGCTTGTGCATAATTATGTGTTCTGTGCGCTGACGTGGAGTTTTTGTTTGTTCTTTCTCTGCCAGGACTCCACTGTTGTGACTCCAATTATCCTCAGAACAGACCCACAGGGATTTTTCTTCTACTGGACAGATCAAAATAAGGTAAGAGAAAAGCTTCCAGCTCCAGAATGGTTCTGCCTTTCCTCTGTGGTGTGATGTGGGGTCCTGACACAGCAGACAAGCATTTTAGCAGCATATCTTCCTCTGCTCTTCTGGAGAGCCAGGACAACAGGCCTGAGGCTGATCCCTGCTGAACAAATCTTGGAGGGATGGATGGAAGATTTGGTGAATTCCTGCCATGTTAAAGCTGGGGTGCCCAGTGAGGTGTACAATTGTCCTGGCAAGGACAGGAAGGATCCATTTGGGATGCTGTCATGGTTTGTAGTTGGTTTGTGGTTTCTCTTGCCTTCTGCACACGGAGGATTTTGTCTGTGGTGCATGGCATGCCCAGAATTCCCAGAGGCCATAGCTCCCTTTGAATTCCTCCTCCTTAGGAGCCACGTGCTCCCTGGCCATGCCTGGTGGGCCACGTCACCAAGTTCTTCCTAATCCTCGCTGGACACTTTCAAAAACATTCCGGTGTGCTGAGCTCACTCCCGTGGCTGGGGAGCAGTTGGGAAAGCTCAGGGCCTGATTCATCCCTGCTCCAGTTTCACATCCATGTCACCCCTCAGAGCCACCACTGTGGTGTTCCCAGCTGTTGGAGGCTGGAAACTCAGGGAAACACGGGGGAAGAGGTCAGCACCCTGAGCACTGGGGTGCAGTTTGTTTCTTACACAGGTTTATAATGGAAAATGAGTGTTGCAGTTGTTATTGTACAACTCTGTCTCCAAAATGGGAATTGAATGAGTTTCTCCTCATTATACAGCTGAATTTTCAAGTACTTATGGAGTCAGTGCTTGTACTGGCTCCCTGTTGGAAATGATGTTGAACTTGGTAGTGCTTGAGCTTTGGCCCTGTTTGAGTATCTGCCAAAAAACCTGGATGTGTGCTCGTAGCATTCTGGCTGCAGAAACCTGGTTTACCAGTTGTTTGGCTGTTTTTCAGGAGCTCTTGTTGATTTTGTTTAGACACCAGGTCAAAAATAGCTTGAGGAGATAGCAGCCATGAAATGTGCAGGCACATTGGAGAGGCAACTTGCAATTACATGGGGTTGTGTTTATCTTCCTGTGTTTGCTTTTGAGAGGAGATGGAGCTCGGTTTGGAGCGAGTGTGTTTGGAAATCACATCGTGGAGTTTATAATGAAAACCCTGTCTGTGCCTGTGCCTGTGCAAGGTTGTGGTGGGTAATAGTGAGTTCATGTGTTGACGGAGCAGAGTTGTTTGGAATCACTGCCCAGAGCAGCCCAGTGAGTGCCCTCAGCAGCTGAAGGCTGTGACTGATTTGCACTGACCCAGTGGCTGTGCCAGGGTGCAGTGCAGCCTTTGGGCTTGTTCCTTCCCTTGCATAAACTAATTGTATCAGCTAAAAAATAACGATGAACTTTGTAAGAGTAGGTGGAAACCCAGAGTTGATTGGAGAGGTAATTTCACTTTTAATATGTTTGGCACTAAGACCTCCTTGAGTTTCCTACTGTTGTCTGTAAAAACAATGTCTTGAAGCAATTCTGTGAAGAATAGCTATTTATAGAATTGTTGTTCTCATATTCATGAAAAAATGTATTTATAATGCTCAGAGCATTTTTTTAAAGGTTGGGTGTTTATACAAGAGGTTTAAGTGTCAGTTTGATTTTTAAACTTGCAAATCAAGGCTCTGTAAAGAACAAGAGGGATTTTTGCTGGTTAATAATTCATGGCAACTAGGTGAGGCTTGTTTCTAAACACCATCCTAGCAGTGCCTATTTAAAGAAAGTAAATTTCTATCTACTGGGCTGCTGATAGTGCAAGGACTGCAAAGGAAATGCTGTGTTCTGCTTTTACGGGTTGGTGTTGATTGAGAAATTGCAAATAGATGAAAAAAGGAGGTTATTCAGGAGATTCTCTTTAATTTCCTTCTCTTTGTGTGAAGTGATCCTGCGATGATAGTGGGACAAGGTAAGAAATATGAGGACAATACAACCTCTGTGTGATCACTTTCTCTTCTTTGCCCATGTTATTTTTTTGAAGCAATTGTGTTTGTCACGAGCAAGGCCTGCTGTTTTCTGTGTGTGGAAAGATAAGCCTTGCTGAATGAAGTGATGAAGTGGGAGAAGCCTGCTGCCAGCTTCCTTGATCAGGCACGTTTTTCTGGGAGCTGACTGCCAAAGGTGTGGAGGTGAGGCCTGAGCAGTAGCCATCCCTCAAGCTGTTTGTGTCCCCTGTTTGCCAGACACTGTGAAACAGTAAATCACTGCCTGGATAATGGTGTGCTACTTAAAACAGGAATCTGCCTCCTGTGCTTGCTGTTGCCTTATCAGTAAAGTTACTCAAAAATCACATGAATCACTGGCAGAGAAAAACAAAACAACCAGAAAACCACTCCCCTGTGCTGTATTTTTATTTATTTAGCTTAGAGAGCTGGTGGTTGTAGCCCTGCAGCTTTCCCTAATTCCTTGGCTGGTTGAGCTGCTTCTGCTGTTGTTTTCTTGTTCCCTTCCTTTTCTGTTTCCTCTCTGTTGCAGGGAAAGGCAACTAATGTGTAGTGTCTGCTGTCTAGCAGTGGCTCTGGAGAGTCTTTGAGGTTGCTCTTGGTGCAGTCAGAGCCCAAAGTTGTGCTGAAGGTGCCTGTGGAGAGCAGCCCTCCCTCGGTGCCACCGACCCCATCTCGTAGCTCTCCACTGACACTCTCAGGGTTTGCAGCCTGGTCAGTGAGCCTGGGTAATGCTGCAGTCCAGCTGCTGGGGGTCCAAAAGGCTGCTGGGGTCCAGTTTTAGATCCAGGAGCAGCACACCCTGCTCCCTTGCTTTCCCTTGTAGCTTGCTGATGAAGAAGTGAGTACCAGTTGCCAGCTGAGTCTCAGGAGCTGTGCATTCCTCATAAACAATCCAAGCTCTGTAGTTTCAGCCCCATGGAGACCCTTTCCACTTGGGCTGTGCCACATGTGAAAGACAATTTCAGCTGGGGGCAGTTTTTATGGTGTGAAGGTCTGTGAAATAATTTCATTTAAGCTCCAATCTTGCAGTTGGGTAAGACCTGCGTGGTATCCTGTGTTTTGACACACGCTCCCTGTGCAGTTGCATAGTTCAGCTTACACTGCTGGCATTGGTAAGGATAATCCTCCAAAATCAAGGCATCCATAGCATTTCCCTGTGTTCTGATAACAGCAGGAACATTTGATACCTTTTGTTTGGAACAGATGGCAGGACAGCTTTCTGATGTTAATTGTATTTTTCACTATGAAATTCCTTTGTTGCTGAAGATGCTGGAATATTTTCTTCTTGATCTGTATGCAGGCTGCTGGCTGATTCCATATTAGTACTTGAATGATTCTCAACATGGGCTTTAAAAGAAAAATTAATTAATGTGACAAGCTTATGTCTGTTATCTTATTGTTTAGGTAGTATTTCTTAACTACAGCGAATCCAGACAATATTCATTGTGGTGTTGTATTTTTATGACCTGACTAAAACATAACTCAATTTGTTCATTTTATTTTTTTAACACGGGATGCCGTTTCTTCCATTTGTTCTTATTCTGGTCATGAGCATGAAGAAAGATAAATCAAAATTTACCAGGTGAAGAGAGTCTGCTAGAGTGAAAAGGAGTGATAATCAAAAGCATTTTTCAGGAGATAAGCAGAGGCTGAAAGCATTGGATGTGTTTAGCCCAGCTAGCAAAGCAAGGCTAGACAAAGACTGATTTCTGCCTATGGGTAAATATATTAATGGATGCCTTGGCAGACTAGGAGAAGAAAAAGGTATTGTCAGGCAGTTTGAGCGTTATTACTCCTGCATCCTTTGTCTGGAAGTTGTTATGCAATCAAAAGGATGTTGGGAGAAGGCACTTAGCCATTGACTCAGAGCAATTCTAACACTGTGCAAGGAAAGGAGGAAAGCAGCTAATAGCTTTTGTGGTGGGTCCATTTAGGGGTTTAAAAGTCTGAGGATGGTTGATATGCTGTCCTCTCTGTCACTTGCACATACTGATTTATTCCCCTTCATTTTAAAAGCTGGGCAACAGCCTGGCAGCAGGCTGAAAACACAGAGGGTGCAGACCAGGCTCATCCACTGCACCACCAAAGGAGACCCAAGACAGTCAGTCTTGGGAAACTCAACACAAGTGCCCAGTTCCTGGGAGTCAGCAGCAATTTCTAAGGCCTCTTGTAAACAGATGAGGATCTTGTTTGTCCAAAGGAAGTGTTTGTTGGGAAGCTGCTGCCAGTGCTGATGTGCTGTGGGGAGGGGATGTGAGGCCTGAGCTTCCCTGCTCAGCCCTTTGCAATGTGAGGGGCTTTAGCTACAGGGAGAACCAGCTTTGGGGTGCTCCATTCCTACCTCAGGAGCTGAAGTGTATTTGAGGGAAAATTGGGTGCTGAAGGCACAGAAATCCTCACAGGCAGCCATTCCTGCCAGACTGACAGGCTGAGGCTGTCTCGAGGCAGAGAGACTCCATTGTAGAGATTTTAATGATAGTTTGGTAGTTTTTGAGGGGAAAAGCGGGGTAGTTTCTGCTCTAACAGGAACAGGCCTGTTTTCATGTGTGAACATCCCTGGCAGAACTGGTGCCAGCTTGCAGCTCAGCCACAGGGCACAAGTTTGACACAAGAGCCTGGAGTGGTAACCCCGTGCCTCGAGCTGGAGCTCTGTTGTGCCCTGAGAGTGCATGAAGTGGTTCCTTAGGATCAAAGAGCAGAGGGTTTTTCTCCCCTGGAAGGTGCTCTCCCTCCTTGTGTCCTGATGTGATCCTGACTTCCTTTGGGCCTGAAAACCCAGCACGGGTGGTATGTGGGAAGTGGAGCCCAGGGGCTGTAGGGAGGATTAAGTTTGTGAATTCTGTGGCAATCCCTTTGCCCTCATCCAAACGGAAGATGTGGCATTTTTCCTGCTGCTGGGGTTTTTGCCTGTCATGTAGGAGAGTTCTTTGGGGTCTCTTTTGAAGGGGAGCTTTAAAACAATTGGGTCAGTATTTGCATTGCCCTATGGGTCAAAAGTATTTACATTACATCTATATGTGCTTTACAGCACATTTGACAAGCTTACAATAAAGAGTGAAGTTAATACATCAATATTTAAAATACACCTAGTAATTTAATGAGGATGGAATATTCACTAGTACCAGGTTTAAAAATACCTGCTCCAAATCCCAACTGTTTGGCTTAATTTATTCAAGAGCCAGGTTACTCAGTGGTGCATCTCAGCACTGAAAACATCCAAGAAGTGCATCATTAAACATGTATTCACACTTCTCTCCCTGGCATGAAAACAGAAAAAAGGCTAAATAGCTTAAACCCTTCAACTTGAGACTGTAAATGCTATTAATTGAATGAGAAAAAATATATATAATGCATATGTGTCCTTATAAAGGAGTATTTTAATGTGTGCAGTGAAAATCTCACTCTTCTTGCTCGTTCTTGTAGCATCCTTAGCATTCCAGCAATCATCATCCCTTTCTGTTAATTCTGTTTCATGATGAGTATTGGATACATGGGCCTCTCTCATGTTTTGCCATATGAGCAGATCTGCTTTTGCTTCAGCTGTACGACCCAGGAGTTGGAATTGCTTGGGTCCATGTCCTGGCATTCTACCAGGCATGAACAAAACTTGGGGAGGGTTTTGTTGGTGTTGCCTTTTTTTATTTTTTAAATTCTGTGCTCTACTACTTCTGAGGCTTCTGTAAAAACAAAAACCAAACTCTTAATTTGCATCTGCGCATTCTCCAGTGTCAGATGGGCACAAGGGGAAATAATACCAAAACTGAGCAAGTTTTTTATCCATAGGACACTTCTGATGTCAGACCATAATCCTCCTGTACTGAAGGGAAAGTAAAATTGGTTAATGAATGGTGTTGCTCTAAAGTTGCTCCATTTTTACATGTGTGAACTGAGTGAAGAGCTGGAAGTGGATTGTCCCTAATTTTTGAGAGCAGGGGTTGCTCGTTGTGTTTCAGTTGGAATTTTAAGGATAAGGGGTTTCAGGCACTGGAAGGTGGAGGTGGTTCTGTGCAGGTCCTGCTAATCTTTTCACTGGAAATCTGGATGAGGACTTCCCTGGGGCACAGAGTTGTGGTGATGTGAGGTTTTGCTTTTTAATGACACTGGAAATGGGGAGTGAACCTGAAGCATACAGTGAAATACTAGTGGTGGCACAGCAAATAATGTGGGTTTGGCAGTCTTTGTGATTTGTGAATTTGAGGTGTGACATCAGGAGGCACCCTGGTGGCATTAGGAACTTGAGAACAGCTCATGATTTCTTCCCAACAACTTCAAAATCAGCACATGAGCGGCATAAAAGAAGACCAGGAACGTGGCAGGGAATTGCCCCAGACAGTCAAAATGGGAGGAAATGTTTGATGGAGGTCAGCTTCCCATCAGGCTGCCGATGTAAAGGAAATCTCTCTGCTTTCAAAGCATGGCAATTGTTCAAGGCCCATTAGGGAAATGATAGTACATCAAACACAGGTCTCTAGTAAGCATTGCCCACTGCTGAATATCTCCCTTCTTGTGAGGGAGGCAGCAATGGAAAAGGAGGTGTTGGGTTTAATCCTCAACACAAGTCCAGTGCTGAAGTGAGGGAGCCAAAGAACCTCAGGAAGTGAGGAGAGGGGCTCTGGAGTCAGCCAAATTCATGCACTGCTGAGTTCCTGGGCACTGAGAACAACCCTAACATCTGAGTTGATGTGAGAGTATTATCCTTGCTGTCTGTTGGACATGGGCTGTGACTTCCCTAGAAAGATGAGATTGTAGGTTGTCTTTTGTTTAAAAGGACTGAAATTTTGGGATATAAATGTTACAAAAAATTGGAAACTGGCATTTTTATGCAAGAGATTTTTATGATCTGTCTGCTGGAGATGGTTTTGCTGCTACATTTCTCAATTTAAATAGCTCAGTAAAGAAAGCTTGTGTCCAAGTTGACCCAACATTGCCACAAGTGCCTTCCTGGGCTGGTGTCTGTTTTCTAGCTGAGCAGGGCTTGCAGTGAACAGAGCCACTGGTGTGTCATAAACCAGCCTGCAGCCTCTTTTTTCCCTCCTCAATTAAAAAAAGTCTCTTGTGTTCATGCCTGCAGCTTGTGCATCGATTTGGTTGAATGTGCAGCATCAGCTTTGCTGACTGACCTATTATTAGCATAGTTCACAAATTGGCTCCTAGCACATCAGCTTTGCTGATCTTTGGAGGGATAGCTGATCTCCCAGCGTGCCTGTTGGATTGACTTCTCTCTAATGCTTCACATCCTGGCTGTTTCCTCTCCCTATTATGCTTTCAGGGTTTTTTTTTTTAGTGTGTTTTTTTTTTTTTCAGCTGTGTGAGAGATAGTGCTCCAGAAAGAACTCTGATAAATTCTGTCTCCATGCATGCCATCTTCCTGTGTGAACATGTGCTCCACTAGCAATCAGTGCAATGGGATAAATTGTGTTATTTGAGGAGAGGGAAAGATGCCCTTGAAGTACAAGTCAATTGTAATAAATCTCAGTTTTGCTCTGATTCTTGCCTTATTTACCTTAAGGCTTTTTACCACTAAAAGCGTGGACTTGGCCCTGCTTCCCTCTCCTGCCTGCTCCTACAATTCTGGTGTTTTACACACCCTGCACGCTTGCAGCTGGCATCACACAGGGCAGAGATGCCCCTGGCCTGGCTGTTCAGTGGTGGCACTGTGCTCCATTGTACCAGACTGCCTGCCTTTTGGGTTTGGGGTTAGTGTAAGGACAGAAGGCACTCTGTGGCTTCCTTTCCTAGACAATCATCTCAGTCCTTCTGGTTTTTTGACAGACAACTTGTATTAACCCAGCATTAGGAAAACACAATAACAGCTTTGAATGTTACAGATTTATATGGGTTTTAGGTTCTCTGTGTGTGTTATTTTTTAGTAATTCTAACTGTACAGATGCTTTTGGCAATGCCACTGTCCTGCAAATATTCAGCTGGATTAAAAGGTATGTGCAATCCAGGGGCAGACTCCTGGGCTTCTGTGCTGCTCTATCTCCTGGCCAGGCATCAGTTGTGCTACTGAATCTCTGAGCAAGCTGTGGATGGTGTCAAACCCCCAAAGAGGGGAGACTGTGCCTTGCCCTGGCTGTGGTTTGTGTAGGTGTGCTGTGTGTGCTGCCAGCAGCAAACCTCCTGCCTTGCCTTCACACAGTTCGGGCTCTGCACCAGGCAGAGTGAGAATTCCTCTTCATTGCTGCCTCCAGGGAATCCTTCCACATGGGCACGTTTAGCAGTGTAACTTCCTGGTGTCCCCCTTGACTTGTGAACAGAAAACTCAATCATGCTCTCATGTTCTGATCTCTGAGACTCAGTTGGGGATGTCGTAGCTCTCTGGTGCTGTTCCTCATACACTCAGTGTGGGGAAGGAGCAGGAGCTGCAGATTCATCTTCATTCATATCCCAGGAAAGTCTCCAGTGTCTGGATTTTTATTGTGGGGGCTGGCCCATGTCTTTATCCAAGGTGTGCTCTGCATCCTGGGAGAGGAGCAGGGTGTTGTGTTGTCCCAGAGAACTGCTGGTGGCTGGAACATGTCTGTAAATCCTGACTCTGGGGCATGTCACACACTCAGCTGCCCCATTATCCCAATGCATTTGAGGGTATTTATAGCACTGCTATTTCAAGGCTGCACTCACACATCAAAAGTGAAATTCTACCCCAGTGCCACATCGCAAAGAGCTCTTGTGCTGGCTGAGGCTGGGGATTACCTGAACCTTGCCCTGATCCCAAGGTCGGTCCCGGTGTGCCTGCAGAGCTTTACTGAGCCTTTTGCTTTTGCCTGTGCACTCACCATTGGGCTGGGCCATCCGTGGGCCGGGCCGGGCTCTCCCTGGCTGTCCCTGGGCCGGGCTGGGCCTTCCTGGGCTGTCCCTGGGCCGGGCTCTCCTTGGCCGTCCCTGGGCCGGGCCGGGCTCTCCCGGGCTGTCCCTGGGCCCTCCCGGGCTGTCCCTGGGCTCTCCCTGGCCNCCCTGGCTGTCCCCGAGCCGGGCTGGGCCCTCCCTGGCTGCTGCAGGTGACAGAGCCTTCCCCAAAGCTGGAGAGCTCCGTGGGCCGGGAGCTGTTTCAGGTTCTGTTCATTGACAACTGGCTCGCTGCTGGCTGAGGTGAGCAGACTATGGGAGTTTGAATGTGGTTCTTGCACAATATTTCTCACTTGAGGGGCCTGTGCATCACTTGGACAGGTGCTTCACTACCCAGGGAGCTGGGTTATCTCTGACTGATAAACAGCAGAAAGTGCTGTAATGAGAATCATAATGAAAATATTGATTAGCAGGATGGAATTACTTGGTACTGAGTGGTGCTTGCTGAAGCCTTGTTAAAAACAATAATGGAATTCTAAAGGAAGCTCTTTTCTTTCATTTGAGCTGCCCTGTGTTTACCCAGGACATTTAGATACTGGGCTTTATTTAATAAAACGTTTTATGAAGTGGAACACAAATGCTTGGAAGTTAGGAGTACAGCCCAAAGTTTAGGTAGGTTATCTTGGCACTTCAACTTGGAGACTGGGACACTTAAAAAACACTCTGTGTTTAAGGCAGCTTTTAGAACAATGGAGTGATGGGTTTTATCTTTCATTTCCCTAAAAATAGAGTAAAGTAAATAAGTAAAATAAAGGTGGGTTTTTCTGCTTTGAATCCAGGTTTGCTTGCTAACTAAAAAAATAAGCATAGAGATGTGTTGTTCATGTAGAAACTCTTTGTAAATTGGCTAACATACCATAATAAAGGACCAGGCTGGATCATTAAATATCGTAAATGCTTTCTCTGACACAGGAAAATACCTGGTTATGATGACTGTGGAATTTGAAGATAGGGAGACTTGGCCTTTCAGGGCTTTCCCACAGAAGCAGAGTTTTTTTAGGTGCAGATCCTCACTTAAAAACCAGCATTTCCTTAAAAGCAATGTGATTTGTCATGATGCTCCAATGGTCCATAATTCACTGAGGTGTTTGCTGAATAACTGGTGCTTGGCAGCCAAGGAGAAGGCTTTAGCAGCTGTTTCAAGTGCTGTGTGTCTGTCAGTGCCCTGTGACAAGGGTGTTCAGAGGAGCTCAGCAGGCAGTGCCCTTTCTGTGGGGGCACAGTCCATCACCCCACTGCAGTGCTTTGGGTTGGCTGGGAAATACTTGTTGCAGAGCAGGCTGGATTATTGACATGAGAAGCTCTCAGGAAGTGTCAGAGTTGGAAATGATCTCAGCTGAATCCTTGGCTGTGCACTTTCCCTGCTGCAGGCACCTGAAGACACAAACCTGCAGCCATTTTTGCCAGTGGAAGTTGCTGGGAAGAGCCTGTCAGAGGTGCTGCAGTTGGGCTCTGGGACCATAATGATGCCATACATGCTGATGGATGAGGTGCAAAGCTCCTCTCCTTAGACCTGCATGCAGGATATTCTAAAATAGGGAAAACCAGTTGGAAGAGTGGCACTGTTTTCTCCTGCCAGAAGGAGATTTTTTCGGTGTACTGACTGCGAATTTGTCTTGTCACTGACAGCTCATACCAGCAGCTTTTGCATAGCTGTGTGTGCATCCCCAGATTTAGATCCCTCTTTGACTTACATTGGACTTGGATTCCATGTTTCTGCTGAAATGAAGGAGCTAGGAGGGGCGTGGAGGGAGGGTAAAGAAAGCTGGAGGTCACCCACCCCAGCTGTTCTGACTGGCTGACTGAAATGTTTGTGCTTTCCTCCATAGTGTGCCTGCATTTCACCAAAGACTTTGCAGCCTTGGTGTAAGAAGGCTTTGGGAAAATTATCTGCCCCTTTGTAGTCACAGCGTGTGTGTGCAAGTATCTCAAGCCTTATCTTAGTCCTGTTGCAAGGCTGACTGTTGAAATAAGATCTCTTAATTCTTAAAAAAATATTTTTTTTTCTCTTGGCTGAGAACTGACATAAGATATTTCATAATGCTCAGTGAAGCTTTTTTTTTTCCCTGCTTCTACTTTTCCCTGGAATTTCGTTCAATATTTGCATGGAAGTCCTTCCTCTCTTTGCTCTTCCTGCCTCCAATACTGCTTCACAGCTTTGTCTGGAGTGATAGCTGAGTTTCCTGAGCATGTTCTGTGTCCTCGTGCAGGAATTTTGCTGGTGCCCAAGGATGGCTTTTGGCTTTTCTTTCATTTCTGGAGTTGCTGTACAGTGCACAGGGACTGTGCCACTCTGATCCATTCGTGTGATGTTAAGACAGCTCCTCACAAATTGCTTTCAGAGCAGGTTTAAAATGTGACAGAGACTTGGGCATGCTTGGACTGGCAATTACAGCTGTAACTGTATGTGGCATGTCACTTTGTGTCACCTTCTCTGGAGTGCTCAGACACATGGATAACATTGTAGCTAAAAATGTGGGCCTGAAAATAACAACGTAAGGCTCCTACCAGTGAAGGATGGAGGAATTCAGCTCCAGCCATCACTCCAGATCCTTTGGATTTATGCTGGTACTTGCTCATGGCCACTCAGCAACTTGCCTGGATTTCTGCCAGGAAGATGGCTAATGGAACAATCTTTTTATGATCTGTTTAGCTAAATGGCTGTAATCATGTGGGATATTAGAGTAACAGATGCTGTTGACCATCCTGCAGTAGATCAAAGTTTGCATATACAGGAACTCGGCACTTCCTCTCAGAGTCATGCATTTCATTTGGAGCTTCTCATTTGTTGCCATGGTATTGCATTATCGGAGCAGCGCGAGACAGAAGTGCTGGTTTTAATGAGCCAAGTCAGAAGTGCCAGTGTGCAGCAGTCAGAGCCTAAGGAATGGCTCTTGGGTGCCACTAGTGACACAAAAGGGTGCTCTGACACTGGTGGCATCTGAGGATTTCCAAGGCTTGAAGTAGGAATCCAAACGTGCTAAAGCTGTCCTGTGTCATGGGCTGGAGACACGCGTGGCTCACGTGGCTGTCGTGGCTGGATGTGACCTCAGCTTGTGGCCCCTGCAGGACAGATGGCCCCTGCCTGGAGCTGCCATGTGCACCCCAGGGCTTGGCTCATTCAGCTGTACCTGGCCTGTGCACAGCGGGGTGGGGTCAGGCAGGTCACTCACCTCCTGATGGCTCAGTGGCCTTGGAGGTGGAGGGAAAAGGGAGAGGTGAACTGAAGCATCCAGCTGGTGGCACTGACTGGACTTGCTCCTGGCAACCTCAGAACAAAGCACCTGAGTTTGCTGTTGTATAATTGTGATTGAGCAGCGAGAGATCCCTCAGGGTCTGGACAGACTGAAGCCCTCATCTCCCTCTGTCTGAATCAGAAGAGGGATTTGAAGCACATCCAGATCTGAGATTAGTGAAACAGAGCTGTTTCAGCCACATGTTAATTTTGTACGTTTGAATTTAATCTGCATGATGATGACACCAGCATGAGGATAATCTCTGATTCATGAGGGCATTATAAGGTAGGAGTAAATGCCCTAGAGACTGAAAAATGCCAATTAGATGGGCATGACTCGAAGAGTAAGATCCATGGGAATAAATCATGCATAATCTTGATGGACTGTTTCAGAAATGGTAAAATCTACTCCATTAGTGTAATATCCTAGTGGCATTAGCTAAGTTGTGTAAGTGGCTTGGCTTTATGTTGAGAGCATAGACTATTGAGTGGTCAGAATGTTCATATGTGGATGTGATTAATTTTGGTACGAATGATTTACAGAATTAGCTTGAGAACGTGGAACAAGCTGTTACAACCTAATAAAATTATATGCCAAAAAAAAAGAGAAGAGAAAATAGCCATGTTTCAAGTCAAAGACTCAAACTGAAAAGGCAGCTTTTGTCCACCGTTGACGGTCTAGTGGATGTAGGACACAAAGTTTGTATCATTGGGGTGAGGAATTGCTGAGTGAAAGCCCCCCTGGCTTTCATCTGTGTTTGTTACCTGCAGGGGTGGAGAGCTCTCCTTTGGCTGGCAGGGCAGTGGATGAGCTGTTCATCACCACCCTGCTCATGTGTGGCTGTGTGAGCAGCAAGGACAAGGGGCCAGGCTTTTGTAGCTCTGGAACCTCTGGGAAATGTCAAAACCCAGATCTACTCCTTTGATTTCACAGCTGGGTTTTGAAAGTATTTTCTTGCTACTTGATTCCGTAGGTGTGTATAGAATGAAATAGGCTGACTTGTGGGATCAGACTGGTTACTCTGAGCTAAGGAAGCTGCCTCGCACCAATGGAATGCTTTTGGAAATCCTGAATGTCATCTTTGACTTTGGTTGTAGTCATGGGGGGAGTGGGAATAGACACCAGTATCTGCTTACTGTCATGTAAGGAGAATGAACAGTGCTGGTTTAAATCCAACCGGACTTGGATTTAGGTGAAGACAAATATGATGTTGTTATTTTTGTCTACGTCTCTACCCTGCAGTGATTAGTCGAGGTGACAGTGCAGTACTCCAACCTGAATTTGCCTGAAGATCTAAGCCATACTCTGATGTGCAATAATAAACTTAGGTTCTGTTGACTTTAGGGATCAGTTGTATCTCTCGTGTATAAATGTGCCTGATTTTTTGGGTTTTTTCCCAAGAGGTTGTCTGAAAGGAGATTCTGGAGTTTTAAATGTGCCACAAACAGAGCTCTCTGTATGTGCCTCATGTTTTTGTTTTTCTTTTCCCCCCCCCTCCTCAACTCCCAAGAAGTTAATGTACTTTGAAACGTGTCACCTGCCAGGAGTGGCCCGAGAATGTCTTTGACTGATGTTATGGTGGGACTGGCAGTGTTTGCTCCAGAGACTCCATTCCTGTCAGACAGCTGCTGATGAACAAACCACAGATCAACAGCACGAGAAAAACCCCAGTGTATTGCAAGATCCTGCGGCTGTGTGACCTGGAAATCTTTGTGAACTATGTGTTCTGTCAAACTGCATCCTCTAGGTCTGTCTGCATCCTCCTTACAGAGCACATGGCTTAGTAATGGTGCATCAGAGATGCTTGAGCAACTCAGAAATGTGCTGGAGCTGTGGAGTGGCTGCAGTGTTGCACTGCTGGTCTCACAGTGCTGGTGTGCAATGGGGGATGGAGGAGCTGTGCTGCTCACCTGGCAGCCTCACAGCTGTGAGCACACTCTGCTTTCCAAATGTTACACGGATGATCAACAGCTTTGGAAATGGAAACCTTAGATCAGGAGGCAAATAACTAATGAATATTGCATTAAAGTGCAAAAAGTCCTCCCTTTGTAAACCGTGGGGAGATAGCTCAGAGCATTCTGTTTGAACTCCAGAATCTTTTTCACTTAGGCCATTTTCTAAGCAGGCGAGCTAAACCGTGTGGGTTTTAAACTTCAGAGGAAGATGAAGATGTATGGGTGTACAGTGACACAGCTGGGCTTTGGGAAGGTCCTTCACTGAAGGAGGAAAACCTGTTTGTTCTTCTTTAGTTTCATTATTTAATTTTAGCAAGAAGCATAAATTTGTGTCTGAGAACAGAAAACCGTGCAGTATTTAAGTGAGTTCATGTTGTGCATGCTGTCAAGATAGGAAGTAAGCCAGGCAAAAAGCTTGGTCTTTGAAGCTAAATCAGTTTTGAGAGATGAGCTTTTACGTTTTGTCATAGTTTTGTGCTCAGGGATTTTTTTTCTAGCAAGATACCCTTTGAAGAGAAGATAATATAAGTGATAATTCCTGAGTATCCACATCACCAGCACACCCTGGGGTAGACATTTGTGTCCTCGGGTCTTTAAACCCTGTCCAGCCTTTTGTGGGAGTGAGAAGAGTCACATTTGGGAGCTTCTGGCTAGTGCTGAATTTGGGATGCCAGTTTGGTGTCCTGGCGTGGTCGGAGTGTTCCTGTTTCATGGTGGTTGTTTGATTTTTATGGGATTTCCATGGGCTGTCCCCCCTCTCAGCCCTTGCTGGTGTCTTGCCTTCTGTGAGGTGCTGCTGGTGAGCTGCTGACCCTTCAGCTCATCCACGTGAGTTCATTCCTGGGGCTTGGGGGACACCCAGCTACTCATAAACTTCAGGATTTGCTTGAGGGTGACCCTGAGGCTCAAACAGCTCCCTACAAACTCCCCTGGGGCATGGGAGCTGGCAGAGGGAGAACAGCCTTGGGTGATGCTGGCTCCAGAGGAGGTGACACGAGGGAGACTGTGTTGGTTGTGCTGCTGTCCCAGCCACAAAGGGTGTCTGAGGGCTGTGACACTCTGAAATGCTCTGATTTTCACAGGATCACACAAAGTAGAGGGTTGGGGGGATTTTGTCATTGATGAAGTTGCAGGTGAGTTGTGAAGGATTTCCATACACCAGGCAGGTGGTGAATTCTGTCAAGCACTGTGGCTGTGCCGTGCCCCACAGAGCCAGCCTGATCCAACACACAGCTGAGCTGCTATAAGCAAGCTCTCCTGAGCACCCTATTCCTGGTGGTAAGAACAAGTCAATCCTTTAGTGTGCAGCTGTGTTAAAGCAGAATTCACTGCACTTCATTGTTGGAGGAGAGAAGAAACACTTGGGGTGTTTTTCCCATTTTTAAGTCCCACATGTCCAGGCATTCTCTGCAGTGTGCTTACCCTGTGTGTGAGCAAGGCTGCTTCTTGCTGACTGATGCTGTAGCTGTTGCTTAACTGCTGCCTGTGTCATGGGACAGGTTCTTCTCAGGGATCTGGCATTTGGCAGCAGTGTTTGATTCCTGGACAGTTCAGAAGTCAATTAAAATGATGGAGGTAGCAATGTGCCTTTCCTCATCGCCTGCAGCTGCCTAATCCTGCAGTGACAGGTATGTGGTGGCCCAAGTGATCTGAAGCTTCCTTGAAGGCTCTCAAAGCATTGATCAGGATATTGGATGCTAAGAAAACCAGACTTCTTTCCTTCCTTGTCATCCTACAGCAGATGTAGGAAAGGGAAAGTCTGGTAAGGTAATATGGAATATACTTAAATACTGGGAGACTACTCAACCCTGACTATGATTTTCCTAGGCTTTTTTGAGTTTTCTGAAGTTAACTTAATTTGTCATTTGGGAGAAAAGGAAGATGGGCCACCAGGCAGCCTCAAACAGAATCCCCAGTTTTAACAGAATTCTCAGCCAGAAGCTAAATGTAGTTGCTCGCTGGTGGCATCTTCTGGAAGACAGTGCTTGTCCTCCTACCAAAGAATTTCTGCAGAGTGGGGCCTTGTCCTTCCATCCTCTGTCTGTGTAGAGCATTGCTGGCTCCTGGGACTGGGAGATGAGTTTCTCCTGAGCTCTCAGCACCAAGTAACTCTTCAGAAGGGTTGCTGTAGCACTGCTGCAGGAGCAGAAGTGTAAACAGTCTGCTGTGAGCACATCTGCTCCAAGCCCTCCAAGGGTGGCTCTAAATGCACTTTTAGATTGAGGAAATGAAGAGTGTGCTGGGTCTGAAATGTGAGACATGCCCATACCTTCCTAGGGGGCTGTGTTGTTTGCCAGGGTCTCTTTCCTGGCCCATCACACCTCTGTGGGTAATCATTAGCTGTGCCTGGATCTTCTCCCCAGGGCTCTGGGCTTCCTGTTGCTGCAGGTGAAGAGCAATGAGGCAGAATGGAGCCAGGCAAAGGCTTGATGCCAGCTCTGGAGGGTCCACACACGTGTTGCTCCAAGTGTAATCATTAGCTTGGCCTTTTTCAGTGACTGGAAATAATGATCAGGATATTAGGTGCTAAGGAAGCCTCCAGGCTTCTCTTGGATGTGGCTGCTGGTGTGTAACCCTTGAGAGGTGTTGCAAAGCTGCGTACTCGACCGTGCTGAACTTCTCTCTGCAAGTGTGAAAGCCAAGCAGGAGAATTTATAATGCAGAGAGTGACTTCATCTGGTTCCTTCTTGGTTGTTGTTGCCATTACAGCTTTCTCTGCAGTTCAGAAAATTTCCTTGTGTAATTCCTTGCCCTCTCACGGAAGGTGGAGTTGGGGAGACTACAAAACACACGAGCTGTTGTTGCATAACCCTTGTTTGCAGTGAGCAAGGCGAAGTGCTTGGATGGGTGGTACTGCAGCCTCTTCAACATCCACGTGGAGTTGCATTTGGCAGTAAAAATGTGCTGAAGTGATGCCTCTCTAGCAGAGATGCTGATGTTTTGTCCAGTGAAGTCATGCTGTATTTTGAGACAAAACAGCAACAACTCGGAAGTAGAAATAGAAGTACAGCTATAGTAGAAGATGTGGTGATTGTAGCTTTTCTGATGTTACTGGAAAAAAAAATGAATGAATTTTTGTTGGCTTGCTGTTGTTTGGCACGTATGATTACTTAAACTTTTTAGAACTGGGGGAACAAGTTAAAATTTTGGTTTTAGGTTTAAGTTCTGTTCATGATTTCTCCCCTGTTTAGTATAAGGGGGAAATGACTTGGCTGTGTGGTTACAGCAGCAGTCGTGCTTGCTGTGTGAGCTGGTACAACTCCCAAAGCTCAGGATGCATCCACTGAAGAAAAACCCTGGAATTAATGAGTCAACTTGCTTATTTTTTAGGAAGAGTGACCTGTTAGTTTACATGGGTAGAGATTAAAACTGAAGCTGCCTCCTGGTGAAAAGGAAAACTGTGTTTGAACTGTGAAGAATTGGGAGAGGAGTTCTGTGAAGGAGCCCCATCTCCTTGGATTGCCCCTTTTCATGTCACTTTGGGGCTGGGTTAGTTCTGATCCCCAGGTCTGAGTTCTGGGCACTGCCCTGACACGTAGGCCACAGATCTCACTGTGAGATGGGAGGTTTGTGTTCACTTGGGTGTATTTGGGGACAAAATTGAAAGCCAAGTTGCTCCACTGCTTCCATGCATGTATTCTGTGAAGAAAAGTATTTGGTAGAAAAATTGCTTTCTCCTTTTTGATTGACTGGAATAATTAACGGCAATAAATTTCCAACGTTAAAGCTGACAGAAATGTCATCTGATGTCTTGTCAAGTGCATTGGCATTACTTGGCAAGAGACTGATTGACAGCTCTGGGGAAAAAAGCTGTAATTGTGCTCATGGAACCTACAGCATTTGCCTTTAACTCAGCAAGCAAAAGTTCTTGAAGATGTCCCTAGACCTTTCTACAACCCTTAATGCTGAAAGGTTTTTTGTCTTTTTAAGGCAAAATGTCAATATACAAGAATTTGTTAACTTGGGCACGCGAAAGTGAGAAAATCTGTGGGTGCAGCTGAAGGAATGAAGCTGAAATTGTTCAGGATGCTCACAGAACAGAGCCATGGTGGCAGCTCTCACTGTGTCCTTGGGAAATCTTAAAACTTGAGAGATGGATCTCTAAGAGGTAGAGCAGCACAAGTCAGATCCTCTGCTTTTTGAGGTGAGTGTTGGTTTGATACTGGCAGGTGCTTCAAAAGGTAACAAGTGCTTCTAAAAGCTCCCCTTGAATTTCAGTGTCAGTTAATGGAGCGATTCCATAATTGTGTGTTGGCTGCTGGCTGAGATGTGGGAAATGCTGGGTTTGGGCTGGGCTCCCTCCCTGCTTTGTGACAACACAGACCTCAGGTGTAGCAGTGAAAAGTTGTTTAGTGGTACAACACTGAAGAGCTTAACACAGCCACTTCAGAGTATTTTAAATAGAGATCAGTGTTTTATAAGGTCCACTTGGGTATTGGTGTTTGAACACAAATGCTTTGAAGTGGTGTCATTTACTGTAAAATCCTGTGATTTTTAATGCAGTTCTTGCAAGCTCATGACTAACCTTGACTCAGCAGAAAATAAGACTGAGCCTGTCCCTAGTCTGGGTTCTATCCTGTAGATGAAATACTAAAGCAAGATCCCCCTTGCTGTGCAGAAACAGCTCCTTTGGAAAGGGGGAACGTTGGTGGATGGGCCAGGAGTCCCCCTCTGACAGGCTGTAGCAGTCAAGGCTGTTCTGCTGCTCTCTTCCAGTCCCAACCCTAAAAGAATTTACAGAATGGCATCCTGACCTCTGACTGGGAGTCCTGCAATCCCAATAATCCATTTTTTAGGCAGTCTCTAGTGTGTGTGTGTGTGTGTAATATTTGAAGCCTCAAGCCCAACAGTAAAAAGCTCCTTTCATACTTTATTGTTGGCTGTTACACCACTTGTCACTAGACATTTAAAAACCAGGGGGAGCTTGGAACGAGGTTTGTGTTTTTAATGCCTACCTGGAAGGAATTCTGTAAGTAATTGGAAGATGTAGTCCTGTGTGTTGTTGGGGAGAAACTGTAGAACTTAGCACTTCCAGAGAATCATGACCTCACTGATAGCCTTTGAAGAGTGAACATGTTGTTACAATTCCTGCAGTACTCTTTCATTTGATTCAATATATATTTGTGAGTGCAAAGCATGCTCTGTTTAGCATAGAGAATAATAGTAAATCAATTTCTATTGCCTTCTGTTGTGTATAATCCCTGAAAGTTTCAGCCATTCCAGCTTGTTTCGTTGCATGTGTTTGCTTGTATTGAATGTGTTCCAGCTCTTCATTTCCCAGGGCATATAAAATTGGTGAAATTCCATGGGAAAGGATTGTTTTGGGCACGTCAACACAGTGTGAGGAGTTTGTAAAGCTCGGGAAGTGCAGGCACTTGAAGGCTGTGGGACTCAAACACATCCGTGTGTGCTTGTGCACGTTTCTCAAGGCAGTGTGCTGTGCTGGGACATCACAGGATGGGTTTGTGGCTTTTTTTTTTTTTTTTTGAGATCAGGTTTCCCTCAAGAGTTTTTATCCATGTAAAGGAAGTCAGAAGAAAATAAGTCTGCTGTTATTTCCTGGATTATATGTATTTATCTCCTAGAAAAGTTATGCAATAAATAAAGAAAGGTTTGGCCTGGCCAACGTTGATGGAAAGTTCCAAAGGAAACGTCTGCAAATGGTTAGTGCTTTTGTTGAAGCTCTGTTGCACTTGCTAAAAGGAGAAGGGAACCTGTGAACAAAGAGACTGGCTTAAGCTGGGCTAAGCACAGAGATTTATCCTCTAATTAATCAGGTATTTATTATGACACGTGTAATTCACAGCTCTTTCTTGCAAGGCAAACAATAACAGTCAGGGACAAGAGCAGATGCCAGTGTGTTCACCAGTGTCCCAAACATTCCATTTTCCAACCTGCATCCTGTCCTTCAGCCAAACCTGAACGTGATGTGCTCATTGGAGAAGGTTTGGTCCTTTCCCTGCTCAGCTGTTGCTGGCTTTGGCCGAGCCCAGCCCACGTTTTCCCCGGGAGTTGTTGCCTGTGGCTCTCCAGCCAAGCTCTCTCTCCAGCCAGTTCAGGCACCAATGGTGGTCCACAGGTGGTGGTGAGATTTCCACCAGGATTTGCAGTCCCAAATACTGAGGGATCAGAGGGGCCCCCAAAGGCTGGATCTGTGACCAAAAAGCAGAAGAATTCAGCTGGTTGTGACTTCAGGGCTGTCCCATCCCTGGGAGAACAGGGCTGGGATTTGGTGGTGTGGGGATGGTTTGGGTGTGCAGGTGGTGGGCACGGGGGCTGTTGGGTTGTTGGCTTGGATTAGTGGGGAAGGGGATTTGCAGGAAGGCAGTTTGTGTCACATGAAATTGCCTCTGCTGAGAACCCTGTGAGAAATGACCGTCCAAGTCAGTGTGCTGTGAAGCCCTCCTCCTTCCCACCATCCTGCTGCCACTTGCTTATCTATAGAGCCTTTCCCAAGAACCTCTTTGGTAGTCCCACTCTTGGGTGTGTAAAAACACGGTGATTTTTGCTTCTGGAGCATCCTCACTGAGAAAAGGAGCCTTTTGGTAAGCTTTGGGAAAGCTTTGTCCTTGCTGGTGTCCTTTTTTTCCTGAGTGAGTGAACTTTGAAGTAATTAATTGGACCTTGAAAACTCAAGTGATTATCTTGCAGATAGCATGTCTGAGATGTGTGTCTGTGTTCAGAGAGCAATGCCTCAGATGCCTAACATTTTCAAATGCCACTGTAAGTAAACAATCCTTGGAAGTGTTTGCTGGAGATGTCACTGCCAAATTAAGGTAAAAATGGTAGGATAGTAGAACAGGAGCTCCTGGGGTACCGTGAATAGGGAATTTCTTCTGGAGTATTTTCAGAGGGTTCAATAGGTCATATAGGGATTTTTTTTTGGGGGGGGAGGTGGGTTTAACAAGTAGAATAGCATAAAAGAAATTGAAAATGCATAAATAGAGATTAATATAACCTGGGATGATCACTGGAAGTGCCCAACACTGCTGGTGTAACTTTCTCAAGTGACAAGGGTGGAGAGATGTCGTGGCAGGTGGCAGAGTCCTGACCTTTGCAGAAACTTCTGTCTTTTTGACCAGCTGCAAGTACTGTTTGTCTCTGGAGTGCCTTGGGGACATTTCAGCTCTGTGTAAATAACTTGAGCAGGTATTTTTAGAACAGCCACAAGAATCGGTGGCAGAGCTTTTACCTGAAGGTTTCCAGGTAACTCTCCAAGTTGGCAATAATGCTTTAACACAAATGTTTTTGCTGTTCTCTTGACACCTTACTCCATGAGTATTTTTGCTCATCTGATAGTTCAACTGAGAAACACTCAGGCTTGCAGAGCTCCCTTACTCCTTGGAGCTTTGTCATTTGTGTCTGTAATTCTCAGCAGTGCCAGAATAAAGTTTATAATATGCATCCTCAAGTGCTCTGAACAGCGTTTGAGCTCTTATTTACTGGGGGATAAGTGCTCCTTGAGTGTCTCCAAACTTGGACTGGATGTGGAGCAGCAGATTTAACGTGGCCTCGTACCAGCACTAATAATGTTGTTGAACCAGTGGGCATCAGCAGAGCTCAAATCCTTGCTTGTTCCCTTCCTGCTCTCCTTTCAGCACAGTAAATGTCAGGAATTATCCCCACATTATTTTAAATGCCACTGCTAAGGCTGACTGCCTTTAAATGCCAGTTGTACTTAAACTTAGAGGTATTGTCATTATGTTTAGGCTAGGAGGGGTTTTAATGAAACAATGACCTGTGGCTCTGGGGAAGTTTAAATAAGTGATTTCCTCTGCTGGTAACAGAATCTCATTTACCCTCATGTGTGATGCCAAAGAAATATCGATGGCTGCAATACAAGTTTTAATACAGGTTTTGTACCTTCGAGGTGTCTATTATATAGATGGGAAAACAATGATTTAGAATGGTGAGGCCAAATCCTCAGGGTATTTTAGAATTTTCTTTCAAGATTGCCATTCTAACTTTTTAAAATAAAAACTATTGTTTTTGAGGAAAAAACAAGCTCAAATAAATCCTGAGCAGACTTTTGTGGGAAGCAAGCCACTGGCTGTGTTCAGTCATCTGTCTGGTGCCTTTGGTCTATCCAACAGGGTGTTGCTGGAATATTTCCAGATTCTGGGAGTGTTCTGATCTTGTTCTACATGAAAAATGCACAGATCACTTCTCTTGGTGTGCTCCTTCTCCTCAGCGTGCACTGGGGTGGCCAAAGAGGACGTGACCTCTTCTGCTGCATCGGGTGATTTCCTGGCATGTGTGCGTTCAAATTTGAGAAAGTGCTCGCAGGCAGGAAGGACAGGATATTTGTTGTCTTTGGGAATGTGTGTCCTGTGAGATGCTGGCTGGGTCACAGAAGAATTCCCCATTTCTGAGGAGCAGTGGGGATGACCATAAGGACAGTTCTGCCACTTGTCAGCTGGAGCAGCAGCGTCAAAATGCACGTGGAAAATGCTGGAATTTGTGCCGTGTAATAACTGCAGTGCTTCTGTCCCCCTGAGTAGTCCAATGCTTTTGGCAGAGTAAAATAACTCTTCTGTCATTAATGTTCAGGAACTCTAAGTGTTATTCAACAGCAAGCACTTCCAGTTGTTGTTCTGAGTACAGTGCAGGTGATAGGGTGGAAGATGAAGGAAGAATTGGCACAAAATGTTTTTGAGAGTTTTGGTGACTGTGCTGTTAGTGCAGATGTCCTGCATCTTACCTGACAAGTTGGTCCCCTGACTCTCACAGATACTCTCTAGCCCAGTCTGCATTTGAGTTTCAGTTTGTGTTCTCATTTCTAGGAACTATTCATTCCCTCTGGACACAGACCAATCTTGACCTTTGAAGTGTAGCTATTTTCAAAAATTAAGTTTTCTTAGATTTTCTCTCTCTTTGCTCCCTGGCCTACCTGGCACTTGCAGGCTGTAATTGAGTTCCTTCCTGTTTCAGCAAAAGCAGCTCCAAGGAACATGGGCCATTTTCTGGATGCAGAGTGAAATCCTCTGCAAATCTATGCAAATATTATATTGGTAACACCAAGTCCTCAAATGTGTCAGATTAATGAATTCACTTCCACGATACCATAATTCTAGATGAGTCTGATGCCCTAGGCAGGATTGGACAGGCTTGCAAATTTGGTGTCCAGTCATTGTGTCCGGAGGGATGAGGTAAACACATGCTCAGAATTGGTGAGGCTTTGGGGAGGCTGGTCATGTGTGGGTTTTCTTGGGTTTCGTTTGCCTGTCCCCAGAGGTTCTCAGAGCAGCCACGTGGCTCGTTGCCCCAGAAGGGCCTTTAATGACATTTTGCATTGGGACTGAGGAGAGCCCAGTGGTGTGGCCAGAGCTGGGTTAAGGCCTGATCTAAGCCAGTTTTAAGCACAGGAGTTCCTTTGAAGCCAGTACCAGGATATTTGTGTGCAGGGCTTCCTGGGGCAGGTGAAAAGTGAGGAGTTCCTGGTCCTGCTTATCATGAAGTGCTTCTTCCTGTGCCTTACCCTCAGTGCTGCTGCAGGGAGCTGCTGTTCCTGTGCAGGGTTCAGGGTCCCACTGCCACCTCCAGGGAGGCCTGGCTCTTCTGGAGCTGATTTCCACACCGGGATCTAGCTCAGGAAAAGGGAAACCCCCTGGTTCCCTGACTGCACGGAAAATCCATGTGACTATGCACCCAGTTGCTTCAATGGCATGTCCTTATCCAATTATGCTAATTGGCTGATAACTTGCAAAGTGCTTGTTCCAGAGGGAAGGAGCCTGCTAAGTTGCACAAATTGGGGATTACTCCCACGAGGGTCCCTCCTGGTGGTGTGTGTTGGCATCCTTGGGAGAAGTGACAGTCCTCTGAGCCACACACAGCTCTGTCCTTGGGCTGCAATACGATGTTATTCCAGAGTGTCTGCTGTACTCACAAAGCTTGACATCACCACAAAAAGAAGTTTGCATCCACAGACCTTAATGTTTGGCTTTCACCTCGGTTACATGACATGCCATGTGAATGGTTTGATGCACTCTAATTTGTTCTGCTCCTCGATAATGAGTGCTTGAAAGATGATTTCGTGACATTATCTAAATCACTCATTTCTTGTCCATCCTCAGCAGGTGTGCATTCTCTTGCTGAAATGGCATCAAGGTCTGAGGGGGAACTTGGGAAAAGGCTTGAAGAAGGATTTGTGCTGGTAGTCTGGGCTACAACTGTCCTATCTACTTTGCTATCTGCTTCCCAGTGATTAAAATGATAGGCAACATTAGCTGACTAATGAGCATGGTACGAGTAGCAAGAGCTGAACTGTTTGTTCAAAAATTTCAATTTCATGTGACATCAGCAGGAAGTTTGCTGTTGCTGTCTGTCTCTAAGGCTGCATGCCCCGTGGATTTCAGGCAGTACTGGCAATTAGTGGTCATTAGAGATTAATTTAAGAAATATTTTTGAAACGTGACTGAAGAAGTTACTGCCAAAGGCATTTCTTTTATTTGGTGGCACTTCTGATCTCTGCTGAATGAGAAATACAGAGCTGTTGTTGTGTATGAGCAGACAGCTCTCACCATGCCAATCTGTGTCCCTGACATCCATGTTCCACTTAGTGCAGTTGTCTCTGGAAAATGAGGAAAGTTGGTGTGAGAGCACAACTGGGTTTCAGAGCTTTGCCAATTTCTACTGCCTCATACACGCTGGTCCCTTAGGTATGAAATAAGTCACTTTGCTTAGAGCACAAGAAATAAGTAGTGTATTAACCATTAATGTAGAATTGCAGTTGAGACATGGATTGCCAACTCTGGGGCCTGTTGGACAGCTCTTTGAAGCACATTAAATACTGTCCTGTTTTGGCAAGAAAGACAACTTTCCTTTCTGCTGCACACAGCCCCTATAGCTGCGAGGACAGTGTAAAATCACATTTTTGAGATGTGCTTTATGTTCTTTCACTCCTGCAGCTCACGGAGGCCAAGCTCTCTTTTATACCTGCCATGGAAAGTACCTGTCGTGTTAAAGTTAATCTGTCAATGACACGATTATTAAAATGCCCTGGTCGATTAAAGACATTCTGATTTCACATCAGTGTTTGGAAAAATAAGTCTTAGGCACGGAGTTGCCTCAAGATCAAGAAATATGAGCCCAGAGTTGGTTTGCGAGTAGCTGACTTGAGCGATTGTTTATTTCTTGTGAAAATTGCTTTTTTCATATCCCATAGCCACAATTAAAGCTGCGTTTATTGGAATGAACAGCCTCGCTGCCATGCAGGTGGAAGACAGATTATAAAGACATATGTGACACGCTGGTGAAGCCCCCAAGAATGAATGATCTAATCAGGATGAAATCAAATTGTCTGGGTGCTGTAATGAGAAGACTCAGGTTTGCTTTTATCCCTCCAGCTAGCTGGGAGCACTCAGGGCTGCATTTTGCAAGGGGAGATTGTGCTATCATTTGGAGATCATTATAGCAGCAACAAAGAGCTTGCAAGAGATCTCCAATTTATTTTGGCCCACTTAGCCCAGCATTTGATGTATCTGATACATTGTTTACACTGTGAAGTTTAAATATTTTATCTGTTACATTTAAATGAAAATAAACAGCTGAAAAGGAGGGAAAAGGCGTGCTAAGTAAATACTTGGGGGAAAATATTCCTCTGTTCTTACAGCACTTTAATAAGGAAGGGAAAAAAAAGAATGCCTGTAATGCATTCTTGTGCTGTTTGTTTTATACTTGTTAGCTCCTCTGAGAAGAGCAAGTTAACAGAGTGCCTAATTCTAGAATTCCAGGGCCTGTGGATCAGGGAATACAGGATTTTCCATGCTCTCCAGTGGATTTACCCTGTAGCTGTGGCAGTCCTGTGGCTCACACGTGTGGACCTTTGGAAATGTCGGTGCCAGCCGGATCCGTGAGCCTCAGCAGGCCAGGGCCTCGCTCTGCCTTTGTTTTGGTGGGAGGGCAGGGATCTCCAAATTCCATGGCTCACACATGGAATTCCTGCCTCTCAACCTCCCCTGGGTGATGCCAGTGGGTGGCCAAGCTCTGGGACCTCCTCGTGGCCCGTTCAGCTTCTGTCCCCAGGCAAGGCCATTGATGGCCCAGGGCCAGCCCCGCTGGCTGTGCAGCTTCTGCTGTGAGCCAGCACAGAGGGTTTGGAGTTGGCTGGAGGAGCTAACAGTGAATGGCTTGCACTGCAGGAATACACAGGGAACTCCTGGGGAACCTGGATACCTGTACTCTTCATAGCTAGGAGAGTTGGAACTTTCAAACAAGTTCCTTTCTTTGGAGACACTAAATTACAAAACAGAGCCGTCCCACCCTAGTGCTAATGCAACATATTAGCAAAAAATTAAACATTCAGAAACATCCAGGTCTGTCCTACTGAGATTCTCATTTAGCTTGAAGTGTTCATGTATTAACCCTTAGTTCTTATAATTATCCATATAAATTGTGAACACTCGAAACCAGGCACTTAAAAGGCAAAATGAAGTCTGGATCCTGAGGTTGTATGGATTTTGAGATAAAATGTTCCTATTTTTGGAGTCACTTGACTTTCCCAGAAGCAGTAGTTATTTAGTAAGCTATGAAACCATCAGATTTATATGACTGTCCAAATCCAACTCTGTTTTTTACATATGCTGTTTGTCCAGCTAGAAAGGCTCCAGACTCTACTGGGAATACTGGCAGTGGCTTCAGCGCCAGGCAGGCATGGGCTGAGCTCTGGCTGTTTCACACATGGCCTAAAACCCTCTGGCGTTTTATTTGCTTGTTCATGGCCCACAGAAGCCTGTTGGGATTACTGCTGCCGGGTTCTGTCTGGTGAGTTCTTTCATACCAGGTTTCTGGAAAATAAAAATGGCAAATTTTATCCATGCCTAAGTGATAGCTTTGGTACTGAGCACTGCTGTTGTCTCTAGAACCGCCTGCACACTTGTCTGAGGAAAAGGTGTTAAAATCTTCAGAAGCCACGTGCTCCTTAAAAAGAAATGGCTGATTGCAGCAATGGGCTTTGCCACCAAAACCTCTAAATACCTGCAGGCCTCATGTGTGAAAAGTACTTTGAGCCACACCCCTGTAAGTAATTTCAAATTCTCTCCTCGGTGCATCTGGCTTACTTTTTTTGTTTGGTTGGTTTTTTTTAAAAGACATCCACCATAACAGAGAAGGAAGTGTGTATGTTTTCAAATTATTGGACGGCTCATTTCCTCAATGACTGTTAATGAGCAGAGTGTACTTCACATCAGAGTTTCAGGCTGCATTGCATGTGTCGGGTCTCTGTGAGGTAGCTGTTCTCCCCGTTCACACGAGGAACTCCTGGCACAGCTGGGGGTTCTGTTCAAAGGCTTGCACGTTCAGGGATCTCCGGCAATATCCCTTGAATTCAAGATTTCTGCTCTCTCCAAGTGATGTAAATCATTCTCCTGAAGTGCTCAGGGAACAGGCAGTGAAGGCAGGTTTGCCCTGGCTTCAGCTGAGTGAAGGATGAATTCCTGCCACCCGGGCAGATAGTGCCTGGGATGAGTGAGAATTAAACTTTTTAGTAGCAAGGTTGTGGCTGTTGCACACCTTCTGTGGTGCAGCTCAGGCAATGTGATGTCTGTTCAGTCTCTGAGCTACTCAGAAGGCTTACACTGGTTTTTGTTGAGCCTGAACTAATCAGCATCTCTGAGAGACACCCCATGCTTGCTGGGCTGAGTACAGCACTGACAGAAGAGAGCAGGTTCTCCTCTTGGAAATTCAGGGGAACCCTCGGGAGGCTCTGTAGCATCCCCTCAGCACTGACCTTTCAGGAGGGAGGAAGCAGCACTGGGAAGATGAAAGACCCTTTTCTGCTCCTTGCTCCTGAAGCTTAGCAGACAAATTCGGTGCAAATTCACGTTAGGCTCTGGAAGACCTTGAGTGGGTCACCTCAGAATACTTTGGCTGGTGGCATTACATGAGGATGGGACTTGGAATGGGGCTTCATCTGCTGGTTGCACGATTTTGTGCAAATATAGAAGTTGCTTTGATTTAACATTTGTTTCTTGACACTCTTGTGTCAATAAATATGTATCCAGTGTTTATCTACAGTTACTTCAGTTTCCTTTTGTGTGCTTGGTGACTGATTCCAGTGATGCTGCAACACTAGAGCAGAATTGTCTCCCAGTTGACTCTCTTCCCACCTGAGCTTCATGACTTAAATAATAATAATTAAAATGCCTGAGCATGTGAACAGTATGCTCTGAGGAACAGCTGGTAGCTTAACACAACATCTGGGGAGTTTGCATCTTTGGGAGGGATGTAGGCTCTGACTTGGCATTGCAGGCAGTGCTCGAATACAGGAAATGCAGGCTGAGAAATGGTATGGAGTGAATAACAGGTGAGTGCCAACACACCTGATGGTGTTGTTTTTGTGCCTGGAGAGGGGGAGAAAATGAAGACAGCATCACAAGTGGGCTGCAGTAAGTAAAGGACAGCAGAGTGAGTCAGTGATGTCTGTGATATCAATGCACATCTTGAACTTGTTTATTTATAGCTTGCATGTGTCATGTATTTGGAAATAGAAAAGCTATTTGGTCACAGCCCTGCAGTAGCACATGCTTGGCAAGGTGCAATAACTTAGTACTTTTATTTTTAAATATGTTTTTTAGTGTTTATTCCTTCTAGTGGTTTATAACAGTTTATTAATTTGGTTCTTATAAGGTGAGTGTGCTTCTCTCAAGACTGACAGTCACATACTGTTCCTAAATCATCCAAACACGAAGCCGTGTTTCTTAATTTGTCGGCCTAAATTGAGATGTGTTTTAGCTTTGGCAAAGGGACAAATTCTGGACTGAGTCCAAGGTCTCAAGATTTTACCATATCTGGCTGTCCCCTCGCCTGCGTTTGTTCCCCTTTGGCTTTCATCTTTCACCAGCTCATGGCAGCACCGCTGGGGGAAAAGGCCGGTCTGAGGGACAGACGCGGAGCGTTCTCTGAACGAGCAAGGGCAGCCGTTCACGGGGGAAGTTTGGATTCTCAGAATGTGCCTCCTTCCTTGG
This sequence comes from Polioptila caerulea, assembly GCA_013397295.1. Classification (NCBI taxonomy): domain Eukaryota; kingdom Metazoa; phylum Chordata; class Aves; order Passeriformes; family Certhiidae; genus Polioptila; species Polioptila caerulea. The sequence continues at coordinate 195,269 of VYXF01004859.1, read as the reverse complement.
GAGAGCAAGGAGGGTGCTTCGGTGGCTGTGCAGCTGACCAGAAGTAAGCGGGGCTGCCCGAATTCAGGGCTGGAGACAGCTCTCAGTTGCCGAGTGAGATAAAGCAGACGGTTCGCTGGCGCTCTGCTGATTTGATTAATGACCCGAATCAGCTGGCTTGGAGCGGCTGGCTGCCAGAGCCTGTTAAACAATGGAAACAGGAAACTTGTGTGTCTTCAATCTCCGCGCTACCGTGGTGTCCCCAGACATAACAGAGCGGAGGCTTTGCCGTGCGTGCGTGGGGAAGAGGAGGATATCGAGGAGCTGACTGCTATGTAGCCGCCCCCGGGCCGCGGGCCGCGCTGGGCTGTGCGAGCTGGCGGTGGCCCCTGAGGAACCACCTGCTTCCTTGCGATTGCAGGGACTCCTCTCAGCCCTCGCTCCCTGCCCCAGCCTGTGTTTCCTGCTCTGGGCCTGTGCAGAGAGCGTGGCTGGAGGAAAAGGAATTTCAGAGGTGCCCCTGGAGTGTCTGGAGCTGCGTGTCAAATGTGCGGGGCAGCTGGGCTCCCTCCTCCTGCTGCTGTGCCGGCAGGGAGGGAGAAGGGCAATAGAACTCAACAGAGAAGGAGCCCTGCCTGTGGCAGATCCTGGGAGCAAGTGGCAGAGAGGAGGGGGAAGTCACGTTTCATGGGGAATATTTCTTAAGATTCTGGTTGTGACTGTATTAGGAAATTTGCAGCAGCTCTTGGGCAGGTGAACCTCTTGTGAAGCATCGCAATCTTTCGCAGGAAAGCCAAGGGTGTTTGCCTCCCAACAAAGCACGTTCTGTGGCAGCTAAAAACTTTTCCCGCTTTGTTCTAAGTGGCTGAGGCTGAAGTTGCTGATGTCCACGAGTGTGGTTTTCACAGAGGGCTTTTGCAAGGATGTTGGGGCAGAAATGAGTGTGGGAGATGACCCCTCTGATCCCTGGGGCTCAGCACTGGCCTGGTGACTTGGGCTGTTGGCTTCCAGATTTAGTGGAAGTTGCTGTGAATAGAAGGCAGAGGATACTGTGGGTGTGAGCAGGTCCTTCTTTATCTCCTGTGATATCACTTATCTCTGTTAAATACCAGCTTCTATAAAATACTTGGTATTAAAGCACACTACTAAAAGCAACAGTGATGTTTAAGTAACTCCTAACGTTATTGCAAGTGTAAACCTGAGAAAGTTTAAAATTATTTTTCTGTCAAATAAACAAACATACAGAATGAATAAACTATTAGTATATAAACATCTGGAAGTAAGACAAATACTAACAAGTCTTCCTGCTGATAAGCCAGGACCAATGAATTCTTGAAAGAACTGGTCAGCTTGATAGTTCCAAGTACATTGAGCACTTTCTTTTCCCAGAGGAGTTTTTTTTTGTGGAAGCAATTCCCTGACAGAACTGACCGGCATTTCTTTCTGTGCACAGTAGTAGCAAGCAAGGTAGTCAAGTTATTTTTCTTGGTACCGGGTTGCAACATAGCCAGGTGAAAAAGTTTATTTCTAGGCTTTTAAGTGAAATATTCCTCCATTTTAAGCTTTAAATCACAATATTTTAATGTCAACTTCAGTGGTCTGGTTGTTTGGATTTTTTATTTAAATAAGTGGATAGTTTGAGTCTGTATTTTGCTTGGATGCACGTGGCTTAAATCAATGCATGTTTTCTGGTATTCATGTCAGATTCAAAAGCAGCCAGGCAATAAAGCAGATTGTTGTACAGGATCAGGTGGAAAAGATTTCCCCCTTCACCATTCCAAACACACATTCTCACAATTCTCCTGGTAGATGTTTTACAGCTGTGTAAATACTCAATTTATGTGCTGCTGCTTATCTTGCTTGCTCGCTCCATTTTTAAAACCATAACACTGATCTTAATTCTGTGTATAATGTCTTCCTACCAACTCAAACAAGTCCTTCCCCTGGGTTCATGTTTCTAATTGCAGCTTTAGATCAGCTCTCTCCAATGTAGCATTTCTTTCCTTTTGATCTTGATGCCTACTTCAAACACGTTGTAATTAAATATGCATCTGCCACATCCTAAGCATTCAGTCTGGAGCGCTGCTGTAAAGCTGGAATTGTTCTCTGTTCTTAGCTCAGTGAGCCAGGAAGGTCTAAAGAAAAGCTTGTGAGCCACTGATTTTGTTTATACTGTTACTCGAGGTGTTATAATAATTTTGAGCCTGCTAGTTATGGTTTTGTTGTTTCAAGAGCTATGAATTTGTGTCAGACTGCAAGGGCAGTTATCAAAGCACTTAAATAACTTGTGGATCCAGCCAACAGCTTCGTTTTGGATGTGGCTGTTATGGGAAGATGTGAAGAAAATGCAGAGTTGTGGGATGTTGCTAATTCAGTGCTGCTGTGCCTGATTTGTTCATGACACACGAGCATGTGGCTGTAAGATCTTCATCCCAGGGATGGTGGGTCTGCCTGTGTCCTGCTGGGGGCTGCATGTCCTCATCCAAGCTGTGCCTGCCTCCTTGTTCAGGAGTGCCAGGGGTAATTTACTGTTCATTACCTGACCAGGCACTTGACATGTTCTGGTGGAGGTGGAGATTGACTGATGCACGTGGTGCAATGAGGTGCTGTAAAAATGCATTTATGTGCCCTGCATGCTTGAGGTCTGCTCTGGGAAGGGATGTTTCCTTTACAGCTCNCACTTGACATGTTCTGGTGGAGGTGGAGATTCACCGATGCACGTGGTGCAATGGGGTGCTGTAAAAATGCATTTATGTGCCCTGCATGCTTGAGGTCTGCTCTGGGAAGGGATGTTTCCTTTACTGAGAGACCTCTCCACCTCTAGTGCAATGGTGTCTGCAGGATTTCTGGGAAAACGCGGCAGAAGGGCTGAGGCTTCAAACTGTCTGGGGAAAAAAGGTGATACTTTGGGAGTGTTGGAGATGACCTGAGACCTCATTCTGGCTTCTTCATTTTTTCTCAGCCAGTAGGAGTTATAAAATCCAGTGTCTAGCCTTGAGACAGTACCTGTCAAAACATCCTTTCAACCTTTCCTGCCTTGTCTTTTCCTCTGAGTTTGATAATGGTTTAGCCATTATTTGACTTTGCTGGACTGGTTTTCATGAAATGCTGGCTGAGATGTTAGAGGCCATTTATAGGTGGGAATGTGCTTTTGTGATGGTACATGTGGAACATGGTCTAAGCAAAACCAAAAGGTACTTCAGGCCTCTCCTTCCTACCCCCTCAAATACTGCACTGGATGTCACTCATCAAATTCCAAAAAAGGGCGAGTGTTCTTCTAGTCCTTTAGTATAACTCACTGAAATACCACAGCAAAAATAATCTTTCTTCTGAGACTGGATGACTCTTCCAGGGAGCTCATTTTAATTTAGTGATTTTTTCACATTAGCAAGTGGAGTTGTGTAATGTGAGAAAGTGAAATTTCACTTAATCAGGTTAATAGTGTTAAAATTATGGCCTTCCTGAAGGGTTAGTGAATGGGAGAGCACATGGGAGAACTAATTTAAGTGTATATTTAAAGCAGCTTGTTGCACTGCATCAAAACTGTGTGTGGGTGCTTTTCTTCACCATTAAAGTGGCCTAATTCAATTGAGTTCACTTCCAAACCTAAATGAAGAAATCACATTAAAGTTACTTTCATTCCGAAGGAAGGCATCCACACAGAATTTAACTCATCTCCTTGAAGTCCTGTGGTAAACTAATGCCAGTTGGCTTCCCCGAGCATCCCTGCAAAGCCATGTCCTGAGTGCTGGGGACCTTGTCTGAGAGCTCCCCTCAGCTTCAGTGACAATTTTATTTCAGATAAATGTGGCAGTCAGGCCCCTCTGTACGACACTACAGTGTGACAAAATGCAAACATGTAATTAATTCCTGTAGATGTGCTTGCTATATCCTTATAGGGTTTAATACTGAGTTAACGAAGCTCTAAATAAATGCTTTTCAAGTTGGATGTTATAATTTGTTTCATCGTTTTGCAGCTTTCTGAAATAAAAACACATGTGGAGTTTTTCAATTGCGCCTTCTGCTTCTGGTACAGGTGAGACAGTACCTGTTCCTGGTTAGAACATAAAAAAATTGGGGTTGGTTGCACTCAAGTAGCTATAACCTCTTTCTGTGATGGATTTATAGGTTTTAGAAAGGTGATAAACGTGCTACAGCATATCAGAGCCTCCTTGTATCACTGAATAAATGCACTCCTAAATGTCTTGCACTGGTAGAAGACCTCGTGTGTATGTCATCATCACGTAATTGTGATCCAAAGTGAGGTGCTTTTCTAAGTATTGGTCCTGCTGTCCCAGAAATTTTTGCAGAGGACAAGCACAGGTTTGTTTCAGAAGTCACATGCAAGTGTTCAACTTTCTCTTTTAGTATTTTTCCTGAAGTCTGGAGCTGGAGCTTAACAAAGACTTGCATTGACCTCGCTTGTATTTTTGAAGCAGACCTCAGCCCTCAAGAAAAATCCTTATGTTTTGATAGATTCCTTTCAGCAGACTGCAGAAAGAAATAGCTTGTGAATATCTTGGCAGATAAAAATACTACAAGTACATAAAATGAAGCCTCCAAGAAATGCTGTTCTGGCTGAACTGGCGTTCTGTTTGGCAAGCAGGAATCCAGGGATTCATGTGTTCTGATCCCAGCCATTTCCGACAGCAGCTGTTGTTGGTCTGGTTTTTTGGGTTTGCATCATCGTGTCACAGTTCCCCTCTTAGAGACTGTGTTGCAAATGATGATCAGAGGAAGGGAAGGGTGCTGAATTCCCGGATTTGGAAGATTTACAGGAGCGTTGGCTCTGGTTCAGCAGGCTGGGACTGGGGCTGTGTGTGGAAGTCAGTGTTTGTGAGGCATCCATGGAATTGGGGCGTGAGCTGCTGCTGCCTTGAGAGCTCAGCCTGCTTCTGTGAACTTGCTGAGTGTCCAGGGCAAACATGGATATAAGAACTGGTGAATTTGGGCCCTAATTCACCATCTGGGCTGGTTTGTGAGATGTTTTCAGTAGGGAGAGACTGTCCTGGCGATGAGTCTGTGGCTGCCGTTGATGCCTCCTGCAGGCTGCCCTGGAGCAGAGCCCAGCCAGAGCCAAGGGATAAATTGGGATTTATTAAAAGGCCTCACTGGACACACCTGGGCAGCACAAGAGCCCGGCTGGGCCACACCCAAGGTGCCCCAAAATGGGCACAAAATGGACACCTGATCATGAAGTCTCATACATATTTAAGTTCTGGTCCATTGGCATATTGGAGTTAATTGTCCAGTTACAGCTTCAGGATATGAATTGTCCAGTTACAGCTTCATGATACTGCTTTTTTCTTCTCACTTCACTGTTGGTTTTGTTCTTGGGTCTGAAAGATGTCCTTGGTATTGAGCTGGAGAAGGAATTGTTTTGTCTCTCTGCTCTGTGGAGAGAGCTCAGTAGCACTTGATAGGAAACCCCAAACTACCCACCGAAACAGCACAGAATCTCAGAGATATAAAAGCTGAAACCTAAGGAATCTAAGAGATATAAAAGCTGAAACCTAAGGAATCTAAGAGATATAAAAGCTGAAACCTAAGGCATCACCGAGTGCCGTGGGGTTTGTCCGGCTTAGGGGCGGTGAGAGCACTTGATCTCTGACCTGAGAGGAGAATTTACAGCCTATTAATATGTGCTAATTGCAGCCATCAGCAATCACAGCCGCGTCCATAGGTGACACGGTGGCCTTGAAATCCTCAAATGGGTCAAGAGCTGTGTCACATGAAATTGCCTTTGGAAGTGCAGAGGTGTCTGAGAGATTTACCAGGCAAGTGGGACAGAATCAGCATCTCCTCCTGACTTAATCCACCCGTGCGCCTGCTAATGGGCTGGAAAAGTGTTTGCTTGTTTTTAACAGGATGGTTACCTTGGCCAGAGCAGACCAGATCCAGCACAGCCCTGTCTGGCAGCTACCCCTGCTGACAGTCTTGTCATCTCTGAAGAGAATCCTCTCTGGCTTGTCATTGTGGGGATCCTCCTCCCTGCACTGCCCCATCTGTTCATCACACGCACCCACAGATCCTGAATTCTTGTTTGCTCGTTCAAAGATGGTTCTGGTGTTGTCAGTGAGAACTCACGTGTTTTCTTGCCTTTCTTGGAGTTGTTCAGTTGTTTCCTGGTGTGGATGATCAGACAACAGAGATTCTTTGAGGCTGGTGTGAGGCTCCCGTTTCCCCAGATTTTGTTTCCTGTGTGTTGGTGCTCGTTGTTTGAAATAATCTCTTATTTCCCATGGTTGTTAACGGTGCCATTGGCAAGACTGGATGCCAGGGTGTAACTCCTTGCCCCTAATGTAAACCTGCACCACACTGGTGTTTTGACTTGTGGGGAGGTTCCGTTTCCCAGTAAAATAATGAAGGGGAAGAATGTTTAGCAAGTGATTCATCCTTTCCTGAGCTGATTGTGTACCTTCTCTTCTTCAAACTCTTTATCTGCTGCGAATGATTGTCATGCTTCCCTTTTGATGAAAGAGGAGCCTTCCTAAAATGAAAGGTGCAGAGCTGAAATTGTGCCTCTTTCTAAGTGCGCTCTGCCAGTGTAGACAGGTTTGGTCCTGTGGGTCAGTGCCTGGGACAGCTCAACAGAGAGCCCTGTTTTCATTTCAGCTGCCAAGCTGTGGCCTTACCTTGGCCAATTTATCTTATTTGTGGCCTTTTTCCGGGGAGGGCACTAAAAGTAACACTTTGCTTCTGTAATTCTTGCTTTGATTTGTAAACCCCTCAGGGTAGGGGCTGCTCTATATCCCACCCAAGTCACCACTTGCTGCATTTGTCTCATGATAGAGGCAGGACAGCACAAGGGTCCTTGACTCTGTTTTTATCACCTAATACTGATAAAACACTAACAGATGTTGCCACGCCAGCCTAAAGATACTTTATTTTTCCTTGAGACAGCTCACTTTGTGTTGCTGAGTTGACAAAGCTAGCCTATAAATAGTTACAGTAAGGTTGGCTATGATAAGCATATTTCTTGATGAGTTGTTGTGGCAAAGTTTATTAAATGTAGTTTTACTCGGTTCTAGTGCCTACACAGGGCAGAGAGCAATTAAGCTGTGTCATGGGCAAAGCCTGATTATAATAACATACAATCCTGAAGCTGGTGCTGCCTTTCAAATTGCACTGCCGTGCTGAGCGACAAATAATGCAGTACTTCCCTCCAGCTGAGGTGTTTACCCAGCCATCTTCCCCTCTCCACGAGAAGCTTTTTAAGGTGGATGTGCTTTGCAGTCTGCCACCGGAGTTGACACAGGCAGGAGGCATCCCGTGGTGTGAAATGTGGAGTTAGTGGCTTCCCCCAGAGCATGGTGCTGGCAGCTCGCTCTGCCCTCTGTGCCACGCTGCAGTCCAGCTCGCTGACCTTTGCTGGGGCACAGGCAGGACCTGAATCACATCTACACTGGTCCCAGCTGGTGACATCTCTAAATAGTTGCTTAGTGCTCTGCTGGAAGTAGTTCAGATCAGAAAGGAAAAGCTGTGTTTTTCCCTGGTTCGGTGGGACGCCGTGCTTGCGGAGACACACCAGCCAGACTGTGGGGCTGGGAGCTTCTGGGAGCGAGACCCTTGGGTCAGGGCAGCCTGTGCTGCTCCAGTGCATTCCCCAGGCAGCCTTTCCTGGCTGTGACCCAGGGATTGCTGTGCAGGGCTGGGATGGAGACTGGATCCAAGCCTTGGAGGCGACCGGGGATCACAGCCACCTCCGGGAGCTGGGAGCACGCAGATGGTGTTTGTTGGGGATGTGGCTGCTGGATCGGTGCAGTGTGACACAGGGCTCTGCTCTGGCTGGAGGCAAACAACCTCCTGCTTCAGCTGCAGCCTTCACACATTTGATTTCACAGTGCCCACGTGGGAGGGGAAGGTGCCGTAATTTGTTCCCCTGTAGTGCAGAGTGAAGGTGCAGCAGCTCTGTGGTGTCCTCCTTGTCAGTGTGGGTGATGGAGACAAACTCCCCCCGCTTTTGAGGTAATTTAAATTATTGGTTTCTGCTTTGTTTCTTGTGTTCAAAGCAGAGAGAGCAGAGGGTGGGAGGCTGTTAGTTCTGCTGGGAGAGCTTAAGCAATTTTTCAGAGGGTTTCAGTGCTTTCTGGCTAAAATATCTGCTGGAGAATTCAATATGCTCTAAGCAGGTCTGGTGCTGGAAAGAAAATAAAATGCTATTCCAAGGTAGGAATGTTGGTATTAGGCAGCATTACTGTTCCTCACCTTACAGAAGCCTTTAGAGTTCTGAGTTTTTTGCCGTGCTTATCTTCTGAATTTGCTCACCGGAGCAATCCTGTGCTCTGGTTTCTAAAATTTGGCTTCCCTGACATCCCTTGGAGTTTGTGTGTGCTGCACACACAGGATGCAAGGGCAGACTTTGGCTGGGAGTATTTTTTTTTTTTTTCAGGAAAGCCCTGATAAGATCTAATTTCATTTATCAAGTCACAAAATACTATCTGTTTATTCATTAAAACATGGGCAGAAAAAAAAAATGAGGCTGAAGCCTTGGCTGTGTGACAAGCTCCCCTTAGAGTGAAGGCAGTGCCTGGAGCATCTGCCGGGTTATTGGGAAGAGCTGGAGTCCTGATTGCCCCAGGGCTGCTGCTGAGTTTCTGGAAACCCCTGGCGTTCAGAGGGGCTGGGCTAACCCAGCTGGGAGGAAACAAATCCCTGTCCCGGTGCCTGGATAGAAATGCTGGGAGTTGCATTTCAGTGGCTGCCCCCCAGGATGGCATTTCCTCCTCTGACTGTGCCTCTCTCGCTGTGGCAATGCCATCTGCTCTAACCCAGTTTGCCTAATGGAAATAGGCAGAATTTTCTTCTCTGTACTTAGAACTTGCACTTTGAGTGGCTGAAGAATTTCTGTGGCTTTCACAGGGTTTTTGCATGGCAACTAGCCAGAGTCTGACAATTCCTGTGCCCAGTGTAGAGACCCCATGGGATACAGCCCGTGGTGCTGAGTTCTCCTTGGATGGCAATCTCAAAGTGATGATTTCAATATTGCACCATCTTTAAAAAAAAAAATACTGATTTGGACTATTTAGCTTGCAAGTAGAATAGAACACGTGTGAGTGCAGTGCATTTATGCAGCAGCTTTGCTTTGAGAGAGTGATTAATGCAAGATTTGTAGAAGGAAAATGATTTCTTCCAGTGGCTTGACTGTAATAACTGAGAAGAATAAATGTCCTAATTTAATATTTATGTAGGTGTCTCAGTAATAGGCATCCTACATCCTAATTATGTAAGAAAGAAAAGTGTCGGTGCTGACATGAGCTCATATATACTTGGAGGATAAGAAGCACAGATAGATTCTGTCCCTTATTTTACCATCTTTCCTTAAAACATCTTGAGGTGAATTAAACCTGGTTTATGATGCATTAAATTACAGTTGTTTCATGTTTTGTTCAATAACAGTTGGGTGTTGTTCTCAGCGTTTCTCAGATTGCACTGCCTTTCCTCACCCCTCCAAGATGATCCTAGAGAAAATTCTTATTCATCAGGGGCAGAAGCCTGAACACATCTTCGTTTTGAAACTCTGATACCTTTGGAGTTCTGCTTGGTATTGAAGTTATTTCGTCTAGTTTTCTTAATTTTACAATATTTTTTTTAGCCAGAAAAGACCTCCATCCTGTATTTATGGATAAACCAGAAAATAATTAGCTCTTTTCTATTGCCTAGTTTTGTACACGAAGTTTGAGAAACATTGGACCTTTTCATTTGTGGGAAAACTGGAGAGGGAGCAACATTACCAACTTGAGTATTGCCCAGTCAATTGGAGGGACTGAGCAGCTCCAGAACTCAAGTTCCAGGTGGAACTGGTCAGGAGTTCTTGAATCCTTCTGAACCAGAAATCTTGGTCATTTCGTTGGTTGTGGCCATTTGTTTAAGTTAGAAATCTTCCAAGGCACACATTGCTGTTTTCTAGGGAGTGCAAGCTGTTTAAATGTCCTTTGGTGCCTTTGAAACCTCCTCTCAAGTTTTTATGAAGCATAAAACAGAGGGAATGCAATTAATTAGCGCAGTCTCTTATCATTCAGTAGCAAAGAGGAACTGTTAAATGCTTTTAGAGCATTACATTATAATAGAAAATTATTGTTATTCTTTAATACCAAGCTGACAAATCAGAGAATGCAAGGACTAATTATGAAGGATGGAAAACAAACACAATTTACAAAGGCTTTGTTTGTGGCACAAGTTTGCCTGTCAAAGCAGACAGGAGAAAGCAACTGAATTACGTAGAATCTTTTGTGCTCTTAGTCACCAATTTTTTTTTGTTGTTGTTGGAAATTGATGCTTCTTTGGGATTTAGATAATTCCTCCGAATCTCAGGTGCTCTAAAAAATTGTCTTCCTTTTAAGCAGTGCTTTGCAAATTGAAGTCTACCCAGTGTGCAGAGCAGCTGAAGGGTTTGCTGTTTTTAATGAAAAGAGGCAGAAATTTTAATCAGGGGACCCAATCTCTGCCTGAATGAGGGTCGATGCTTTCTTTGACTGTTGTGTTTTCAGAGACTGTAAGGTCCTGATCCAGAGACACTTCCCAGTGTTGGGTGTAGGCAGAGGAGTGATCATCTGCTTCACGTGGTCCTGGGTAATGGAAGGGCATGGATTTGTGTCCCGGTGCTTTTCTGGGTACAGGCTGAGAGGGAGCCAAAGACAATTTGGTTTAACAGGTCCAGGTAATAAGCCAGGCCCTTGTCCCATGGAATAACTCTCAAGCATCTGTTTTGCTCATGGCTACATCAGAGTTTTAAAGGAAGCAGCTCATTTCTCTGGGTGTTCTTCAGCAGTAACAGGAGCAGTTGCTCCCCAAGCCATGTCCATCTGTTGGTTTTGGAGGAGCTGAGAGATGATCAAATGCTGCTCTGTAGCTCCGATTCTGATGCCTCTGTCGGTGCTGAGGAGTTGCTGAATGTGCTGTAAATGTCCTCTTCCTCCACGGATGCTTTCAGCACACCTGCACTGCAGGGTTAATGCTTTGGGTTGGGTGGGAATAGAAATGGATGAGAAGAACAAGAAACGGGGCAATGCAGCTGCAGCAGGGAAAAGCCAGGCTCTGTTCAAGTCAGTACCAACATTTCCAGGAGCTTTGCTGCCTTTTGTTCACTGCACTTCATGTGCACCTTGATACAACAAAACCCAGGGCTGGGACTGGAGTGTTTGCATTTGAAATAATTTGTGACTAAGTGGAGCTTTCCAGTTTAAAAACGGGGTGAAAATGCACAATCCAGGTAATATTCCATATGAAGGGCAATATTTTTTCAGGATGAAAGGAAGCCTTGAATCACTGTTCTCATGTGGGGCTGTGGCTCACATGCCCAGCTGAGCTCTGTGTCACAGTGGCTGCAAAAGAAATAACATTAGAAATGTCGTGCTCCAGATCATTTCCTTTAAACAATATTACCTTTTGAACCAGCTGTAATCCTAGCCTGGACATAAAAAGGTGCCTGTCCTAATTCTTGTGAAATTTAGAGTTTCTGAATGGGCTGTTGTGTACATTTGAGGAGCTTTGCTGTGAGGTTGCTCCTGCCTTTAAGTGGAGCTGGTAGCAGATGTTTTCTCCAAGTGTTTGAGATGGTAATTCTTTCTAACAGAGATTGCTTAGTTCATCAAATAGCTTTTATAAAACACTTCTGTTTTCATAAGAAATATGTACAGTTAGGCTGGAAAACATGGAGCTGTTCCTTTTCTGGGCTGCCAAAGAGAAAATGTTTCCTTTTTCTGCAAGAAAATATTTTTTTTTGTTTTTTATAAAAGCCTGACAACATGTTATTTCTCACCAAAATTTCCTGTGAGCAAAATTCCTGCTCATCAACTCTTAGCCTTAGCCAGGGGAAGGACTCCTTGTGCTGCAGCTTCTCCTTGCTGGGTGCAGCCTGATCAGAAATTGGGGATGTGGTGGCTGCTGAGCCGTGGTCATGTTCTCTTTGGAAAGCTTGGGTTTGTTTTGGCAGGCTGGGAAGGGACAGAGCTTTTCAGGGACAAGTTTGCAGTGACACCTGCCTGTGGAATAAATGGTTAGAGTTCAAATCCACGGCAAAGGATGGAGTTGGTTTAGGAAGTGCTTGGGGGTTTTGTCTTTGTAATTTTTAAAAAATTCTTGTTTTCATTTTGGGGGCTTTCTGATCAGAAATGTGCCTTTCCCATCTTCTCCCATTAAAAAAAAGGATGAGGGAATAGCAAGTAATTCAGATAACATTTTTCCATTCAGAAAAATCTGTATTGTTCTTGCTCTGACTTAGTCTTTATTTATAAGAAAATAAATATGGGAATTTGTTGTGCAATCAGATTTTTTTTTCTCTCTCTCTTCAGATGGGTACTGGCAGGTTATTGTTTGGGTGATGATGTTGAAAATAAAGATGTAAAATGTAGAAATCATGTCTTTTAAAAAGTTCACTGAAAGTTTTATGATCTAACTTTGCTTTTACTTTCAAGTGTCTTTTCTAGAGATGTTCTTAGCCAGGATGGGCTGGTTTGGGCTGCAGAATGATGGGGAGAGCTGTGAGGGGAAGGTTGAGGCTGACTTTCCTGACATATATTTGAGTTTTGTGACTTGGTGTTGCTGACCAGATAGCTGCCTGCCTTGGGTCTTTGATGCCTTCTGGGTGTGAGAGCTCTGGGAAGCCCTTGGAGCTCACCATAGCCATGCTTTCATGTGCTGCCTGCAAATGTGGGTATGGACAAAACCCAGGGGACTTTACAAAGGAGGGTGGCTGGTGGATGGCGTGGGCTGAGGGCTCTTTGCCAGCCCCTCCGAGCTGTTCCTGCTGCCACGGAGCGAGAAGGGGACGCCCAAGTAAATCTGTGGGCTGGAGATGGATTCTCCTGATTTTATTTGCTAGCAGGAGGATGATTGTCCTTTTCTCTTGTCTTTTTTCTTTATTTTTTTCTATTTCAAGTATGAGATGCTGTGCACTTGTTGTGCTGCTCATTTGTGGTTGGTGTTTGAGACCCATCTTGGGAGAGCCCCCGAGGAGCTGAGGCAGGGATGCTCTGGCTGCTGGAAAGGCTGAAGTTAGCTGGCAGATCAGGTGAATTGCATTTCTCAGCTTTGCAGGCCAAGTCTCGTTGTTTTTCTGTACATTCAGTCACCTACTGAACTGCTGCGTGAAAGTCACGTTTGGTGAAAAGCAGTTCTTGGTTTGTTTGGTTTTCCTTAGGTGAAGTGGTCCCAAAGGGATGGGCTGAAGTGGAGACAAACTGGTGGCTAGGAGGAGAATGAGGAATTCCTGAGGAATGTGATGAAGCCTAGATGCCCTCTGCTCTGAAAATACCCAATTCTACAGGCAGCTGTAGATTCCCCTTGAAAGTCACATCCATTGCAGTCACCCAGTTGCTGTCAATACAAGTTTGCCAATAATAAACCACCTCATTGAGTGCCACGTTTAGTTCTTCTCTTTTTTTAACTACCCCTTCAAAATGCCCCCTTGAAAAGCAGTTACTTGGTGGTGTCCTCCATCCCTCCTCTCTATATGTTAGGTCACTGGGACTGAGATCATTAAGTGGCAGCCATGAACTTCTTTTCAGCTGGTGCCTATCAATAACTCCATTTATTAGTAGACTCTCTGAAACTGCACAACTTGAGCTATTACTTCTGTCTATTCACTTTCTTCTTTTTTCCCCTTTTTTCAGCATACAGCAGAGCTTGTAGGTGTTTAATGGCTTTTTATAGTTTTTTCTTTTTAAATGTGCTTAACTTTTTTTTTTTTTTAACAAGTGCAAGGGAGTACAAGCAGTGAAATTGCCGGAGTGTTTGGAGCTTTTATTAACATGTTCCATCCCACAGATGAGAACATGTCTTCAAGTTCTTAAGATCAAGCTTAATCTGGGCATGAGACCAAGGACTTCAAATTTATGTCCAAATCTTGTATCTGATCCTATGTTAAACACATCCAGATGGAAGGTGATATTCTAATGTTAACAATCTGCTTCCCCTCCCTCTGCTGCCTTTCTAAGAAGTTGCTGACAAGTCTTTCTGACAGTCTTTTTTTAAGTAAATGAGATCAAGTATATTGAAGGTCTTTTATAGCAACAACCTCTGAGAAAGATGAGACTTTGCAGTAGCGCTGCAGAATGTGGATTTGCTGATATTCTCCCCAAGCCCTGGGTGGCACAGCTCAGAACTTAGGGCTTTTTCTGGTCCTTCCATTTGTGCATCCCACGTAAAAGGATCCCATTAGTACCATTTACTGTTAGTAATTTATAGGAATTGACTAGGCAAATAATTTCTTGATAAATCTGTACAGCTTCTCATCTGCTTTGTTGGAGAACAGGAGCTTTTCCTATATTGTTGTGATTTTGGGTCATCCTGGGCCTGATGTCTTATGCAGCTTAGGTGATGTTAGTACTCACTGAAGGATGTGGAAATGAAACCCTTCTCCTTTATGACCAGGATGTAAAAGCTACAGTGGGTCTTTGACAACGATAATTACTTGGTTTTGCCTCATTATGTGCTGAGCTTGCTGTGTTTCAGCTCTGGAATTCCTTGTGTCTCTGCACTGAGTGTGTGTTAGCCTTGCTGCTCAGCACAGTCTCATATTTAGGTGTGTGTCAGAAGAGCTGCATTTGAGTTATTTGGCATCACTGATAGAACCCATTGGTTCTTGCTGTGTGTGGGGTCAGTCTTTGTCCCACCCCACCCAGACTGATCCCCCTGTGCAGTTACAGAACCTCCTCCATCCTCATTCCTGCTCTGCAGATCCTTAGCAATCCTTGCCCAAGAGGCAGACAGGGCTTGGGTGCAGTTTAGGCTGCATGAGCCTCCTCCTGGTTTTTTTACCAGCTATGCTAAAAGGCATCAAACCCCTTTAGGATTCCTTGAGAGATTTTTCACAGCTGATATGTTCTGCCTTCACTGAAGCCATTTGTCATGCACATGTTAGGCTTGCCTGGTTTGTGTGTGCTGCATCAAAGCCCCACGTGCAGGGCAGTGAAAGCAGTCCCTGGCCATTGTGGGCCTCCTGGTCTTTTTTTCTTCTCAAAAAGAGTACCTGGTAACATTAATGTGTAAAAGTACCAGAGAACAGATCCTGCAAAGGAACATTCAATAACGTTTCCTGATGGGTAAAATTTGCTTTGTTGTGTAGGAAGAGAATTGTGAAGGAGTTGTGCCAGTTGTTTGACAGAAATACTTAGAGGTGTTTAAAATTATTCATTTGGAAAGGGCACTAGCATACCTTGGAGTCTGACTTGCACTTTACAAGTGGTGGTGCCTGGAAGTGTGCAGATGATGTTCACTGCTGCTGCCAGGTGTGATCCTGGCTATGGCCAGGGTTTCCATCCCACTAGAGAAACAAACCCTGGTGATGGGACAGCAGCAGAGCTCAGAAGCTCTCGGGGATATGCACTGACCACCTTCAGGAATTCAGCAGATCCCAAGTCATTGCTGTCACAGAACTATTCCCTTAATCCAAGTGCAGTTATCTTCACACTCACAAAATTTTCACTTGAAGTGTATTTTGTGTAAATAAATGTCCATCCCCCTGCTGGGGTAACAATCTCAATATCCTGCATGGTGTGTAGTGTCAGCAGCAGCGAGAATGCACCCCATGAGCTGGACATGTCCAGCTTTTCCCTTGCAGCCTGAGAACCCTCTGTCCCCAGACTGTCTCCTGCAAACCATGCTGTCAGGCCAGCCAAGAGTTAAAGGAAGAGAGCTTTATTCATGTCTGTCCTCCCGAGGTGAAATCGCCTTGCCTGTTCAACTAACATCAGCTTCTCACTTTGCAACTAATTTGTATCGATTGAGTTTCAGCCGGGCTCTGTGGTTGCCTTGTAAAGCTCAAAGGCCTGCTAGAACTCTAGAATGTGATGCTTCCATGATGGAATACAGGCAGTAGGTCATGCCCAGGAATCTTTGTGATCACTAGGGACAATCTCCCAGCTTCCAGCATGCAGAGCAGGCTGTTCAGCTCCTGAGGAGCTGGCTGCACTTGCACGGGGCCCTGAAAGCTCTTCCAACTAATTCACATTACTGTGATCATCTGTCTAATTGTCTTTCCTTTAACTTTCATTAGCGGGTTCTGCATGGTTCCATTTGTCTCCCTGAACAAAGATGAAGATAAATTCAATAGAGCTACGACAGTGCAGCAAGAGACACAAGCTGCGTGTACATGATGAGGGGAGTTGATGATTTATTGGCCTGTGTGGCAGAAGGGAGAGGGTGTGCTGGGGAAGGGCCTGAAAAAAAAATGCCTTAAAAGAACATCTCAAGCAGCATTTTGATCTATTCCTTTTTTTTTTTCCCCCTGTGTACATCTGCACTCTGTCTCCTGCTATGAAAGATGCGCTGATTTGCCTGCGTGCAAACATTGAACTAAAATTCCTGTAAGCTTTTATTAGTTGGAAGGAAGTCTGTTTTGTGGCTAGGAGGCTGGGCTGGAAATTAGGAGACTTGGACTTGTCTTGCAGGCTAGATACAGACTTCCTGGGTAAACAAAGAAGGTTCATTTAATCTTCCTTTACTTCAGGTCTTGATCTCCAGTGTGGGGATTAATAGTACTTCCTTTGTCTCTTCCTGAATAACCCCTCTGTTGATACCTCTTTGAGATCCTTTTGATGATGTAATGGAAAATGTGTTGTGGGTTTTTTCCATTTATTCCATAGTCTTAGGAAAAAATTGTCCTCCAGTTTTCGTGGAGAGATGGAACATGAAAGCAGGAGCAAGACAATCTGCAACCACTGCTGTTCACTGAGCTGTGGCATGTTTTACTGATACAGCACAGAAATCTGGGCCAATAAAGGCGAGAGAATTTCAGGTATGATACCATGACCAGCTAACAAGTGATTTGGAGCAGATGCTTTTGATCTACAACACATTTGAAGAATGCTTCAGGAGGTTTTGGGGCTGGAATATGAGGGACACAAGGCTGGTGTTGGGCCTGAATGGGTTGTTGACAGCTATGATAAGAGGAGAGTGAGAGGCTTCAGCTGGTGGTGGTGAGAGTTCCTCTGCAAACACTGGCAGCTCCCAAAGCAACGTGCCCAGGAAAATGCAGAGCAGACAATGGGGCATTTTGTGTGGAGAGCAGGGTGGTACCAAGCCTGCACTTGTAGCTTCTGCAACACGCAAAATCCACATTGCTCTGAACCTTTCTCAGCAAGGTACAAGCATGGCTGGGGTCTGCAGGATGATGCAAAGGGCTAAGGTGGTTTTTGCTGTGTTCAGCTTCCTGCTGGTTAATAATGGTATTCTAGCCAGGCTCTGTGTCCATGCTGCAGTTCCAAAGCTTCAGCCCCTTGCACTTCTCTCCACGTGGGACTCTCCTGCCTTCGGGGCGAGGTGTGTGAGGTTAATGTTAGGCTGTGTAAAGGAGCAGTCGTGCCTGCCTCAAACTGCTGTGTGTGGAGAGGCAGGGGAGGACTGCTCCCTGCCTGGCCCTGCCTGCAGCACAGCAGTGGGGAGGTCTCCAGAGGAGCTGCTGAGGAGCCATTTAGTTGCAGGCCCTGGCAGGTAGCAGGGTCTGCTGGCAGCTCCCCAGGCTGGAATAGCAGTGACTGTCTGTGAGCAGATAGTGCCCTGATTCATCTGCATCTCTCCAGCCTTCTGACTTGCTCACCCTCTTCCCTGCAGTTGGCCTTAAATTGACTGATCATAATTATTTCAGGATCTTTCCTCCCTCTGAAAACTTGCTTTTGCCTCTGCAGTCACACCAACAACCTCAAGTCTCTAGAATCTTCTCGTGTTCACTGGAGAGGAAAAGGGTGACTCCCAAGGGTTTACTTGAAATTCCTTCCTTAACACCACTCAAAGCATTATTTTTGTCTTGAGGACAGTGCATTATCTTAAATCCTTCTTAGAGAAATCTGCCCAGTGTTTCATTTCCCTTCCAGGTCTGAGTCTGAGGGTGGAGTAGGATACGCTTAGGCTTGAATTAGTGGGAAGGGTAGAAAAACCCAAGCATTAACCAGAATCAACCTAAAACTGGCCCAGCCTGAATTCCCCATGACATATTCCTGCTTCCTTTCCATCTGGGATAGCTCTTACTGGTCAGTGATGCCAGGTGGGTTGAAGAGAGGCTGTGAGTGAGCCCAGCTCAGGGCAGGGCTTGTGTGACTACTGAACCCCATGTCACAGCTGGAGGGCAAGGCCTGAGCTGCTTGGTGCAGGGACAGAGAGCCACGAGCAGAAACACTCGAGCTTCTCCCAGTCTGCAACCCCCAGGACATCCGTGGGTCGAGGTAATCCATCCTCCCTGACTTTGCACACTCGTCTCCTTCTTTGGGCTCTGTCAAAGTGCTGGCATAACACTTCCAAATTACTTTGTGCTGTCATCAGCAGGGTTGAGGAGAAGCTGTTTGCCCCTGGCGCTCCTTGTCCTCTCGTGTCCTTTGTCACCTGTCACAAGCAATCAGTTTGCTGCAGTGATGAAGTCAGGGCTGGAGGTGCTGAAGGCTGCACTGGTTGTCCAGGGATAGAGGCTGGGTAATTTGCGTCCTGCCAGGTCACTCTTACTGTCATCTACTGGCCTGACTGAAGGCCTCTCTCCAGAAAGAGGTATCTTAAAGGTTTAGGAATTGAAACACCACCTTATTTTTTCTTTAAATACCTCCTTTTAATTCCTGCTTCCTGTGCTACCTAACTTTCTGCCAAACCATTTCTTAATTCTGTGGAGTACAGACAATCTTGAGGGGTGATATTTCCTTGTGTATTTGAAAAATGAGATTCTTTTCATGGACTGATGGATCTTGTGACTCTCTTCAGACTAGGGCGATCACTGGATTTGCTGAAAGTTGATTGTTTGGGTTTTTTTTCCTTCTTCCTCCAGTGTTTCTTGACACCATGGCTACATTCCTTCTATTCATAAAAGCAGCGTGGCGGTGTTTTGCTCTCCAGTTTGCAAAATTTGGATAACATGTGTGTTGGTGATTAAACAGGAAATCTGAGAGGCTTGAGGAAAGCTGGTGGTGCCAAATCACCATTTTCCATCTCCAGAAGTTTGCTTTCCAAAATCTTTAGGCTTTGTATCTGTTGAAAGTGATGCACCAGTCTGATGGTGGGTTTGACTGTGTTTAGGAGTTGGGTTGATGCAGAATGGTTCTCAGTCAGTACAACCAATTCTCCATTGCCCATCAGGCTGTGTTTTTTAACAAGAAAGGAGGATGGCTGTGAATCTCACAGCGTGTGTCCTCTCATGCTGCACATCATTCATGTGTCCCAAAGGATGAAGGTAGGAATCTGCAGTGTTGAAGGATGTGCAGATCTGGGGCTCTTTGGGGTGCCAGTTTTTCCATGCATCCCCGTGGGAATATGAGCTGTGGGGTGCTTGTGAGCCCTGTGGCAGGACAGGGGTGGTTTGGGGCAGACAGTGCTGGACAGGGCTGGTGCTGCTGGGCAGAGGCTGCCAGTGCCTTTGGCACTTGGGCAGGGCACAGAGCTGCAGGTTGTTGCTGAGCAGGCTCCGACAGATGGGGCACCTCCAGAAGTTGTGGGGCAAGGCTGAGATGGAGAGCACAGGAGGCACCAGCAGCCAACACAGCGTGCTTGGCTCCCTTGTACAGTCTTAGTCCTGAAAGTCTGGGGAGGGCAAATATGGCAGCAACACAGGAGGTTCGGGGTGGTTTTTTATCAGAACTGCTCTTTCTCAGGAGCTGGTGGGAACTCCTCTCTCTGAGTCTTCCTGTGTTCCATCAGTGCAGCCACATCTGGCTTTTGCTGATGTTCTCCTGTCAGTAGCCCTCAGACAGAGCAGGAGCTCCTCCCCCAGTTGTGCCCGGCTGAGATGAAAGATTCTGGCTCGGCTGTGGCGAGTTCCCGGTGTCCTTAATGGAAGCTGACAGTCGACATCCCGCTCCATCTGCTCCCAATTTATTCCTCGAGATTTATGGTCTCTGCAAAGGGTGACAGAGGGAATTGTGGAACAGAATTAGTGGTTCTGAAAGCTGTAGGGGAGGTGTAGCACATCTTTACCTAGGTGCTTTCAGAGATGGAGGAAGAAAGACTTTTGAAAATCACAGCCAAGCTCCCTCACAAGGTCGGCCTGGGAGGGACCACAACCTGTCCCTCAGGGTGTGTAGCTGTCACTTGGTCCATGCTGGGCTTCAGCAACACAGACTCTTTCAGATCTCTGGTGTTTCTACGGCCTGAACTTGACAATTTCATTCATTTATTCATTCATTCAGCCCCAAGAGATGCACAAAGTCTCCTGACCAGACGCAGAAGCCCAGATATTCTGGGGACTGTGCCTCAGCTCTTGTTTCTTTGCTGATTCTTCTCCTAGGAAGGGCTGAGCCCTGCAGGTACAAGTGATGGAGCATCATAATGGTCCTTTGCGTTAGTAAGAGCTGCTGCCTGTGTTTGGGGTGGAAGGGAGAACTTGCAGTGGTTTCTGCAGTGCTTGGAATCTGGCTCCTGTACCTCTGGAGCAGAGTCCAGCCCACTGCAGATTTACTTTTTATCAAGAAAAAGCAACGGGGTGGGCAAAGCAACTGCAGCCAGGAAGGGTGCAAGCAGCAGAGGCTGCTTCAGGAGCTGCTTGTGGAGTTTGGGGGAATTGTGGAGAGGCTGCAAGTTTGCCAGAAGGCTTTGGTGCTCTTGGCAGGTTTACACAGCTGCAGGTCACCTAGGGCTGGTTCAGCCGGGGCAGTCACAAAGTGGGGGAAGAAGCTGTTTGGTGGGCTTGGAGTTGTGCCAGACTGCTCCAAAATCTGCTCTTCTGGTGGTGCAGAGGGCGGGAAGAGCAGCG
Source organism: Polioptila caerulea (assembly GCA_013397295.1). Lineage (NCBI taxonomy): Eukaryota > Metazoa > Chordata > Aves > Passeriformes > Certhiidae > Polioptila > Polioptila caerulea. The sequence goes on along the minus strand of VYXF01004859.1, from coordinate 174,625 downwards.
TTAATCACTGAGGACAATGGGCATAACAAATGGAGCCTGAGTTGGTGTGTGAAGGGAAGGGATGACATGAGAGAGGTTATTGTGAAAGTTCTCATGAATCTCACCTCCCTTTTACCTCCTTATCTGTGTGGCTGGACTTGAAAGTTTGATTTGTTGTGCCTTTGTAACAGAGGAAACAACCTAAAAATATCCAAGTAACCGCTTTTGTATTTTCCTCTAAAATTTAGGAAATGCAAGAGTGGCATCTGGGTGTAGATATTTGCAAGTCAAGGCTGTAGGTTTTTTCAACGTTTTGGGGTAGTTCAAAGACAGAGATTTGAGGATAGGGGCCTGACAATCATCAGTTGTATAGGATGGAGCTGGGAAATGTCATGTTTGCAGCTAATGTACCTGGAAGTTAATTTATTCACTGCCATCTGAAACACCTAAGGCCATCTCCCCTCAATGCAGGACTTGGGCATTGGAAAAAGAAAAGAAAACAAAAAAACCCCTCAGTAAAATTACTAATCTAGAATTGCCAAATGAGCAGGGAGGAAAAAATATTCACAGAGGAGGACAAGTGTTGGTCAAAATTTCTGATTTGTTGGAAATGTCATAAATTTGCTGTTTCTCTTAGAGCTGTGTTCAGCTCTGTTGAGCTGTTTGTCTTGCATTTAATGTGTTTATTCTATTTATTGTCCATTATTACATGAGACAATTGAAAGTTTATCTCTTCTGCTGTAGGAAGTGAGCAAAGTTTCTATAAAAAAAAAGTTAACCTTTTTATTGTCAGAACAGCTTCAAACTGTTTTCCCTAGAAACCCAAGTCTTAACTGTGCAGCTCTGTTTTTAAGGCCTTGGGACAAAAAGTCTGCATTAAAAACATAAAGCTTCTTTAATGGCCCTGATCACAACTGATTGATAGCTTTTCCAAACTCTGTGGCATTCCAGGTGAGACAGATGTGTTTAGTATTCTTCCTTGAAAAAAATCTAGACTGTCTTGGTTTTGCAAATAGAAATAAAAAGCTGGTTTTTCTTAGCCAGGTACTTTTGGTAGCATGAAAAAGACCTTAAATTGTTTGCTGAACTAAGAGATGTGCGACAGGACACACTTTGTTATTGTTAAAGATCTTTTAAAGAAATGATGCTTTTGGAATGTAACTATGAAAATGCTCATACCTAATTTTCCTATTCTTCTTGTGGATGACCAAGACCATCCCACTTACAGCCCATATCCATCAGCAACATGGGAAGTAAGGAGAGCACTGGGCTTCTCCAGACCAGGCAGCCACAGTTTTTTAGGAGTCTCCCAGCTCTTAAAATTGGCCAAATAAGCAGCACTTGTGTCTGTGAGCTGTGAATGACACCATCTGGGAACTTGGGGCTCATAAAGGCTGGAATCACTTTCCGCTGGCGTCAGGGGAGATCTGAATCAGTCCTACAGTGAGAGCAAAACAGGAAATCACCAATTCAAAAAGCCAGATCTGTTGAGTAATGATGGAAATGCAACCCCTGGTCATTTCACTCTGTAGTGTGTAAACAGAAATGGTGAAGTGTCTCCTGGTGCAGTTTTGAGAGGAACGTGTTATTAGAGAATGTTAGGAGAAGGTGTGAGGAATGGAGCTCAAGTGGCAGCATCACCCTTTTGTTTTGGGTTATAGTAAATGACTCTTTTTCCTTTTTCTCCTTAATGGGCTGCTATGATTTGTGAGAAAAAAGAAAAGGGGGGACATCTCATTCAGAGAAAGGGAGGTGAACAAATATTCATGCCTTGATTTTCTTTCAAATCATAGTTCCTGTAACCACTGCAGGTGTACTCTGGGGTTTTCCCCCTCCCACACTCTTTGGTAGAGAAATTTCAACTCTTGCTCAGGTAACCTCTGGGAAGGTGCTGTACCTGCAGGATTTCCGTGTTTGTGTGTCAGCTGTGCTGGAACTCAGCGTTTGCTTCTCTCTGGAGAGCCCAGTGCTGGTACAGAGCTGATGTCTGCGTTTCCTTTGGCTCCTGTTTTGGCAATCCACAGTATTGCAGGTGTCCTTTGGAACTTGAAGTCACTAAATGTCTGCACTGAGTTGGCTTAGATGAGATGTTTTAGGAAAAATTCTTCACCATGAGGCTGGTGAGGCCCTGGCACAGGTTGCCCCGAGAAGCTGTGACTGCCTCATCCCTGGAAGTGTCCAAGGCCAAGATGGATGGGACTTGGAGCAACCTGGGACAGGGAAAGGTGCCCTCCAAGGCAGGGCTTTGGAACCAGATCATCTTTAAGGTCCCTTCCAACCTAAACCATTCTAGAATTTCATACGCAGCATTTAATTTGATAAATTTTCCAAACACCTGCAAGGCTGAGTCCTTTAGGAATTCTCACCAGCTCGCAGTAGCACTGGTAAAATCGTAGAGGAAAAGCCATGAGAGGTGTAGATGGCTGGTGTTGGGGCTGATTTCTGCTGGTTTTGGCACGTGTGTTCATTAGCATTTGAATGGTTGGAGGATTGTGGATCGTTATCAGATAAATAAGGCTGGACAGGCTGGATTGCTGCAGCTGCTGGGGGGGCCCGCTGAGCTCAGAGCGAGTCTCTGATGTCCCTGTACCGAAATGGCACCGTCGGGCTCTGGCTCATGTCCTGCAGGAAACCTCGGTGGCTCAGGGCCCCACTGATGGCAGAGCAGCTGCAAAGGCTGCTGCAGGTCAGTCTGAGAGCTAAAATTCATCTTCAGCTCTGGCTTCAGGCCCTGGGGTGTGCCTCGAGTGTGGTGCTTCAAACCTCTCCTCTCTGCAGTGCCCTGTTAACCTCTGCTGGAGCAGATGTGGGGAGGGAGATCGGACACGTCCATGGCCTGTTTCACTGGAGAACATCTGGCAGAGCCCTTGCCTGCCTCTTTATTTTCACTTCCTCTCGGTTGTGTTTGCCTCCCGCCCATTCTGATAGCGTGCAGCGCCGGGAGTGATCAGAAGTGAGGTCAGATGGCAGAGGAGCAGCATTCCCTGAAGTCTTTGGTCAGATGTCACAGGAACCTGCAGGAGACAGAAGCAGATGTTTGCATCTGTGTGGAGCTGGAGAGGGAGGCTGTCCTGCTGCAGAGTTGTTTGTGGATCTGCTTCGGAGGATATTCAGTTCCCAAGCTTGGGAACAAGTGGTTGGTCTGTTGTTATTGAAGTTAGAAAGGGCAGTAGGACAGTCCATAGGCTGCCTTGTTTTCTTTTGCCGGGAAACAAAGCGTTTAGCTTGTACTGCATAGAAAGGTGTAAAATCAGGCTGTAGAAAGTAAGTAGCACTGGCTGTTGAAGTGAAGAGAGAAAGCTCAAGCTTTCCCTAATTTCTCCTGCCCGCAGGTCACGCACTGCCCTGCATGCTCTTGGTGCGGGCAAGTGATGATGTGGTAGCTCATGATGGAGTAACAAATTGCTCTCCAGCCTTTTAAATACCATCCAGCAGTATTCATGTGAGCTGCCCTGCGAAATGCTGTGTGTGTCAGTGATCCTGCTGACAGCTGTTTGCCTCAGCCCTCCATTCACTGCTCATCTGGTGCCTGCCGATGGCCCTTCCCACCGCACTGGCATTTCTGTTTCCATGGCGCTGCTTTGCATGTGCAATCAGTGCTGGAGCATTTTACTGTCTTGATTGCTCTCATCTGGGAAAGAGGTACCAGCTCAAGTGGCTCAATGAAGTTTGTCAGGAGTGAGGTATGAATCAGTGACTGCAGCTATCCAGAAGCCTGATGCCAGGGGCTGGAGACTTGCTGCAGTATCTCTAAAATAAGTGGAAAGCAGTTTTGTCCTACTCTGAGCTTTGTTGTGGTCTTTCCTACAGTTTGGGATTAAGCCATAAGTTTAGGGTTGTATGTTCAAGAATCTTGGTGACTTAGACGAGTAAATTTCAATTTTAAAAGCCAAATTTGTCTTGCCAGTGATTGTGTGTTGTCTGGTGCTTTGATGAGAACAGCTGCTGTGCTGATTGGTGGGCATATGCAGGAGATAGGAGGGGATTAGAACTTCCTAGAGAAGTATTTGCCATGGGTGCTTTGTGGCACAGGTAAGGAGACCCTAAACCTTTCATGTAAGGAGGGACAACTGCCTGACTACTTAGGAGTCATGTTAATTGTCTTGTGACCATTTTAGCTGGCAAACCTCGCTGTGGTACCCAAAAGAACCACCACAAGGATTTGAACTGTTCACTGCACCACTGTCATGAAGGAGGTGTTTCCACCTCAACTGCATTTTGAGAAAGCAAAGCACAGAGTAAGGAGGCAGAATGTGTCCCTTGACTCTGACACCTGTAGGTACGATTTATTTACTGGCGTACTGGTTTGAAAGGAAGGAAGGCAAGAACTGCCCTTGGGATGGAAAATGTGACCCCCTTCCCTCTGAATTATTATAACCCCGAAATTACGGGGCTTTCAGACCAAGCTGTGGGAGAGGACTAGCAATAATTTACTCGTGTCTGTCTGTGGGCACAGGACAAACCAACCCCCCCAGGGCGGCAGCAGCGCCCCGCGGGGCGCGCCCCCGGCCCCGGCGCGTTCCCCTCGGTGCAGTTCCGGGCACGGCCACCGGGGGCGCTGCGGGCTCGGGGCGGGGCGGTGATTGCCCCGCGCCGCCAGGGGGCGCTGTGCCCCGGCCCGGCCGCCTCATGAGGGGATGGCGGGCGGGCGGGGCAGCGGAGCGGGCTGTGCGGGAATGGCGGAGCAGCGAGGCGGGCACACACCTGGAGGGGCAAACCAAGTGTGACAGAACGTTCTGCAGCCTTAGCTGGAGCCTCGGGGCTCAGGTGAGCACGCGGTGCTGGGTTAGTGTAGCCAAAAAACCTGAGGCAGCGGCGGCCGGGCTCCCCGTAGCCGCTGCTGCGTCTGGTCGGGCAGACGCGCCCTCAGGGCCCGGGGAGGTGGTTGGGGCCCTGAGCTACCTGAGGAGATGGTGAGGGTCCCTTCCAGTCAGACCAGGTGTTAATAAGGTCCCAGTGCAGTGGCCGCTCTAAAGAGCAAAGGCTCACCTGCAGGAGGAGAAGCAGTGGGAGGAATGAAAGCTCCATAGTGGCAGAGAATCCTCTGGGCAGTGGCCGCAGAATGGCTGTGCCTCCTCCGATGCCAACAGTGAGAGGAGCCGAGTCCAGCCCCTCTCCACCCGCCCAAAATCTCGTGGTGTCTTTTACCTGGGTGGCTTTCTCTTGGGAAGGTTAGAGAGTAGCCAGCTTGCACCCTTCCCACACCTTGGCCATTTCTTTTGACTCTGATACTGGTCATTATTGTCTCTTAGCAACAGATGGGACGGACTTCCATTGAAGAAACAAAAGGACAAGCCCTAACCCCCAACAACAGGCTTCTTGAAATTAGGCAGGATTTTATATATTCCGAGCACAGCTGCCACTAATTCTAAAGCTACTGGCCCTGCAGCAAATAAGTCATGTGGGTTCTTGCTGTGTATCCTCTCCCTTTTTCCTCCAGTGGGGAATGCATTGACAGCCTTTTGTGCGAGGATCCAAAATCTCCTCACTGCAAAGGTTCTGGGGTGTTTGGCCTCCAGACTGCAGGGCTCAGATGTGCAGAAACCTCCATGTCTCAGTACCTGTGCCCCGAGGATGTCCATGGCTGAGCCCATGAATGATGGGATAAATGCTCCCCTTTCCTAAACACCAGGGAGACTGGGACACCACTGGAGGGCTAATGTCTGTCTTGGCAGCTTGGAGGGCTGGGTGTGAGCCAAAATAGAAATGGATTTTGGGCATCTGCCCATGGTGCTGCCCAGCCAGCTCACCAAGGTCACACAAGGGTTGTGGGAGTCGATGGGCTTTGAACCAGCCTCTGCATACTGGGCTGGAATAGCCTGGTTACTCAGGCTAACCTACCCCTGGCTGCTCCAAGAAACTCTGGAGAAAAGGGGACTTGCTGATGGCAAAACTCTGATTATGACCATAGGGCTCTTCCTGCATTGCCCAGCCTCATTTCCCTGTTTTCTTTGAGTTCCCCAAATAAACGAAGCAGAGATCAGCAGCCTCTGTCACTGCACGTCCCCTGGGTAAAGGGGATCTTTCTTGGGACAGTCTGGTTGGCAAATCCTCCAGTGCAATCTGTGCCTCTTGGGTGACACGGACACACCCAGAGCTCTGCTTCCACAGGATTTATGGGAATTGGTCAGGAGGTCTTGAGCATAGGCATAAGAGTTTGTAGTTAGCATCCAAAAAAGGAATTTTAGAAACCTGTAAGCAGTGTTCTCCTCTCCAATTGAAAGTACTAATTCTATATTAGAAATGTATTAACACAAGGAAAAAAGGCATTGGAAATGCCTTGTTCTCCTTGGGAGATGACCCTATGGATATGGTCTGCTTAATTGCAGTGCTTAATTGAGACAGCTACTTTTACTGGGACATCTCCCAGGGAGCCATTGCAGCCTCATCATTGTCAATGCCAATGGCTGGTGCCTAATGGGGTCAGTGCCATAAATCCCTCTTAACAAGAATACGTTCAGTGAGTATCAAGTGATTAAACAGTGTTTAAACAGGTGTTAAATAAGTGTGGGAGGCCATGTTTAAACACAGAGAAAACCAAAATCAAGTGGAAGGCAATAGGTGTGAGTCTCCAAAATAATAAGTGCTATTTTTGGCCTTGCTTTTCATGCAGGGCAGAGCTTTCTCTGATCGGTCTCAAATCTCACTTGGAGTTTTCCATCTTTTATAGTGGTGTGAAGAGTCCTGTGAATGAAAGCTGGCCAAAGGCTTAGGGAATCAGCACTAACTCTCAGTAGGTTTGCCACTCGTGTAGGGCTTCCCAAAGATCCTTAACTACTCCAGGAATTTTTATAAACGCTGGGATGGATTTTTTTGAGGGGGAATGTTTTTAGTGCTAGTTAATATAGCATGGCTGTAAAAGAGAGTGATGGAGATGCTGCTGGGACAGCTGAATCCTTCTGTTGTTATTGATTTAACCAGTCCTAGGATCATGTGGAAAGCCAGTAGTGTGTATGGACTGCCAGAACATTTGTAGTCCCTGTGCTCTGCTGCTGTCCTGAATATAAATGGCTCTTGTCCCCCTCTGTCCCCCTCCCTGGCCAGCAAAGCACCTCCTTTTCCCATGGCACAACTTACCCTGTAATAGGAGAGTTTGCTGTGTCAGGATTCTGCTGTGCAGGCCGTGTTCCTCTCTGTCTTTGATCTGATTATGTGCCCTACAGTCCCTATTGATTTATAACAAAATCCAGTTGTGCCATATTTGATGAGCATGCAGTGCTGAATTAAATTTGGGAGAGAAGCTTAATCAGCTCTCTGTGTCAAGATCCAGAGGTGGGCACTTTCTAACAGCAAACTGCTCTTCAATAGCCACTGGAAATCTTATGGCAGCAAAGTGGAGCCTTTTGGAATGTGGGAGCTTGCTGGGAGCCTGGAGGCTGTGAGTCCATCCCACTGGTGTCGTGTGAAATCCGTGCAAGTGCCTTGTGCATCCCAGACAGGGGCTCACAGCTGCCTGTGCCCTCCTTTCCTTTTGGGTTTTCTAAGAAACAGGTCTCTCTTCTGAGCATTTACATGGCCCTGGACTGTTCTAACGTTTTGTTTGCAGACTTGTAGGATTTCCCAGCTGTTTTCCTAGCAACCATGTGCTTGTGAGAGGAGGCATTTGGTGTTGGTTCACTTGCAGTGCAGGGAGAGTCTTTGGAACCCTGGCTGCCGGTCGAAGGGCAGCTCCTTTGTTGTTATTTTTTTGGCATGAGGTTAGATCCCAGTGCAAAAGAGCTGTAGTACAAGGAGGTGCCAGCCCTGTTCTCCTGATGTGCTTCCTGTTTGTCAATCAGCAGCTGGAGCTCTGTCTGGTCCATCGGTGAAGCTTTATTTTACCTTTGAGTCTGCTTTTGTTTTCTGCTGGGCCTTCCATAATGTATAAAACCAGAAAATGTTCGTCTTTTACCCCAGAATAAGTTTTATGCATTGAATCACTCCACTGTACTAAAATAACCTTTCTTAAATTCACAAAACCATCGTTTGAAACCTGATGGAAGGTTTGGCAGCCTTTTTTTAATTACACTCTAGCTCCTGTTGATGTTTATAAAAATAAACAGCAAAAACAACACCCTTCCCTCCTCATGCCACACACTCATTTAATGGATCATTAGGAGTTGGAAATACAAATAGCCCTGTATTTGGTTACACAGCAAGCTCCATGTCCAAAGATAGTTTGGAACTCACAGGAAGCACGGCTGGCATTACAGCAGCTACTTGATTTTTGCAGTGCTTCTCCAGCTCTGCAGTACACAGCCACCAGATGCAAAGGGACAGGTTGTGATAAATCTTTAATCAGAGCCATATTTAATATTGCAGAACTAAAAACTTCCATAGAAATGACAGCGTTGTTACTGGCGCATCTTTACAGCATCAAGGTGTGTTCCCAAACTGGGTGAATTTCCATTCTGGCACAAAATTCACATCTCTGTTGCTTAAAGAGTTCTAGTGAATTACCAAGATATGCAGCTTCTTTTGATTTTTTTCAATTTTTTAAACATTTTTTTTTAGATTAAATTCCAAACAAGCATACAAATTAGCCCTTATTCTGGAAAAAACAAAAGCCAGGCAAACTCATAAATGACAAAGCAAAGTCTGGAGTGGAAGAAACTACTATTATTATCTTTTCCATCCTGTTAAAATGAGTCTGAAACTCAGTGAAAGTTAGTGGTGTGGTGATGGTCCTGCCAGGGATTTAGCAAGGACAGAAAATTAATGTAAATCTGAATCTTAGTTAGGGGTGGAAGTGTAAACGCAGCCTTCCTCTTGAACTGGAGGTCAGTGGGAGTTAAGGTGTGAGTGCTCCAGGGGAGCTTGTGTGGCACTGCATCCAGCCCAGCTGCCTCCAGCAGGGAAGGCCATCCCAGTTCATCTCTGGGCTCTTGGCCTCCTTGCCACACTGCCCAGAAGCTCTCTTTCCCCTCCACAGTGGACTCCACTGAGGTGGCCATCCTTTGCTTTCCTCATGCTTTGTGCTTTGCTTTGCTCTGCTCGTGCCAGGGCCCACCTTGCCTCAGGTGCCCCAGGAGCACAGGAAGGGAACTTGCAGGACTTGGCACTAAGTCAGGGCAGCCCTGTGGTGTTCTGCTCTCACTTCACTCCCAGCACTGTGGTTCCTCCTCTCCTGCTGCTGTGCCCCAGGTCTTGACCAGCAGAAAGTCGTTCCCAGTCGGCTCCAGGGCAAAGCAGTCATTCTGTATGCATCCAGATCTTCTTCTCCCTGTTCCCTCCTGCGGGGCTGGTTAGGTCTGGTCCAGGCTGGCTTAGACCTGTCACATCCAGTGATTATGAGGTGCCCACTGAGGGGCCGTGTGGTGGGAGAGGTGAGGATGTGGGAAAAACAGCACAGCCCTCCCTGAACTCTGCTGTTACTCGCTACAAGCCACAAAATAACCTCTTGAAATATGCAACAAGGTCAGTGGGATAATGCAAGCGATTTGCTACCTGAGCACCAGAGGCTGTGCTCTATTCCAAGGGAAATCGGAGGGGTGGGTGTGCAGCTCCCCTTGGCTCCCTTCCAGAGTCGGAGCACAGTGAAGTGGAGAAGGAGAGAGCAATGCCAGCAGCTGTGAAGGAGCCAACTGGGAATGGTAACATGGATATTGGACATGGCTGAAAGATGAGGGTGGGCTCAGGAGGGGTGCAGAGTAAAGGCAGAAATACAAATTAACATCAGATTGTTCTTGATAGATGTTAGAGTGGCTCACTGCCACATGTCCAATTGTTTGTGAAATTTGGCCACTTCCTTTCTTGCCCAAATGGGAACTAACTGAGACCTCTTTGAAATTTTGGCCCCAACGATGTGTTGAATACCTTTGAAGGAGTGGATGGGATCAAAATGCTCTAATTTCTTCTGGGTCTGAATTCTTTCCTTGGCAGCAGCCATCCTTTGGGGATGACTTGCTTTGTTCCCCTACTCCTGCTGGTTCCCTGCCTTTCTGTATTAATGCTGTTGTGATTTGTGAGTTATTTTAAGGGCTGCTTAGGGCTGACATTTGACTCCCATCTTAGAGGATCGATGCTGTTCAGTTCATCCAAATATAAAATACTATTTTTCGCTTTTTTTTTTTGCTTTGGTTTTTTTTGCTTGGCCTTTCTGTTTTGTTTTGGTTTTTGGGTTTTGTTTGTTTGTTTTTTCCCTGTGTGAGGAATCCAAGAGATCTGCTCACACTGATCTGACCTGGTCCCCTGCAGCAACGTTCTGTTTCTAGAGCAGGAGAGAGGTGATTGATGACAAAACCCAAATAAACCAAACCAAGTGAGAACACATCCTCTGCCCCCAAACCTTGCAGATTTTCAGAGCTCTATGTCTCAGGACTGTGTAGATAAGAGAGCAAGGACACTTGTTATAAAAGGAAGGAACTCAGCTGTTTGGCTGACTAAAATAATGCCAAGGAAAGCAGATCAAAGGGTAAACAGGAGGAAGAAAGAATAGGTGCCCTTGACGTGGGGGAGTAAGAAATCCTGGGAATAGGAGGCTGGAGGTGCTTGGTGGCAGCAAACACAGAAGGTGAGGAAAATTGAGAAAAGGTGATTCTCCTTTGAGCCTGATGAACCTTCCAGTCTGTCAGATGCCTTTCAGAAAATCCAAATGGATTTTGGCACCGAAATTTTAAGCTGGATTTTCAGCATTACTTCCCTGGCATCCCAGATTTGCCCCTATGGCAGCTTCCCTGGATGGCTCAGCAGCAGTGGCTGGCCATGAAACCACTTCAGACCAAGTTCTGTCTTTGTCTGGACCTACAGCTCCCCCCAGCCCAGGCTCCTGGTCATGTCAGATGAGGCAAGAGGAGGTAGGATTTACAAACTGGAGCTGTTAGTGGCTCACATCAGCACCAAAATCAACATTTTCAGGAGACCTCGGTGTGCTAATGGAGGGAGGGGGGGGACACACCTTAGGAGAACAATCTTAAAGTTAGGCCTGTTTGAAAGTAGCTGGTCAGGATCTTGTTGAATTTGTGTATTTGAAGACTGGTCTGAGCAGGATACAAGTGCATGGGCATCTTCTCTCAGTGCAGATACTCAGTGGTGTTTATTGAAACCAGTGTTGTTTATGGGCTCAGTGGTCCAAGCTGTGTGTGTTTATGTACCAGGCCTTTCTCTGCAGCTCCTTGGCTGTATTTGACATTGTTCTGTGCCTCTGATGATGTGGAGACCTGTGTTGGCTTTGTTCTCAGTGGGTGCTCCCTGGTCAGCAGGAGGACAAAGCTGGTTGTGTTAACAGCTGACAAGGTAAGCTCTGGTACAGGGCCAGCCAGCCGGGTATTGTGCTCTCCTGAAAGGTGTGCTCCACCAAATGCTGCCTTCAGCTTTCTCACTTCAATCCCTTGCTGTTCTTTTCCAGGGGAACTTGTTGTTGACTTGCACTTAGGAGTGCAAAGGTCGAATTGCCTTTGACAGAGGAGTTGCAGCTCCCTTTTCCTGCCAGGATGGCTTTTTGCATGTGCTTTATAAACCCAAAGCCAGGCAGCCCAGCTGGAGATGCAGTGAATTCCTCAGGAGTGTCTGTGTCCCAGGAGGGGAGGCTCCAGGCACAGCACAGCCCAAGCCTGGTCTTCCTGCCTTGTTTGCAGGGGTGTTGGAGGTGTGTGGGGGGGAACAAAAGAGAAAACAGGTCTGTGGGTTCGGGGTGAGAACTGGAAGGAGCAGGAAGACTCCCTGCTGGAGCTGCTGGTGAGAATCCACTTCCATAAGGTGCAGGTTGATCTTGGCTGTATTTCAGTCCAGAGTAGGGAAGATCTGAGCACAGTGTTCAATAGAACCCTGTTCTGCCTGCTCTGCAAACATTTCTCTTTAATGGGGTCAACAGCAAACACGAGCCACTTGTCTCTTTGGTGCATGCTTAATGCTCTGCCTTCCAGAGAGCTTTTCCATACTTAGGGTAGCAGGTAGAACTTATTCTTAGCCATGGAAACCCAAAATTGGGAGGCTGATGTCACCATCTCTGCTGTTCTTTCTGTATTCAGTTTCCTGCTTTTTCAGATCTGTTTCCAACATGTCTGTCTCCAAATACTTGTTCCTAAAATAATTCTTTGTGAAGTGACAGGCACACAGGGACCTGAAAAAGAAAGGAAGCTGAGGGTGACTGAAGGTGCTGATGAAAGGCAATCAGCTGGAGAGAGCCAAGCATCAGATGTGATCTGTCTGGCATGTGCCTAATTATCCTGTGCCTTCAGGCATGCAGCCGGGCAAGAGCTGGGCAGTTCACCGAGCAAGTTCACTTCATTTCCCTGAGCTGCTTTTCACACGTAGGAGAAAAATAGTGGGGAAAAAAAGTTCCTTAGGATAAGCAACAGGACCATAAGAGGCGATGTAGAAAGGAAAAAGGCTTGACTGGTGTAGTGGAGCATATAATGAGGTAATTAGAACTGCGAGAAGTTGACAAAGCACTAGACCAAGATGAATTGCATCCCCCGAGCACTCAGGAGATGGGCAGGGAACTAGAGCAGCCTCCCTGAATGAACTTGCAGGAGTAACCCTCAGTACTGTTTTGGTCCTTCTGAAGTGCAGAGATCCTGGTTGGCATTATGCACACAGTTTACAAGGAAAACAAGGAGTAAAAATATTATAGATGGCTTTGCTAACAGTGTGGAAAACTAGGGAGGGAGGAAATTGCTTCAAGTTGGTGGGAAGATTTATTTGCTGGGAGTGGTAGAGCTGCTGTTGAAGCAGCTATAAAGTCAATATTTAAGTAAAAAGTATTTTCATTCCCAGTCTATATCCAACTGGCAGCAATTAAATGAGCATCCCTTTAATCTATGTCCTCCTGAGGAGGGTCTGTCCTGCAGTGTGTTTGTGTTGGACCCAGCTCAAGACAGCACTGATCCAAATAATAACTCTGTCCATCCTTGCAGCTTTTCCTGGCATGCGTTTGGTCTGATGCAGCCCTCCCTCCCTCCCATCACCTGGCCATGATTTAGTATAAAACCAGGAAAAGCTCTAAAACAAACCGCTAAAGATGGGTTTATAGGGATGCTGCCACTTGCTGCCCTTAAGTAGGGGTGACAAGAGAACACAGAAATGCATTGTTGCAGCCAGCATCCCTGTTAAAATGCATCGTTTGCTGAACTTGTGTGGAGGAAAAGTGTTGTTTCCTTTGGTTTTCCTCCTTGTAAATGAGTGCCTGAAACTAGTCAGCCGTTTGTGCTTGGAAAAAGAGGCAGTTTGTTTAGCTGTTGTTTTTAAGCAGTTTATTTTAGTTTCTTTACTTGGTAAAATGATCAGGGCTTTCTCTGACACTGGAAGGCTGCACTGCCCTGGAGTTCTCTGCACATACCCCATGCCTGCATATGAGTTCTGGCAGTACCTGCTGAGGTTCTCTGGAATTTTACAGGATTAATTTAGTTTGAGGATAACCCTGAGAAGAGTACAGTAAGGGAAATATGCAGCTATTTCCTACTGACATCAGGCATTTTGATATGAAAATGCCCTCACTGGTTGTGTATTGTTTTCTTCTCACTTGATTTGACAGATTTTTGGTGTGCAAAATGTGTCCCAGACTCCTCTGAATACAGCAGATACTTCTGTGAGGCAGGAGGAGCAGGGGGGTTTGCATTCTGACGTTCCCCAAGTTGATTCAGGTTCATTAAGATGAATGGGAAGCCTGCCATTGATTTCTGTGGAGTTCAATCAGGCTCATATCCTCAATCTAATGACAAACATGATCCACATGACTCTCATTAACTCTCTTTGCAAAACAGACAGCAAGGTACCACTCCAGATTTCTTGTGAGACGTACGACGATGATCCTCCTGTAGAACAGACAGACCCTTGTGTTTACAAGAGATTTGCTGCCTAATTTTGCCTGAATTTGGCCCTATTGCACCTGCTTTGTGCTCAGGCTTTTTTTTCAGTGCTGAAGATGATCTCTGGGGTGGCTGCTGTGGAGCACCCCATGAAAATAAACATGTTGAGCTGCTGCTGGAGCCATGGCTTTGGGGGGTCAGCACATCTCCGTGGCTGTGCTGAGGTTGTGGTAGAAGGCAAATGAATCCCCTGTCAGAATTGATTTTTAAGGTGTTCTTATCAGAAGAGTGACCAATGTGTGCACTTTTGGGAAAGCTGCTGAAATCCTTCATTGTGATGTTTGGTTGGCAGTAGGAAATCTCATTTCCTTGCACTTTATTTTTAACCTTGAAAACTAATTTACAAATTGTGGCTCGCAACAGGAGGGCAAAATGCCAAGGCATAATCGACTGACACAAAAGAAATTAAGTTTGGGCAGGCAGTATAGGAACCTGATCCTGTTGAAATCAGTGGTGTAATTCCTGTTGTTGTTATTTTTACCTTTGGTTTCACTGATTCCTTGAGATGTTCATAGATGCTCTGCAACTTAAACCTCATGGTATTTTGTTACAAGTCCCAATTTCTGCAGTCACATTGTGCCGTAAGATTTGTTTGCTTGTTTTGAGAGAGGGATTGTCTGGCTCCTGTAGGTGAAACTTAAAAATGGATCAAGAACATGTTAAAAAAGCTAAAATGCATGACTTAAAGAATCTTAAATCACATTAGCTTGTTAAAATGTTTTGCTGTCATTTTGGCTCCCTGGGCACACCTATCAAATACGAGGTGTCCTGTACCTGATGTGTCTGTCGTGTGTATGCACATCCCCTGAATGTGCATTTTTGGTGATGTGGAGAAGACCCAAAGCAGCATGATTTTTTCCAGGTAATCTAAATGAAATTCTGGAAAATTTAGGTGTGACTTGCCAACTCTAAATACCGAGCTGCAATTCAAACAACATTTAATATCTTTTGAAGATGGCAGAATCTGTTCACACTGTAGGTCTGCAGACACACACACATGCAAAAGCCTCCCTGGTAATTTATTTTGTGGTTGATGGATCTCTAAAGTGTCACAGCAACTCCCCATTTATTTCTGCAAAGGGAGGAGGTGTATGGGCTGCATGTCCCGGTTTGTTCTTTGGAAGCTGTTACTAAATGTTCTCTTTAAAGGTGATACCTTGTAAGGAATTTTATGGTTGTTTGGTTTTTAAATGTTTATTTCCTCTGAGGCTATTGTTTGTTTGACTTTGGGTCTTCTGGTGTGTGTGTGAGGAGGAGTGGGTTTGGTGGAGTGGAGGAGGGTTGTTTATTTTTCTTTTTTACTGTGAAAAGAAATAACTTCCTCTTCTCCCTTGTGGCTAAACAAGCCATCAAAGTCTAGGAGGAGTTGAAGCTGATGGTCCTTGACATGCACCATTGGTTTAAACAAACCCAAAGTATGTTTCCCTATGTATTTTTAAACACGTGTGATTTAAAATTATCCCCCCAATAATTTTGGCTTGCCTGGTTGTGGGAGGACAAACATTGATTCCTTTTTCTTAGATTCCGAGTACAGACACGTTCTGTTGCTTGCTGTAGGTTACTAAAGACAAATGTTGTGAGTCAAGACATATCATTTCTGCAAGATAGCAACTGGAGGGAAATGAGCTTCCTTAGAGAGGCAGAAAAGACAAGACAGGGTTAATTTTCCTATAGAAAGTGTTCAGTCAGCATTGAAGGCAAATGTCTTTATTTTTAAATCAAGTCTGCCTTTGCCTTGCCCTGCCTGTATTCCAAGTGAACGTTCTGAAATCAGCTGCGTTTTCTTCTTGCTCCAAAGCAGAAGCTATGGGAGAAGGCAGGTTTGGTCTTCCAAAATGCCTTTTCTATGTCTCTTCTCCCATGTGGCTGTCAGTCCAAGGCTGTGCTTTGCTACACCTTATATTATTATTATGTGTAATGATGACATTTGAATAAACCCCAGGGGCTCCTGTATGGCCACAGCAACCATGCCATTGAGCCTGAAATGACAGCTCGTTTGGGATTGCACGAGGAAGGAGGTGATATTTGCAGGAGGGGTCGCTTGGGAAATCCTGCCTTGCCCAGATGACTCCAGCCCAGGCTCGGTGCAGCCAAAGTTGCTGGCAGAGAACTTTACTGTGATGGATGGAGTGATGATGTGAGGGCTGCCAGCAAGTTTGTTTGGCTGCTGCAGCTCTGTCTCCACCTGCACTCGGATGGCCAAACTTCCAGTCCTATGAAAGGTGTGAATTATGCACAAGGTGCCCTTAAACCCTGCAGGCAGCAGCAGGATCCACCAGTCAGATCCAGCAGGGCCCAGGGTGTGTGAGTGAGCAGGAGTAGCTCAGGGGAGAAGAGTTCCCATGCTAGCAAGTCAGGCTGATGCCACAGGCAGCACTGGGGGAAGCTGGCGTTTGTCTTCTGGGTACCCCTTGGTGTTGGCAAGGTGACTTTTACATGAGGTCACTTTGGTAAATGCACAGAAAACTTGGAAGAGACAAATTGTGTGTTGGCAAAGTTAGGTGATGGCGAGCCTGAGGAGGGGATGCCAACACAGAGGAGTCTTTGGGGGAGTAAGAGGAAAGGATGGAGGAGAGAAAATGAAATATGAGCAGTTCTGCTGATATTGGCAGTATGGGCAGCATCTCAGGGATGCTGTTAGTCAGGAGGCAGAGCTGGCAGGGCTACTGCAGCTGGAATAGGAATTTAGTCTTTTTGACCCTTAGCATTTTCTCACTGTTCAGCCTTTCTGCAACAAGCCTAGAAGTATTTTACCTTTTCTCGGTGTCTTGTTGTGGTTTGTTTTTTAAACAAATACTTCTAATCTGCAAACAGCAAAAATGGAATGGAAGAAAATGATGGGATCTCTTGGCTCAGCATGCCAGCAAGAGCCTGCTCAAATGCTTGTCAGGCTGGTTTGTGTGAACTTTTAATTTGTCCCATTGGAGGGGGACTGAGCTCATCAGGTTCTGTTGCCTGTGGAGGCAGGGACAGGGGCTGGTGGGTGCTCTCTGCAGAGCTTGGAGCAGAGCTGTCAGCCTGTGGGTGTGCAGCAGCTCCTTTCCCAGCCTGGAGTAGGTGTCTTGCAGCCTGGTTTAGTGGGAACATCAACCTCCTTCTGCCACGGCTGCAGGAGCTGCTCAGACATCGGGGAGACACGTGAGCAGAGGAGGAGAACAATTCCTTCCATTGCTGCTTCAGCTTAGGAGGAGCAGAAGTGGCACAGGACTTGTTGAGGGATTGCTGCACAAGTCCCTTCTTGTGCTTGCTTTTCTTCTTCCAGTTTTCCTTCCTGTAGGCCTGTCATGAGCAGCACGTGAGACACTGAACCCTGCTGCCACTTGATTATGGTCAAGTTATTTGTATTGACGTGTCAATCTGCACTGCTTTTGCTCAAGGATTGCCAGTGGGTTATTGGGCAACGCCTGAGCCCTCATCTTTGATAGGGATGTGCAAAGAAAAGTGTTGAGAGGTTTAGAAGTTACCTTTGGCTCTTTGTTAGAGTTGCACTTCAGAACAGAATGTGTGCTGATGTACTGTATTTAGCACCCAGCCAAAATATATTGCTGAAGCTTTTTTTGGCCTGCTATTGTTCGTTTACACTAATTTGGCTGGCTTAGAAAGCTGTTGGAGCTGCAGCTTTGCCAAAGCTCCTCTGTCCTCCAAGAGTCCTGACAGGGTAGGTAATTCAGACAAGCTCATGTCTCAGAGGAATCCTGCATTAGCACTGCTCATGCTTATAGTGTTTATTCCGGGGGGAATTGAGCAACTCCCACCCTGGGTGCATTTGCAAATTCCAGCCCGCAGCTTCCTCTCACTGCTCGCTGGAAGGTGCTCGCATGAGGGAGCCTGAAAGCAAGGGAGGGGCATCACGATGGGGTTACTTGCAAAGAGCCCTGAAAGCAAGTACAGACAGTGTCTTTTGTGCCATGTATTTGATAGTGAGAGACTCCTGTGGCTCCCCTCTGCTTCTCCCTTCTGCCTTTCCATAGAAAATATCTGGGCTGTCCCAGGAGCAGAAGAGAGAAGCTTGGGTGTAGCTGGATGCTGAACTAGTACCTGATCTGCCCTCAGCTATTCAGAGGGAAAGTTCAGGACCTTTGGGCATCAGATGATTTCGTCACGTGACAAATTTAATCAGATTACAGGAAGTTTATTGCCCTCTTGAAATATCACATCAAAAATTTGTCAGCTGAAAGAAATTCCATAATCTGCTCAGCTGAACGGAACCAAGCTGAGTTTAACTGTAGAGCTGTAACCTCTGGAGGCAGCACGTCCGTGCTACCACCAGGTCCTGTCCCCCAGCCCGGACACCCTGGCGTGGAACGTGGGATTTCTGGTCACAGCATGGGTCTGGAGGACTCCAGTTATGTTGTGGGTTTTGGCCCTAAGCAGGATCTGTGTTGTGGGGTGGCACAAGTGGGGTTTTGCAGTGCCGGTCCAGGCAGCTGCTGGTCACCACAGAGCAGGAAAACAAAGGGTGTTGGATAACTGAAGGAAACGTGAACAAGGAGGGGTTTTGGTAGAGGGTTTTTAGTGCTGGCTTACCATATACTTCCTGCTTAGAGACACACATTGCAGAGTGCTGTTAGGAATGTAATTTCACACTGGGATTATTTTCCTCCTGTATCTTCCATCTGCATCGCTTACTAAATGCATTTTGAATAATTATATGGCAAAGTCCTATCTGGACTTGACAATTAGGCAGAGATACTGCAGTGGAAACACACACACAAAAGCATAATTGTAAATAATGGATATTGACTGGATCTGCCAAAAGTTGCAATAAAAAAGCCTTGCCTTAGGTCAATTGTTCCTGGCATATAGATGGAAAAAGGAATCCAGCAGCATGTGTTGTAACGAGCTGCTGCACATCAGCATTTGCCAGCCAGCCTTTCTTTTTCTCCTGTTTTTTGTTTGTTTTTTTTTTCTTATGGAGCTCATATCTATCACAAAGGTAGATACAAGCTTTTGAAAACATTCAGCACTTCTGCACTGCTTGCTTGTATTGGTTTCTTTTTTTTAAATTATGGAGAATGAGGTAATAGAGATAATCAAGCTGACTTGCTGGTTGTCCTTCTCCTGAAAATCAGAGCTCTGTTGTGCCTGCTATTGATCAGGACTTGTGTGTCACCCAGAAGGTGATACCTGAACAGGAAGGAGCCCTCCATCAGGGGTCTGTAGAGTTCTGCAGGGCAGGGGCACGTTCCCCTTCACATCCCTAACTCTGTGTGGTCCCACAGCCAGTCCTTTTCCATGGCAGCTGCCTCCCAAAGCCCTGGCTGCTCTCAGCTGCTTGCTGGGGCTGAATTGCGCTGTGGAGTCCGAAATTTTGTAACGAGGAGCCATCCTGTCATTTCAACTGGGAACTGGCCTTCGGCTCCTGCTCAGACTCTTGATGTAGTCAAAGGAGAACAAAACTCTGAGGAGCCTTGCTGGCTGTGCATTAGGGCTCTCATGAACTCCAGGAGCTTTTGCAATTGTTTATGGCAGTCCTCAGAGAATAAGTGTGAAATTAAGCTGGTGGTCTGATTTATACATATAATTTCTGTGATGTGCTCCTGTGATGCTGCAGAGCCAATTATAGCTAACTATAAATATGCCACTGGGAATCTTTTAAACATTTATTTTAGCACTTTTGAGGAAGCCAGTACTAAGTTTAATAGAGTGTAGTGAATCATTGACCGAACAAATTACAGCCATGGACTAGAGAGTGGTATTGACATTAGAGATTGTACGGTCACCTTTAGGAGTCATTACAGGATTTAATTCGGGGCGTGCTGAACTTTGAGATTTACTCTGAGTGGGATATTGACTCCATCATGTGGGAGACATATGTTAACCTGCGTGCATAGCAGGCCATTGTGAACATGGCTAGCATGGAAGCCATGGAGATGACAGCAGAAATTCAAACCAGGTTTGATTTCCCAATCTCTTTATGCTCAGGCAGCTGGACATGCAGCTGTACGAGGGCCTGTGGTGAGTGGCACTCACTGCCATAGAAATACATCCATTTGTCCATCAGCTAGCAGAAGCAAGTTTGGGGTTGCTTTTGGTTTTTTTATTCTCCTTTCGAAGTAACCTGAAGCATTCTGGAAACTAATTTTGGGCTTGAAAGGGAGGAGAAGCAGGGACTTGCTCCATGCAGGTCTAAAGGGAGAAGCGCTGATTGTGCCCAGGGCACGTTTTATTACCAAGGGGGGGTGGTTCCTGGGCTTGGGAAGCAGCAGAAGGCGCGGATGTTTCTTTGCCTGCGCTCTGAAGCTTCCCAAAGGCTGGTGGCACTGCGGGGAGTCCCAGCAGGAGTGACCCGTGGAGCCAAGTGCAGGCGCTGGGCACGTGCAGCCAGCAGCGTCCGCACTTCCCTTATATCCGTTTGTAGGGGATGGCTCGGGAGGGATCCCTGCAGCCGGTCCTGAAGGGAAACCCGCTCTGCAGCCGCTGCCAGAGGCACAGGCACGCTGAGACAGTCCTGAGCAGCATGTCTGTGTTCAGGGACACTTCAGGAGGGCTGTGCAGCCAAGTAAATGTTAACTCTCTGGCTAAATCCAACGTTTCCCTTATAAATCCATGCTGGAAATGGTTCTTCCTGTTTCTTCGTAGTGTCTGGTGTTTAGTTTGCCTTGCGTTCTGTGAAAGCAAAGCATGAAACCCCTCCAGAAACCAAACCATCAGACAGTAGTGGACATGGAGATCTATTCCTTACATTGCTGATGTTTCCTTGGGATTTATTGCTGGGGGAAAAAACCACGTGCATGTTCCTGTCCCGGTGTGGCAACTGCAGAAAAAACAAATGTCTCCAATATTTCTGAAGAGAACAGAGTCGATATGCCCAGCCTGCTTCTTTAATTATGAATTTTGGAGGGGGAGAGGCTGTGTGCCATCAATGGAATAGTAATAGTATGTTATTTAGGCTTCTGCCTGATAATGGACCATTCAAACTCTGCTGAGAATCAGAGGTGAGCAATTATTTATGAAGATGATCAAATGCAGATTCTATATCCGGGGCAATAAAAGTCAAGATCAGTTGATTTATTTGGTGGAGGTTGGATGTGCTGCTCAAATATTGATAGGATCTTCCTGGAGCACAGAGGAGCCTGTTCAACTCCTACAAAAGTTATACAAAAGAGTGGAAGAAATATTCAAATACCATTCCTACTGGTGCCTTCCCAGTGCCTGAATGATCTGTGCTGCCCCTTCAGGGCTGTAATCACAGGCACACACAGGATTGTGGCTGCTGAGTTCTCCCACCTTGGGCATGTACTTGTTCAACAAATGAATCTCGTGTTTCAGCTGGTTTGAGACTGGATCTTCATTTGTTTTGCTGCTGCAATAATTGGCTAAGGTTTGTTAATCCATAAGGATAATTTCAAGTTTAATCTAAAACCCCATCTCCTTGCTCTTTTTAATTGTTCACGTTATTCTGTGCTCCTTTAATTGAAGTGGTAAATAATCCTTTTGAAAGGTTGAGGCTGCTGAGAGAGACTGAGCCTCAACCAGCCTAAATAAAAACATATTTTAAAGAACAGATACACCCTATTAGTATGTCAGAGACCTTTCTGTACAGAAAAAGGTAAATTTTGATCTGGACTGTCAGTAAAGCCAGATGTTCAGAGAAATTACAGGTGTTTCTGCAATTTTTTATGAATGGAAAACTGTATTTGCTGTGGGAAAGTGGGAATGCCATTACCTGGTCATATACCCACATTTCCAAAGCTGTATTGCACAGAGGAGAGTTTTGAAACTGGTTTGGAAGGTCCTGGAGATCATCCAGACTAAGCAAACAGTATAAAATACTACCTCATGTGTCTGAGAGGGGATTTTCTTTGTTACAGCAGAAGCAAGTATTGTAACAGGAATAGATGTAAAGGTGTGGAAGAAAGAGTGTCACAGGTCTCTGTTTATTTGCCTGGTTTTGAGAGAATTGCACAGTTTGTGCCAGTTTTGTGTTTGCCCATTATTAAGTAGAACACGTTTGTTGTGGTCACTCCTGACCCTTCTATGAGATGCTTTGTGGGTTTTCATATAAAACATCCTGCAAAAAATAGGGGGAGGTGGTGAATTGTGACTTATAATTAGAGTTTGTTTATCCTGGGGAAGGATTATGAGAATCTGAGAGTCTGGTTTAACTGGATAAAGTATTTTTTATTGTATACACAGACCAGGAGATACAGGCCTAAAAACTTGTATTCCTCTACACATCCCAATCTGTGTTTAATCCTGTTATCCTCATGCAGGACCTTGGACTCACAAATAGTAGTAGGGGAAAAAAAAAAATCTCCAAGTAGAACCCGAAATATCATCATAAATATCATAATTGTCATTGTAAGGCTGCAAGGATTGACCACAGAACACACAGCCATGGCCTTGTAGCAGGTTCCTGTTTATTTGTTGAGCTTAGCT
This sequence comes from Polioptila caerulea, assembly GCA_013397295.1. Lineage (NCBI taxonomy): Eukaryota > Metazoa > Chordata > Aves > Passeriformes > Certhiidae > Polioptila > Polioptila caerulea. The sequence goes on along the minus strand of VYXF01004859.1, from coordinate 152,477 downwards.
TAGCTGTCAGCCAGGTTCTAATTTTGAGTGTCTTGTGTCATCACCCCTCGTGTCCTGACTGACAGCCAGCCCAGCTGCATGTTGTGGAGGGATTGTTGGGGTGACAAGCTGCAGTTCAATTCTTACCAGTAAAACCCTGATCTGATGTGTCCACTGACCCCAACCTCTTCCCATGTACTGTTCTCCTTGTTCTCCTAAATAGATTTGTTTGCTCATTGTTGGTTTTCAAACCATCATTTTCCTGGGAGACCAAAAAAAAAGTTGTTTTCTAATTTTCTTCTGTTTACTTTCCATAACTTGAAAAGTCTCTTTGAAGGTGTTGCAAAAAACAGCTGCTTCTCAGTCTACATAATTACAGAAAATTCATTCCTTTTTCTAAGCATGTGAGCCTTTTTCCCCCCAACTATCATGCTTTTTACTCAACAATAGCACTTGTTAGTGTTTTTCTGCAGGCAGCCTAGCCTGCTTTGAAAGACATGCTAAATCATACCCTTGATCCCTAACCATAATTTCATTACATGTGAAATTTTATTTAGGACGAAACGAGACACTTGTTAAGACCTTACTTAAGCTGCAAGTTTACCCACTTAGATAATGTAAAATGCTAGATCAAACATTTAATTTCCCCTATGCATGTCTATTCTGGTTTTTCAAGTTCTTTATGTGCAAAAGGAGATGTTTCAGTGGCTTGTCCAAAGCTGGCTGTATTTTCACAGGTGTGGTAGTGCCACCCTTAGTGACTGCTGAAATCCAAAGGTATTTTTCCAAGCAGGGAGGCATTAGATCTTTGGGATTTTACAGCATGCCTGAAACATCTCTCTTTTCACTCCCGTTCATCTCTTTCTTTAGGATGTGCCTTATTTCAGAAATTGCAGCTTCATTTGAGGGAATTGGGGAAATCACCTTGGCTGCTACATGAAGAACAATAACCAGCAGCCCACCCCAGGCCAGGCCAGGCAATCATCCAGCAGGATTATTTCATGCTGAGTGGCTCAAGCATGGAAAAGAAATGCAGAGCTGACACCCAGGTGGTGTCAGGGAGGGGGCTGGCAAAGGGAGCCCGCTTTTCTGACAATATGAGAGAGAAATGGATTCACATCAGAGTGTTTGGGTGTTCAATGCCCTTGACATTTTTAAAGATTCTGCATCACAGACACTTGGGGGGTCTGAAAAGTATTTGGGTCCTCTCTTCATTTGGCATTTCCCTGCCAGGATTGAGCCCTTCGGTACTTTCTTCAGCTGGTGTTTCAGTCACCTTCAAGAACATGAACTTTCTTCTGCCAAGTCAAGAAGTTTTGGTGTGCTGCTGCTGGGGGAAAGGTACTTGGAATAATTATGCTCCAGAGAACAGAGCTGGGAACATTTCTGGGGGAGAAAACAGCAACTGCAGTCAAACGAGCTGCTAAATAAGGAAACGTCATTAAACAACAGAGCTAACCTTGGGTTGGCTGCCTTGCATTTTGTTCCCCATAGTAGGAGAAAAAATAAACAGGAAAGAGCCAAAGAGTGCCCTGATAGGAGGAAAAAAAAGATCTTCTTGTGTCTGTGCTGCCAACAAGACAGAGTTAGGAAAAAATCCCCACTCTCTTTTCGCCCCAAGTGTTGGATTCAGGCAAGGAATAAAATGCCAAGTTGGGAGTGTAATGCTGAACACAGGCAACTGTTGGCACACTTCAGGTGTAGGCTGGAGAGTCCCTGTTAAGGAAAGCCTGTCCTTCAGTCTGAGCTAATCGTCCATCTTTACAGGTTTTTTGCTGAATTGCAGCTTGGTTATGGTTTTTGTGTGTGCCTTTGATGCTCAGAGCAGCTGGCTCCTGCAGGAGAGAGTAGCTGGTAATTGAGGCTTGAGTGTGGTGTAGGGCAAAATATTTTGGGAAACGTGGCTTGGCAAGAATTCAAGGTCTTCCAACAAGTTGCCATTGACTTCATCTCTGTTGTGTTTGCAGAGTGACCCGTATTTCCTCATCCAGTGTAAATTCCAATTTCAGGCACAGCTACCAAGATTCTGAGGCATGTATGTGCAAATACTTCAATAAAAATAATTTCCCAGCTCTGTCTAGAGATTTATAAAATAATGGTGAAAAATATTATGCGTTCAGATTAATAGCAGATGAATGTAAATTAAATCTGTAGAGATTCACCCACTGATTCTGATCTGGAGATTCTTTTTTTTTTGCTTTGATTTTTAACATGTACTTAGCCATAAACCCTGAGAGCTTGCAAAAATAATAATGATTACAGCTTGTAAAGAATAAATTAGCAAGAAATTCTTACTCTGATGCCTTCTGATTAATTGCCCAATAAACACCAAACAAATAACTGTTTTAAACTCACTTAGATTTACAAGGTAAGCAGCAAATGAGGTAATAGGGGAAATGAAAGTGTGGCAGCAGCAGGTGAGGTGAAAGGGACTGGGGGAGGCTGGAGTGAGAGTTTGTGCCTCAGCATAGGGAGAAGAACATGGGAAATTGCTGCCCAGCTCCTGCACTAGGGACTGTACGTTTGCAGGAAACAAAATCTCATTTCCCTCAGGGCAAACCAAGCTTCCTTACCCGTGTGTTGTGCCCTCACCCGCACGTTTCGCTTTTCCTTCTGCTGCCTTTTCCTGATGATCATATATAGAGCCTGGAAGTGTAAATCTNCACTAGGGACTGTACGTTTGCAGGAAACAAAATCTCATTTCCCTCAGGGCAAACCAATGCTTCCTTAGCCGTGTGTTGTGCCCTCACCCGCACGTTTCTCATCTCCTTGGTGTGTGTGGACACCTTCAGCTCATGCTGTTTGTGTGCCTCACCCTCCTTGGGAGCAGCAAACAGTCGAGGATCTGCCTGGGAAAAGCTTTTCCCTCTGCTTTTCCTTCTGCTGCCTTTTCCTGATGATCATATATAGAGCCTGGAAGTGTAAATCTGCTCTGAAATTGGTGGAGTGTCAACACTTGCCAGATAGGTCCCTCTAAAATTAGCATTTAATGCAGTATTCTCTGAACTATCCAGTGGTCACTGTGCAGATGAAGCTGCCTGGTGGTTGGAGTGGTGATTTAGCAAAGATTTAGCTGTAAATAAATGCAATTCCTTTAGATCACTACTGGAGAAAAGCATTTTCTGTGCTCTGTGCTCATGGATATTGTTGAGTGCATGTATTAGTATTCAGAAACACATCTCAAACCCCTGTTTAAAAGTGATTTTTTGCTTTCAATATCCGAAGAAAAATAGTCCTAATTTTGCCTACACTTATTAGAATCCACATAGCTCAGTTCTTATTTCTTTTTAGGTTGAATAGCTCCTCTTCCTCTCAGCTGATTACACAATGCCTGTATTTATAGACAGTAGTCATCCCCCTTTAGCTGTTTGGTGGAAGCCAAGCTCTGAGTCTGCTCTAACAAGAGCCTGCTCTGGGTTCTGTGATCACTTCTGGAACCTTCTCTGTAGCTCCTTCAGGCCAAATTCACCCCTGAGCACTGGTGACCAGAGTCTGGGATGATGACTTGGCAGTTCTGGCTCATGTCATTAATCAGAATTCGGGCAGAGAAGATATTCAAAGTTTCCTGTGCCAAGCTTAGGTATGATCTGGCCAACAAGCTCATGCTGTCCCTTTTTTTTGTTGTTGTTTTACCTCCATGTGATTAATACTCCTTTCATCATCTCATCCAAAGCTCTGCCATTCAAACTCAGGTGCATGCAGCTGCTGGGCGTATTTCTCCTCCCTTTTCTGAAACTGTCGATGTTTCAGGTTTTTCCCAGTCTCCAGGTTTTGTAGGTTTTCAGCTGTTGTTGTTAGTGCTCAAGCAGCATGTTATAGCTGGAGTCTCCATTGGAATTGTGCCTGCACTGTGGATTTTCCAGTTAAGTAGCACACACCAGAGCTGTAGCTGGAGGAGCTGGCAGGGCTGTGCTTCCAGACAGTTTTGACCTGATTCTCTGGAGCCTTCCCTGCAAGTGGCAGGTGTGTAGGTAGAGCATGGATGGCTGTGTTTGTGCCTTCACATGAAAACTCCTGGGTTATGTGGGGAGCAGAGCACTGCAAGGCCCTCATCTCCCAGCTGTGTTAAATTTGGATCTGTACAAAGCGTGCGTTGTTTTAATACAGACCAAGCCAAAAGCTCTTGTGCTCTGTGCTGCTGATGAATGTGCAGTCCCCAAACCCCTCCACAAAACCCAAATAGTCAGGAGGAGAACTGCTCCAGAGCTGTGGGGTTCTGCCAAAAACACCCTCACCTGCTGAAGTAGCTTCTAAAATCAAGCAGCCAGAACCATTCATTTGTTGGTTTTTTTTTTAGATTCCTCCAACTTATGCATAAAAAAAGGACTGTTCTAAAAGGTCAAAAGCCTTGAATCTCATTCAGTCTTGGAAAAATCTGTTGTTAATGGATAGATTTTCCTGAGGGGGAGCTGCCCTGTCAGGTGTAGCAGAGCAAGAGTTGGACAGTGGTTTTCCATGTGGGATGAAAGTCTCTGCTCCTGCTGTTCACTGTTTGGGACGCTGTTCAAAGTGAAACATTGTACTTGCTTCAAAGGAAAAAACCATCTCAGTGTAGTCTGTGGTCCTCTGTCAATGGGAAATAATGGCATGAGACCATCACCCCCAAAATATGATAGATCCCTTCTTGGGCAGGCATTTAACCATCGTAGTCATACATGTTTGAGTTGTGATTTGAAAGGAAAATTTCTTAATAATAGAAATATTGCTTTTTTGTTGTTGTTGTCTTTTAATACACTGCTTAAATTTCAATTCACTGTTCTCTTCCTTGTGACTCTAAAGCTACAAATTACCAGGTTATTCCCAGGTTATTATTGTGAATAACAATCAGTTTAGTACTGTTATGAAGGCTGCCTCCAAGGTGATCTTGTATTTTCTTCTGGAGCAGGTCCTCCCCCAGCTCTTTTCATTTTTGAATATGGCTGCACTTGAGGAATTCTCCTTTTGCTCCCGTTCTTCCCTGCTCGTGTGAGTGGGATGAGCAGCGGTGTGAGAGCCATTCTAGCAGGTCCAAACCAGGTACACTCAAGGTGTTCTGGTCCATACAACTCCCACTGCCAGCTGCAACAAATCCAGGTTGTTTGGATGAGAAACTTCTGGCTTTGGGTGTTTTTGTAGCGGAGCCTTTGCTGGGAAGGGAGAGCAGTGGCTAAGGCAGCAGTGGGATGAGGAGATGCCACGTTAATGGGTGTGGGGTTGGGATAGCAAGGTACTTGTCCATTTGCTGTTGTGTTCCTCTGTCCTGCTGGGAGATCCAAACCCATCGCTCCTTTCATTCCCTGATTGTCCTGTGTGTTTGCACTGTCAGACTAAGGCTTGTGGCTTGGTTTTTTGGAATGTGTACTCACACTGACTGACTGAGAGGTGTTTGTATATTCCAAGCTGAGCTTATACCCTATCGACTCTGCTGGCTTTGGACTCCAAGTGTAGCATCAGTTGGCCGGGACTGTTGAATGGCTCCAGTCCTACCTGGCGTGGGAATTTCCTCTTTTTCCGCTGCACCACTTGGACCGCCTGGGATGATGGCTGATATGGCACGCTGAGAATGCCCTGTGTCCTTGGCCTCTTTGTCATGGCATGAAGGGAGGCAGCAAGTCTTGTGCCTCCTGTTTGTTTGCACTAAGATTTGTATTGTTAGATCTCTGTGTCCGTTTCTAGACTGCTCAGCCACAGCATCTGTAAATCCGAGTAAATGAAATTTTCCTTTAATGAAGCAGCAAAGAACTCTGCACAGAGCTGTAGAAGAATTGTTTCGCTTTCATTATTAAAAGGGCACTTAGCATGAAAATTCCCTCTCATTTTTGTCCTAATAGTTCAATGTTTTATGCTTTATATAAACCACAGATCATTTTCCCTGTACTAGACAACATTGCTGTTCTTATGACTCCAGGGATACATTGAGAGCCGCTGTGTCATTAAGGCAGCCAAAACTTTTCAGTTTGGGCCTTGTTTTTCCACAGGAATGCTTCCTGTAAGGGCCTTGCAGGAGGGGTGTCATGTAACTCTGCTTGGATGTTCTTCCTGAAGTCCCAGGAAACCTTTCAAAGTGTTTAGAGCTCATTCCCAGAGCAGTTGAGTCAAGTAATAAATGCTGATTCTTGCCTTGCTGGGGTCCCCCAAGTCTTTCTGAATTAAGAATTAGTGACCCCTGAGTCAAGTTTAGCACAAGTTCCAAGTGCTCCTCAGTTTGGGAAGGATGTTGGGACGCTTGAGTNCTTTCTGAATTAAGAATTAGTGACCCCTGAGTAAAGTTTAGCACAAGTTCAAACTGCTCCTCAGTTCGGGAAGGATGTTGGGATGCTTGAGTGTGTCCAGAGGAGACAACAAGGCTGGTGAGGGGCTGGGAACACAAACCCTGTGAGGAACAACTGAGGGAGCTGGGGGTGTTCAGCCTGGAGAAAAGGAGACTCAGGGGTGACTCAGGGGTGCCCTCATCACTCTCTGCAGCTCCCTGGAAGGTGCCTGTGCTCAGGGGGGTTGGTCTCTGTCACTGACAGCACTGACAGAAGCAGAGGGCACAGCCTCAAGGTGTGCCAGGGGAAATACAGGCGGGATATCAGGAGGAAGTTTTTAACACCAAGAGTGATAAAGTGCTGGAATGCTTTGCCTGGGGAGCTGGTGGAGTCACCATCCCTGGATGTGTTTAAAAAAGACTGGATGTGGCACTTGGTGCCATGGTCTGGTTGAGGTGTTAGGGCTGGATTGGACTCGATCTTGGAGGTCTCTTCTAGCCTGGGGATTCTGTGAATTCTGTGAAATTTACAGATAATACATTTTGGGTAGTAAGAAATCATGCTGCTCTTGTTCTGTTTGAGTGATTTTTTGAAAAATTTTGGTTCTCTGTGATACCAAGGCCCCACAGTTCTGCCAGTTGTTCAGACATGCTAGTTGAGACCTAGGGAGCCATGTGGTCAAAGCAGGGTCTGAATTCATCCCTTGTTGTTTTCCAAGCTGCTGCTCTGTGTGAGAGGAGCACCTCTCTGTCCTTTCTCCCGTGCCCTCCCTGCCTCGGGGGACGTCCCTTGTCAGCGCAGGTAACAGAACAAATGGAGCAGTGCCTCCTCAACTCCCTGGGGAGCTGTAGTGCTGCTGCTGACAAACAGCCCTCTCTTGTGGGCCCCCCTCTCTGGGGCTTTGGGAATTCCCCTGAGCGTGTGCTGAACGTGCCTGGCCTCATGCTCGGCTGAGGCCGCGGTGATTTTGTGCCAGTGCTCATTGGCCGGGAAGGAAAGCTCAAAAAGAAGTGATTTTGACTGAAGTAGTGGAGGCAGCAGAGTGCTTGCTGTGTTTCCCCTCGTGAACAGCTCTTTTGGGCTTTGGATTTTATAATAGGTGTTTAGAACGCAGAGAATTCAGAAGCAACCTCATTTAGGTTAAATTTTTGTGTTTAATTGGCCCTTGAGACGTCAGTGGCTGCTGTAGGAGTAGGAGCCTTTGTTCCATCATTTGAGTGCCTTGCTGCTGCTTTATCCATCACCTGCAAGGAGCTGGGAGGAGATCTGGTTGCTTTGGGCAGGTTGGCGAGTTTACCATGAATGATACAATTTTAATTTTTTTTTCTTTGAGAAGAGTGTGTGGGAAGGTAACAAATTCCTTTGAGCTTGTGAAGGCCACGTGTGCAGCCAAAGCCTTTGCTGTGGTTGAGGAGAGTTCTCCTGTTGATTGGAGGCGTACGTGCTGCTCTGCTGCTGCCTTATTGACACAGCCCATCATTTTGATGCCCCATAATTGAATTGTGTGCTGCCAGGAGGAAGCCTGGAGACAGCTTCTTCAGGGACTGCCTCTCTCTAGTGGGATGCAGCCTATGAATTATATAATGGCACTTTGGGGCAAGCACAGCACTACCTGAGCACAGCTCCAATTACAGTCGTTGACAACCTTGCTGTTCCTACTTGGAGCTGTCTGGGCAGGTTTCTCTTAAATCCATCTGACC